>JARHVA010000072.1:7427500-7835000 GCA_037957365.1 Torreya grandis | reverse complement strand
TGTTGGGATTACTATTACAACATGGTAAAAAAAAAATGGATACAAGGTGAATGCTTTTGATTGTAGCTATGAACTAGAAATAATGCTTTTAATGGAGCTATGATTGAGAATATAAAGATATATTCAACAAGGAAATTCAAAGGAAAACAATTTTTAGGTCAAATAAATCCCAAACAACAAGACTATAGCAAATCATTAGCTAAAATAGTAAATAAATCCAAGCACTACGCGTAAAGCTACAGCCATGATTCTCACATCTTTCTACCTCAACAAAGGCTCTATCCTACTTAGTATAAAGTTCACAAGGAACATAAGACCAAATCTTATCCTTGATTTTTAATAAGCCTCCAAAACCCTAAATGATTTTTTCCATAAAAGATAAGCAATGTATAACATATGACTACTAAAAACTAGCTCACTGAATGATATAATATTAATATGCCACGAGCTCCATAATAGAAAACCAAAGCAAGGAGATAGGCTTGCTACACCAAGATATCCACAAGAATAAACCCATACAAACTTGAATAACCATACTTCTACCTCATAGGGTGAAACACCATGTTTTTCCTCATAGCTATAAAGTTTGTTCAAAACCAACAATAAACTATTAATTATAGAACCATTAAAGCCCAAAATTGGCTACACATTACTCATATAAAAACCCTCACCTAGCCTAGATTCATGAGGGAATCATCCTAAGAAATCAAAAAGAGTCCTTCATCAAAACCTTTAAGAGGTTTTCAACATAAAATGGTAAACAAAGAACACCTAACCAAATAATATCTCACAAGAGACCATTGGAAGGAAAAACAAATATAAAATTGAAACACTTTGGGGACACCCCATGGGATTAAAGTACTAACCTACAACCATTTTCATGAAGGAACCTAAATGATCCCCCTCACTAACATTCAAAAGTGCTTGGAAGGGATTTTTCACTACCAAAACCTCTAAACAGAAGGATCAAATGAGAAATAAAGAAACAAAAATTACAAGCAAAAACATTGAAATCCACAACTTCTTACACCATACTATAATTAGTATACATGGTAGAATAAATGTAATTCATCAAAAATTAGGTTGTTAGGTAGTGTAAACACCTAATTTTTATACAAATCCCTTTTCTATAGCATTTTTAATTCATTTTTCACACTTGGTCCATTTGTGTAAATTTGACTATTTTTAGGTTAATTCCTACCCACATGACTCTATATTTGGCCTCCTTATATATTTCTATAAAATTTATCCATTTAAAATTTTGAGCCTAATATGACTATTTTTTGAGCTACTTTCACCCTTTCTAAACATATTTCTCTATTGGAATGAATTTGGCACATACAGGTCTACAACCAAATTTGTGCAGATTTGGTAGGTCACCTAATCTTCCACGTGGAAATTTAGTAGGCCATTAAATCTATTACATATTTTCTAGAGTCTTTTTACATCACCCTAATGTCTTGTACCTTTTATATTTAGTATGACTCTTTTTCGTGGTCAACCATTGTGTGTGTCACTTCTTTTATATATATATATATATACCATTTTACCAAGTGTTAATTATCAATCATCTAAGCATATCCTACGAGTGTATGTCCAAGTTATAGAATTCACTTTTTATATATTTTTCTACATTTGAAACACATTCTTCCATTTTTATTATTCAATCTTATTCATGTTATTATGACATCATATATATATATATATAATTCATTCCTATCCATTTTACCAAGTGTTAATTATCAATCATCTAAGCATATCCTATGAGTGTATGTCCAAGTTATAGAATTCACTTTTTATATATTTTTCTACATTTGAAACACATTCTTCCATTTTTATTATTCAATCTTATTCATGTTATTATGACATCATCCAATTGTATCAAAATATGGTTTAGGTGAATGTTGATTTAGTTACATCATCACTTCTAAGGAAGAGGAGATTGAAACCAATTCTCTTATATTCTATTTACACTACACAAGAACTACATGGGGTTTTATTATAACATGCAGAATGGTAGTTGCAACTTCCTTGAGGTTTCCCAACCCAACTACTTATATCCCTTCTCTTTGCATATGTGTCATATAAAATTGGGTCGATAGGGTATGAATGCATCAATTCAAACATACTACATGACAATTTAGAAGAGCATAAGCATGGAAATATAACACATTAAGAGGTGAACATACATATAAAATATAGAATGCAAAAATGTGCATAGTACAAATTCGACACTACATAAAAAAATCATTGATCATAGTACAGGGACCAATTCAATGGTTGAATCCACCTTGAGTAGATTCATTGGTACCTTAACGAGCATTGAGTCTATCTTTTGATAATGAGTAGTTCAAATTTCACACAATTTTTAGTCATCCCTTCCAAACTACTATTATACTCCAAAAATCCCAATATTCCTCCCTAGTGTGATTATTCAATAACTTTTATTTTTCTTATTTTCCATTGCTTGTCAAATCAATCTCATTTATGATTTAAATTGTTATTTTTAATGTGTAGGATAGATCATATTTACTGTTTTAAACTGTTATATTCTATATCTCCCTGGTGAAATTATTTTATCTATTTTACATAGTATATCTCTTATTGTGTGCAATTTAGTTAAAACATATTGGTGAACCCCTTTATTCTTCAAAGGCCTATATATTTTTAAGATTCCCTTAAGGGTTTCATGGCTAGTTTTTTAATTTTCATATATAATTTTTTGTCTACATATTATTTCACATATTTTAATCAAACCCTTGATTTTATTCACCTCTTTATGATTTTGGGTTGCATACATATTTCATAATTTGGTGCATACACCTTTTTTATTTACCACATATATCTTTCAAGGTTTTTCTTGATCCTTTCCATTTTCAAATCTTATTTTAAGATTTGATCATGACATTGATCATGGTTGCTTCTATCCATATTCCTCTTATTATGTTTAATGTTGATATCAATGGCATATTATTTGTTGGTATAGTACCATTTTTTCCTCCTGATGATGATGATAATGACCATGATATTTTTTATCATACTAATTTTTATAATGATGTTGACCAACATAGATTTTATACCATTGCTAGTTTTAATGAAAGAAATCAACAAACATTATGAATTTATAGAATATTTATTATATAATTTGAAAGGCCAATAACAACAAATTAGGAATAAGGAAGCTTTGCCTAATCATACTTCTATGTATCTTTTGGATAATACTACTCTACCTCTTTGAGGCTCTACATATACATTTGGTGGTGAGACTAGTGCTCATCATATTACTATTGATACTTCTATGCCTCGCCCTATTTTTACATCCCCTCGTTAGGTAAAAAGCCTTCTATTCCTATACAACATAAATCTTATATGATTCCTCTTACTATCAGTCCAATGACCAATATACTCCATAATCATTATATTTAATTACATCCCTTGGTCTTGGAAATAGTAAAAATATGAATCATCTCTTCATTAACACAAATGTTAATCATAAGAAGGCACTCATCTCTACATACACACATACCGATGTTAATCATATACCTAGTGGTACATATACTAATAAATATATAAGTACAACAAAAACTTGATGCTGTGTGCTTAAAAATTACACAACTATTTAAAACATCTAAAATACCTAGCGATGTGGTTTCATCTTATGATATATTACAAAACCCTTTGGCTAGAGAGTCATTTTTCACTCCTTTTCTCCTTCATTTCAAGTGCCTAAATTTACATTATATAGTGGCAATGTGGATCCTTCACGTCATAATAGATCCTATTTTACATATTCTCTTTGTTTTCACCATGATGATTTACTTCTGACTAAGTTATTTCCTATAATATTCATAGGCTATGCCTTAGATTTGTTTTACAACCTACCTATGGAGTTTTTTGCATTGATTCAATGATTTGGTCAATATGTTCTTATCACATTTTTCTATAAACATTAGTCAAAAGGTATTATTTTCTAAAATTTATCAAATCAAACAAGAACTTAATGAATATATTATTAAAAATGTAATAAAATTTAAAACTATGCTTATGAAAATGTCACATCAAATCCCTGATAGCGAGCCTCAAAGTATATTCTCATTTTTTTTAGTCTCCCCACTTAAGGAAAAAATCATATTTAACACGTACAAATATTTTGAGGAGTTTTTTCATGCACTACACAACATTGAGATTAAAATATTGGATGCCAACATGTTAAATTATACATTTATTGCTCCTACATCCACTGCCTCCAAATATCAATGAAATAAAATGTTCAAACCTAATACTAATGACACACCTAATTTTCAAAACAAGAATGAGGCCAAAACTATCAACACAATTTCATAAACTAATGAATGGATTATCTTTCTTAATTATAGGAACACTCACCAATTTACAACATTACCTAATCCACCTCATTAATTACTTAGATGCTTTATCAAATTTAATGATATTACTTTACCTAAGACATATCAATTAGATGTTACTCAACCATTTACTAAAGGGTATGACACAAATATATATTATAACTATCATTAAGATTTTGGACATTCAACTAATTGATGCTTTGAGCTAAGACATAAGATTAAATATTTCATCAATGATAACATTATTCTTATTGAAGACCATAGTTCTACATTGAACAAATTTGTCGTAGTGCTTAATCATCACTTGAAAAAATTTAGAAACTCATTACCAAACCATGATACTACAAAGCAAGACAATGTATATATGATGACATATATACATCATCTAAATATTTCACATGAGCATGAGATTGATAACAATATTTGCATGGTTTCAAGTTCTTAGTGGCAAGCACCTTCCATTACCTTCTATGACCACAAAAAAAATCAAATAATGGTCCTTTATTAATTGATGCATTTGCTTCATATTCTTCAATCACATTTGGCATTATGATTGATAAAGGTTATAAAAAATCTTATTAATCTATCATTTTTATCTAGTCAAGGCTACATTTAATGATATTTACTTATCATGAGTATGATAGTTCACAGTTACAATGGAACTTCACACATGCCACTTGGTGGTATTACACTACCATTTACAATAAGTCCTCAAATGCTTCTAGTTTGGTTTTATATCATTCTAGATACAAGATCATATAATGTTATAATCTATTACTTGGATGACCATAGATCAATCAAATGAGAGTGATATCTCCTACTCTACACCATTATCTCAAGTTTTTGCATTATTATTAAGTACATACCATTTGTAGCATACCTTATAAACTTCTTATTCTACTTGTGAGATCATAGTGTGATCATCTAGTGCACTTCATGAAGAGTGAATCATTCAACCTTATGTGATACATGTTACTATATAACCATCATCAGTTATTATGTTATACTACATTTATGTCTCTAAACCACCACCTTCTTTTGTAAACTCTCCTTGAGCTCTAATTCCTATAGTTACACCTTTGAGTCCTACAAACTATAAATGTTAGCTTTCTACGATTGATTTTCAACCTTTTTTTATGTATCATATTCAAACATTTGTTTTATCGAGACATATTCCTACATATTTTCTAAAGGGGGTTCAATAGTCTTCTAGTTCACTTTAAATATATATCTCTCCTTGCACTAATTTTATGCCACTTTGAGTGACATGTCTAACTCCATTATTTTGGATTATCATATTATAAATAGATCATCAGTTATCTGTACTATCCCACATATTTTACTTCATTGATTTATCATTATGATACTATAGTTTTCTTATTTCACACAAATTATTTGTTATATATGTTGTATCCTTCATATGTCTTCCTACCTTGAGTTAATTGCATTCCTTGTACTTATTCTATATTTTGATATTTTTTCACTTACCTTCTATTTTGCCTCAATATTATTCTAGCCATTTGGTTTTTCATTGTCTTCTATGTTACTTTGGCTCTTTACCCTTTGATTTTTTACCATATTCCAAATGCTTTTTCAAGTTCCTAATGATGAAAACATATATTGAGACCTTTCATCCTATGATTCATGATGAAATTTGTAGGTTAATTGGAATCTTCCACTTTTTCTTCTTATTTTTTTGTTCCCCTTTGGCCTACCTATTTTCCTTGTTTATTGTTTTTCCCCTTGGATTTATTGTCATATCATCTATTTGCTTCTTTAAAATTATCAAAAATGTGAAAACATTATAAAATACAAAAATCAAAAATTTCTTTAGCAATGGATACATGTCATCTTTATTTACCTATACTATAGTATTTCACATTCATGTTTTACACATGTACTTCTCATGGTATTTATTTGAGTGGAATAGATGCAATATATAAGGTTATATATGACTATGGACTTCATGATGCTGCATATCTACTATCTTTCTCATCCATGTAGATGTGATCACATTGGTGGTATGCCTTACCTTGGGGGAATCTCTATATAGTGGATTTTGTATTGATATCATTTTTTATTTATGTTTATCATATCAATCCATTTTACATTGTTTATCTCATATATTTTTAGAACCTACATCTTGTATTTTACATTTATATCTACATTAAAATTATTACATTCTTGATTTATGTATGTGCCTATGTTGGGTTGATGTTTGCATGTGTATGCTTGTGGATTTTGTTGTCAATGTCTTATTATGTCCTTTCCATATAAGATACATTTGTTGTCATCTCATCATGTCTTGTGTCTCATATGTCCTTACATGACAATTTCATATATGTATTTACATACTTGTGTAAAATTTTATTGAAATAACCCCAAAAAAAGTTAAGTGTCCTTTATTTCAGATTTCACAACAAAAAAAGTGAAATGGTTTATTACATGTAACTTGGTTTTGCATGAACTATCACAATCCCCATAACCACATTTATGTATATACAATCCTTAGCTAGGGTAATTACCCTAGAAGATTCTATAGGGAATATTATTGCCCTAGGAAAACCTTCATATAGTTTAGGGTGCATTGATATGCAATCCATAGATATAAGCTCAAAACTGTATGGTGGTAGACACCTTCCCAATAGAACCATCTAGATGTACTTATCCTATCTAAGAGACTCACACCTATGTAAGTCTGGGTATAGGTCAGAGTAGATTATTTTCCCCTTGGAATGTTAGGGAAGTACTATACTAACATGAGTTTATTTCTTGTTCATACAACATCCTTTTGGTAAGCCAAGGTTCGTAATGATGTAAATGTATTTGTTTTTAGCTAACCTAAGTAAAGGCATAGTCTGAACAAGTTAATCAAATTAGAAACACACTTATAACTCATGAAATTGTAATAAGAATCTATATTTAATAGGTTCTATGTAAACAAAGAGCCCATTGTAGTACTATCCATGTTAGATCATTATACCATGATCTAAAATTTTGGGGATCATCATACTACATGCCTTAATTCAACACATAACCATAAGCTACTTAAATAAAATTAAATGATTATAATTTTCATCAAGGTCATAAATGATTATTATGCTTTTGATTATCGTGGTTACTTATTCTTACTAGACCATCCCATAATTAGCCATTTAGAGATTTAAATCACTCAAATGTTAATTACTTTTCAACTGGTTTGACATAAGAAAAGTATGACACTTAATCATAGTTTATATGATTTATTAAAAAAATTGTTTCACCTAAGCTTCCATGAATTGTTCATTTAGGAATATCAAGTAATTTATACTAACAATTTAGAAATTTGGCAACTATTATCAAGTGTCATTTAAGACACTAAAAGATTTATTACCAATTAGGCTCAAACATGATTTTAATTTCTATAATATGATCAATTAGTTTATCATACTCATATATGTTATTTGAAGGATCATAAAGGTTATACAATTTGAATAGTTAAAATTCTATGAAGTAGAATAACTACTCAATATAAGTTGAAAGTAGCTTGAGTGTATATTGACACTGTAATGTCATTCTAAGAAGCTTGCATTGCTTTGTTGAGATTGAGAATTAAGAACAAGAGTTTATAATAAGTGACATACACTATTTAAACTAATTCTCTCTCCTATTTATAATCTCAAGAATTTGATTCCAACATATAAAAAGTATTATGTGAACTAACAAAATTTCTACGTATTCCTACATCCTTGTTTTGACAAGTATAAAATAACTTAAATAATCTAACTTCAAGGACTAATTTATTCCAACAATATTTCTTAAAATATACTCAACATATGAAAATACAATTTTTTTCCTTATAAGGATTTTAAACCTTGCAGTGATAAATTTTTAGAATAGACAATAACTTATGTAATCAAATTGCCTAGACTAGTTGTGATAAATATTAATTTGCAAACTTATTGTATGGCTATAATGTGTTCAAACAATAATTTCTTAAATGCCATAAAGTGATTTTAATTATTGGAATTTACTCTCATGCATAGTGCCTTTTTAGAACTCACAGAGGACTCAGAAATTGTGTTATAAAATTGCTGGTATAACAATATAGAATTCTCAAATACTCATATGTAACAACTTGTTTACAAGTGCAGCCATTTATTATGCAATTATGGTAGTTATAAGTTATATGGTTGTATGTAAGCAATAACTCAATTTTAAGAACTAGTTTATGAAATATAAAATTAAATTATTAATTGATAATCACGAATCTAAACTGAATTGTTAATAATATAGTAACTACATTCATTGGAATGTAAATAGCAACTCAATTTGTAAATAGTTAACCTTTCATCTACTTAGAGGTATACAACCTTCCACTCAAACTTAACCAACTAAATCACTTAATCAACAACATAATAGTATTGAAATTAATAAATGAACAATGGTATAAAATTAGCATGTTTCCATTTTATACATCAATCCAAGAGAATATTGTGCATTTATAAACATGTTATAATACAACAATAGTTGGTAAAATAATTAAATAATATAATAAATCATTTGATTACACCAATATCCAGCTAAGCAATATAACTTCTTTGCATGATCTATCCTAACCCAACCCATCTTATGAGCCCCCTAATCAGTGGCCCTTAACACCCCCAACCATCATCTAAGAGGTAGAGTTCAATTTTCAGGTCTCTAAGACAAGAGTGTGAGCAATAAGGGATAAAATCCATCACTAAATTTGTATTAGTTCTTTCAAAAAATAAACATTCCACAATGAAAAGATAAAGTACACAAAGACTAACAAATATACAAGGATTTTTCACCTTTTGTTCTACCTCTAAAGGTTTACAGGTATCAACTACAATTTCAATTGAACTTAGTCAACCTTCATCCTAGGTTCCGGATTTACCACAGTAAAAATCCATCACTTCAAGTGATATAAAATCATCTTTTATATTCAATAATAAAATAAGAAATATTCACATAATGAATGGATTTGAAAATAGATAACACAACACCAAAGTTTTTTAGATGCTTTGCCCTTTAACAAACTAATCAGGTATAGTCATTTCTTCACCTATAATAGGTGGTGAAATCACTATATCTGACCCTTTTGTATGTCTGGGTCAACCCTTAAAAAAATATTTTTTGTAATAATTTATCAAGTAAAGATATAATCCAAAATATTTTATTGATGGTGAATAAAAACCTAGCCATAAAAGCACCATTTTATTCAAGAAAAATAATCTCAAAAAAATCATTCTAATTGGTTGCTTCAACAAGTAAATAAAAATAAAAACCTAACCATCTAAATAAGGTGACCTCCTCTACAAGGTCAAAATACCCATAATGAAAATTGTAAAAATAAGTCACTAAACCCCAACTCAAACCCAACAGCCAAGCAAATGGAAGTAAAATAACTATTTTTAAGAGCATTTTAATACGGCTAAGGAAGATCATGAATGAAATTACTTTAGATTTTATTTTTTAGAAATAAAAATTTCATTTTTAGATTTAAAAACTCAGAAATTATATTAACTAGAAAAAAAAAGTAAATCGACCCATGATAAAATGAGAGTTAAATATCAATTTTAGATTGATTTTCAACCTTTGCAAGCTCATCAAGAAGTATATTGATGTCTTTATGAGCCTATAAACAATCCTTTCATTATTTGTAGCTGAAAGAGAAATCAAAACATTCATTATTTTTCACAAAGAAATTTATACAACGCTTACTTGGTTCACTTCCCATGGAAGGAGAAAAAAAATATGATCTTACTTACTTTCCATCAAAACCCCTTGTTCTCCCTAAGCACCATGCCTAGATTTTTGTAGCCGTCACCCAAGCTGGTCATTCTCCCTCCTCCATTACTTATCCCTTATCTCCCAAATCTTCTTCCATATTTTCCCAAATCTCCTCAACTACCCTCTCAGCCAAATATCTTGGTAGTTGCACCCCATCTCTTCAAATGTACCAAACACCAAAAAAATTAAATGATTAACTTCCAAAACCAAAAAAAATAGGTTATGATAATTTTTTGTTTGGGAGTCAAAACCCCACGACCCCTACCAAACATTATCATTTCACAAAATCAAATCTTTGATTTGAAAAATTAATACCCTGCCAAGACAATTCATTGCCCTATCAAGGTTTAAAAAATATCAAACATATCATTAAACATTTTTACCACTATGCCTGAGTCACTTAGGCTTATAAAATAAAAATAAATCATTAATTATGCAGGCCAAGCCAATACCAACTCTCATGCTTTTTATTAAACATCCAAAGCTAAAGATTAATAGTCCTACCCTTGGTTATTAACATTCAAACAAGCATTATGGGTACAATTAGATATAAGACAATGACGACCTATGATTAAACAAGAATAATGATTATGCACAACATAATAAGATAGTAATATCAAAGTCTAGCAATAACTAAATCAAATAAAATTATATAATGAACTCGATCAAGAAACTAATGCCAAGAGGTCAATGATAAAATAATCAAGGCATGCACTAACTCAACAGAGTTGAGAAGATGATTGAAAATAAGAATAAGATAAAAAGTTGATAAAAAGTGACAAAATAACAAAATGAATACATTGTTGCATAGTGACTTAAACTCAAATATAATACCCCATTTTACCTATGTCAGCTACCCAACTTCTCATTGCCCTTGTCCCTTATCCCCCAACCACTAGAGTCCACCACTATCCTAGCTCATGTTACCTATACCTGCAACCACAACTAGGCATTAACAACACTTCTACAATATAATAATATATAGCTAAATTGAATCATACAAGTATAGAAATTGAATGTTGTAACCAAATCAACACATTTATAAAATAAACCATAGTTGTAGTACTTAGTCCTATGTCAACAATAACTAACTAGATATGATCTAAAATATATTATGATATCACTTATCATAGTATCAACAAAATAATATCTCAAAAGTATAGCCAAATAGTATAAAAGCACACTAGAAACATATAACAATATAAGAAAATAAGGTATGTAGGGATTATAAAATTTATGTGATAATCTATGATGGTTTCCATGATCTATATGATGTATATAATATGTTGATTACCATGATATTATATATACACATTAATATTTTTGATATTATGATGCAGAGCATACACCAAAACTCTCACTTATCCTTGTTTCTAAATCCACTTCCTTTGACAATGGTCTTTTGGTTCATTCTTCAAGCATTGGTTCTTAGGTTCACCTAATAGTTTTTTGGTTTCTAAAGTCTTGATCTTGTTTATAAATGTCTCATTAACCCTATCTTCTCAGTCAACAACTCTTCCAACACTTTCCCAATCTCAACTCATCCTTTTTCACAACTCTGCCTATTTTGCTCACAGTCCTTATAGCCCTATTTTTGGGATTATTGGATTTGTATGGATCTATACCTTCACAAATATGATAAACGACACTTGATGTAGATACCCTTTATGGGATTCTATATTTTAACAAATTTTTATACCTTCACTCAATGATTTTATTACTTTTTAAGGCCCTTTTTCTTCACTGACTAGGCCTATTAGGTTAGCCAACACTATTTCTACATACAGTCAACTTTATCAGTACAGGCACGTATGTAATGACTCAACCAACCCCAAAATATATTATCCAATGTCCATACCTAAAAAATGACAAATTATTGGTAACTTTCACCAGTTGAAAAGTGTTAAACAAGCATCTTTCTCTCAAAACCCTAACTACAAGGTTACATAGGGTTTTATCAACCTGAGAGCTCTCTATTTGTAATTTATTGAATTAAGAATAGTTCCTCTCCACTGTGAAGATTACTAAGGCTTTAATATAATGTATTACATATTCTCAAGGCATTTTTTCTTCACCAATATACCTTTGTGCATGTTTCCTTCTTAAATATATACTTGACTATGTAAGAAATTGTCACTCTACAGATTTGTGTCAAGGTTTGCAACCTCCTACCTCATTATTGAATGAACAAAAGGTTATAAAAAAATTCAATGGATTAAAACATACCAAAATGTTCTAAATCATTTGAAACTCAATTCTTTGATCTTGTCTTTTCAAAAATTCAATGCACAATCCACCATGACAATGTTTACTACAAGAAATAGGGGTTTCTTGACATATCTGTTTAAAAATCATATGAAATCCACACTAAATAATGATACATGGAGTTTTAAATAACATTCCACAATATTGATCCATGTTTTAAAATATCTATCTACACTTTTCACATTCATTGAAAACACACTATTTGTTTAAGCAAAGCAAACATCTCCGTCACAAGGGTCTATCTTTAGGATTCATCACCCTAGAATTCCTCCTTAAGATTTCATGAAACATATATGTTAAATACAATCTATCCTTAATAAATAATTTTGAATATGAATCACCATTATTATGAAATCATCCAACTTGAAATATGCAGTCTGTAAACAAGAAGAAAATACACCAAAATAGGGTCTATATTCCCTTTCTTTGATAAGGAACTTAATTTATTATATTCATTCACAAAGTATCTCTTCAATGAAACATTCATTATAATTAAAACACACTTGGAAAAATAAATCGAATCTCATCCTTTCATCAACAAAACACATGTAGTTAGCAACAACAACAAATGATCTCAAACTAGGGGTTTGTATTCATTTTTTTCAGGAGGGATTACAAAACATCCAAACTCCCCTTCATACAAAACCTATCCAATCCTTCCTCCATATACTTTTAATGGAAAATAAATCTACCACAAAATAAAACTAACTCTTATCACTCCTAAAAGGATGCATAACTAATTATTGAATCTTTACCTCTGAGAGGTCCTTTGGTTATATTTCATTTTCTTGATTTCCACTATATGGTCTATATAGAACCATGAATTTTAGATTCATGAACATTTATGGACCTCATACATTATAAAAACCCTTATAAATTTTTGACACATCCTTCCACCTTCAAAAAATACATAAAATTCCTTTAGACAAGGCTTAACAAGACTCAAATTTTCAAAAGAGTTTTGGTAGGAAAAGCTAGAATTCAAATTTTTGGCACCTTAAGACTACCTAGACTCCACCTTAGGAAAACTTAGGACCTATATAACCTATTAAACACCAAATATACTATATTAACACAAAAATTAATCAATCTTTGGGTCATTAAAATATGCCCCTGCATCATACTACCAAGCTAGAAATGTTTACCATAGGTGTTTGTTGATGCACTTGGTGTATGCTCATGTTTGACTACATTAAACCTCCTTATAGAAGGTATCTGATTATACTTAACTCTCATATAGGTGAACTTTTTATTTATCCCCACAATTAGGCATTATTTGGTTCAACTTCTTACTAAATAGCATACTTGCACATGAAATAACATTATTAATAAAAACACATCTATTGTTATCTTCTACCTACCTTGAAGGTATATACCCTTCTTCTACTTCTGCAAATTGATTCACCTTATCCTTATCTCCATGATCAACTAATGCTTCAATTATGTAATCTTCTTCCTTCATCCATGCTTCTTGTTTTTTCCCTTCACCTCATGTACAACATCTTCTTGGTTCTTGTTTGCCTCATACTTATATAGACTCTTGGTTTATTGTTGTACATCACTATGATTACTCTCCTCCTTGTCTTCTTATTGCCTTTGTTTATTCCCATATTATTTTAACCATTCTTTTACTTTCTCTTTTACCTCTGCCTTGTCCTTATCCATCATTTTTTCCAAACTTTACTCTTTCACTCTATTTTTCACTATGGAACTTGCTTCAATTCCTTCAATCTTCATTCCTTGGAAAGATATTTCTTGAATGTGATATGTTTCAACTTATTGAACCTAAACATCTATTTGCTTCTTCAATTTCCAATCTTGTGTAATGGTTGCCTGCTCCTTACCTACATTTATATCACAAAACAACATATTAGAAACAAAATTTGGAGCCTTAATGGCTCTCTCTTGGGTTGCCTGCTTGGACAATTCAATGTCCAACATCTTAGCTTGTTTGGTGTCAATCCCAAGCCACTTCTTATCTATCTCAATTGAAATGTCTATTACTATTATTCTATCATCTTTCTCATAGGCTTGGTCACCTTACTTTTTTTGGCTATCTTCTTATTTGAGCACTCTCATAGGTGTTATGTCTTCCTTATTTTGAAGACTACTTGTTGTCACCTAACATTCTGATTCATCCTCTCTCATGTCCATCTTTGTGGACTCACAACTCTTCATATTAACCATTTCAAGACAACTTACCTTTTCTTCTTTCTTTAGTGCCTTGACCAAACCCAAACTTTCCATGGCTTTGCTCCAACACTACTTTGTTGCCATCATAATTATCCTCTCATCTCTTCTTTTTTCTTCACCCTTTAATCAGAAAAGAATGTGTATCTCTCCATGTTTCTTGATGGTGTATGTATTATCTTGACCATCATGAATATCCTACCTATCAAACTACCATGGTCTCCCTAATAGTAAATGACATACATCTATGGGCATAATATCACACAAAACTTTATCTCTATATCCTCTTGTATAGAATTCAACCCAACTTTGCTTACTTACCAAAATTTGATGTCCTTTCTAAACCCATGCAACATTGTATGGTTGTGGATGTGGCATCCTCTTCAATCCCAATTTTTTTACCATCTCTAAAGACACAATATTATTAGTTCTTTCTCCATCAATCACTAAATTACAAACCTTACCTTTTGCTTTGCACCTACTTTTGAATAACCTTCTTCTTTGGGATGGTTCTTTGACTTGATTTCTCTAGTGCAATAAGATTCTCCTTATGAGTAAATATTCATTTATTTCTTGTATTCTTTTCTCATTCAATTCTCTTGTACTCTATTGTTGCATACTACTACCAATACTCAATGGACACTCTGTTGCCCTATGTCCCTTTCTATGGCAATGCCAACATTGTCCCTAAAATATTTGCTTTGGTCCATGTCTCATAGGACCTTCATCCCATCTCAAATTTTCTTCCTAAAAAATATCTAACCTCCCATTCATTACACTATACTCTTATGCCTTATTCTTAAACTATTGTTACCTACATTTATGGTCTCTCTTAAACCACCTCTTCATTTTCTCTCTCATTTATTCTTGTTTGCAAAGGTACTACTTGACCTTGATACCTACTATTTCCTTCTCTCTCTCTATTACTACTCTTTTAACTCCTCCCTGAGAGCATCCTCGATAGCCTCCATCCTCATAACCAATGGGGAAATCAACTGTGTCACTTGGTCTATCATATTCTTGACAAAATCTTCATCTATGCTAACTCTCTCCATGGAACTCTATTCTTAGTTACCTATCATGTAATTCACCTTAAAACACATGATGTTAATCCTTTCACAATCCACTAGAAATATTTTACTTTCTTTGATACCAAAATAATGCAGATCATACATCAAAACTCTCACTTATCCTTGTTTTTAAATCCACTCCCTTTGACAATGGTCTCTTGGTTCATTCTTCAAGCACTAGTTCCTAGGTTCACCTGATAGTTTTGTGGTTTCCAAAGTATTGATCTTGTTCATAAATGTATCATTAACCCTCTCTTCTCAGTCAAAAACTCTTCCAACACTTTTCCATTATACACTCATCATTTTTCACAACTCTACCTATTCTGCTCACAGTCCTTATAGCCTTATTATTGGGCTTACTGGGTTTGTACGACTTTGTACCTTCACAAATCTAACAACTAACACTTAATTTAGATACCTTTTATGGGATTATATATTTCTAAAAACTTTTATACCTTCAATCAATGATTTTATTACCTTTTAAGGCCCTTTTTCTTCACTGACTAGGCCTATTAGGTCAGCCAACCCTATTTATACATACAATCAACTTTATCAGTATAAACACGTATGAAATGACTCAACCAACCACAAAATATATTAGCTAATATCTATATCTAATAAATGACAAATTCTTGACAACTCTCACTAGTTGAAAAGTGTTAAACAAGCATCTTTCTCTCAAAATCCTAACTATAGGGTTACATAGGGTTTTATAGACCAGGGAGCTCTCTATTTGTAATTTATTAAATTACGAATAGTTCCTCTCCATTTTTAAGGTTACTAAGGATTCAATACAATGTATTACATATATTCAAGTCATTTATTCTTCACCAATATACATATGTGCATGTTTCCTTCTTAAATATATACTTGACTGTGTAAGAAAATGTCACTCTACAGGTCTGTGTCAAGGTTTGAAACCTCCTACCTCGTTATTGAATAAACAAAAGGTTATAACAACATTAAATGGATTCACACATACTTAAAAAAATGTTCTAAATCATTTTCAACTCAATTCTTTAATCTTATCTTTTCAAGAATTCAATGCACAGTCCACCATGACAATGTTTACTACAAGAAATAGGGGTTTCCTAGCATATCTATCTAAACACTATATGAGTTCCACACTGAATCCTAGTACATGAATTTTCAAATAAAATTCCTTAATATTTATCCACATTATAAAAATATCTATCTACACTTTTCACATTCATTGAAAACACACCATGTGTTTAAGCAAAGCAAACATCTCAATCATAGGGATCTATCTTCAAGATTGATCACCCCAAAATTTCTCCTTAAGATTTCATGAAACATATATGTTGAAGACAATCTATCCTTAATAAATCATTTTTAATATGAATCACCATTGTTATGAAATCATCCAGCTTGAAATACATAGTCTGTAAACAATCATAAAACACACCAAAACACAGTCTGTATTCCCTTTCTTTGACAGGGACCTTAATTTCTTATATTCCTTCAAATTTTCTCTTCAATAAAACATTAATTATCTTGAAAACACACTTTTAAAAACAATTCTAATCTCATTATTTCATCAACAAATCACATGTAATTAGCAACTATAGCAAATGACCTTGAAATAGGGGTTCGTATTCATTTTTTTTAATAGGGGTTACAAAACATCCAAACTCCCCTTCATCTAAAACTTGTCCAATCCTTCCTTCATATACTTTGAATTGAACATAAATCTACCACACAAAAAAACTAACTCCTATCACTCCTAAAAGGATGCATAACTGATTCTTGAATCTTTCCCTCTAAGAGGTCCTTTGGTTACATTTCATTTTCTTGATTTTCACTATATGGTCTATATAGAACCATGACTTTTATATTCTTGAACCTTTGTGGACCTCATACATTATCAAAAACCTTATACATTTTTGACACATCCTGCCACCTTCACAAAATACATAAAATTCCTTTAGACAAGGCTTAACAAGACTCAAATTTTCAAAAGAGTTTTGGTGGGAAAAGCTAGAATTCAAATTTATTGCACCTTAAGACTACCTAGACTCCACCTTAAGATAACTTAGGACCTTTATAACCTATTAGACACCAAATAAACTATCTTTAGACAAAAATGAATCAACCTTGGGGTCCTTATAAGATGCCCTTGCATCATATTACTATGCTTTGTGCCTAAACTTTCATGGTCCTTACCATGCATCTATGGGGGCACACTACTTTTGTGTGTGTGTAATTCATTACTTTATCCAACCCTACTAAGGGCACATTTTCTACATTAGGGGAATACTAGCTGTCCCCACATTTTTTCAAAGTTTGCAACATCATACACTTTGATATTTCCTTAATTTATTACTATGATACATATCCTAAACATATAGATTATTCATCAAGGAATATTATTTTCCCCCATTTATTTCATATTCATATAAGGAGGTGCACTTTTTTATTTTAAGCATTGCATGATGTTATCCCTAGTACATAACTTCATATGGACACATTGGTTTTCCATCTTTCCTATTCCTTATAGAGTGAGGCATGGTTTTTCTTTCATATTCTATAGTATTCCATCCTCATAATAATATCCACACTTTTCTAATGAGCTTTGTGCAATGATATTTTTCAATGGTTACATTTTACATATATTTATATAATTATTTTATATGATGGTTAGATGCGATTTATAAGATTTATCATGCATTTTCAATGTTTCACTATATATGTTTAATAACACATGATGAATTCAACTCTTTCTTTTGAGATGAGTGATTGCAGCATAGGTTTTAAAATTCCTTACCTCAATGGGGGAATATATCTATATATATTGATTCATATTTTTGTAATTGAGTAAAATTATTTTGTAAACACTATTATGCTAATTGGTGAAAAATAAGAGCACCAAAAATAGTTTGTTTATCTACTTCCTTGATCAATAAATGGATTGGGTTTCCAAAACTCTTAGATAAGTTATAAATATGTATATGATTTGTATATAATTTTATTATTGAAATATAGTTTGGTTTTGCAACACCATGATTTGAATACCACTAGGTGTAGTCATTTCTATGCTCCCTTTTTACATTTTTTAAATTACCAAAATTTTCATAGATATGACATTGAATACTTGTTGCAATTAGCCATTATTTTTAGGTATGTCCACTTTCTAGATACAAAATATCCATGTGAATGGATCATATCTTGAGCATCATTCAATTAATCAATATTCCATTGGGTAAGACAAAGTATGTGCTTTAATTATTTGTTTTTGTATTTTTATACATGCATGCATGCATTCAAATCACAAATTAAAGTAGGGGCATTATTTAGACACCTAATTTTGGTATAATTCCTTTTTTCAGAGCATATTTTACCCATTGTTACATACTTGGTCCACTTATGTGTATTTGGATATTTTTAAGACACTTCATATCTTACACTACTTTAGTGTTTATCCATTTCATATTTTGAGCCTTATTTGACTACTTTCTAAGTTATTTTCACCATTTATCAATATCTTTCTCTCTGAGGATGGATTCAATAGCTACAATTCTACATCTAAATCTACCCTACATCGATTTGGTAGACCATCAAATATATCCCATATGTTTTTTGGGTCTTTATAGCTTGCCCTGATTTCCCACACCTTTGATTTCACATATTAATATTTTCTCTGGTTGGCCATTACACTTCAAATCTTAGATATCTTTATATATATATATATATATATATATATATATATATATATATATATATATATATTATATATATATATAACTCTTAGTCATTTTACCAAGTGTCAAGTATCAATAATCTAAACATATCTTATGTTTGTATCTCTAAGTTAGAGTCTTCAATTTCTATATATATTTATACGCTTGTGATAGATTCTTCTACCTTGATATTTCAATCCTTTTTATGCTATTATGACATCATCCACTTGTACCAAAAGAGGGTTCAGGTAAAATTTCATGTCATTACATCATTATTTTTAGGGAAGAGAAGGATGTAACCCTTACTCAATATTCCACTTAAACTGCACAAGAACTATGTGGGGTCTAATTCGAGCATACAAGCTATATATTTGCAACTCCTTTGAGGTTTCTTTACCCAAATAATTTTATCACTTAAATTTTCATGTATGTTATGGAAAATAAGGTCATGAGAGGAAGAATACATCATTTCAAACATTCTACTTGCTAATTCATACATTATTCTTTCTAATTCAAAAGAGTGTAAGCATGGGACTATACGACATTAGGAGGAAAACTTACACCTACAACTCCAAAAATCAAAAAGATTCTAAGTACAAATTTGATGTTATATAGCATATTTTCCAAATATAGTATAGAGAAAAAATCAACAACTAAATCCACCTTGAACAAATTCATTAATAGCATAGCAAACGTTGAATCTATCCTTTGATAGTGAGTTGATCATATTTCACACAAAGCTAATTCATCCCTTATAGACCATTTTTGGACTCTTAGAATCCCAATATTCTTCCTAAGTGTGACTATTTCATAACTTTTTTTTTTCACATTTTCCATTGTTTGTCATTTCAATCTCATTTACAGTTATTTACTATTTTTAGCAAGTGAAATTTTGATTTAGTTTTTTAGACTGTTATACTATATCTACCTTATAAAATTGTTTTATCTATTTTACATAGTGTATTTCCCATTGTGTAAAATAGAGTTTAAATAGTAACTTGGTATAACACCCACAAAATAAATTTAAGTTGAGGGATGAGTTCAAAATGATAGGTTTTGTTGAGAGAATATTTCCTAGATTTTAGGATCACAATAAAGGTTTTTGGGGCATCAAGAAACCATGATTTTAATTAAATATCCCTTCAATATTAAATAAAAATTTGATATGGGTATTATGCATTTCCAACATTTGTTATCACAACTTTATCTAATTTTATGCCTATGAAAAATTGAAACATTTCATAGAAGACAAGGATGTGATGGAAGATAAATTCATGTTTTGATTTCCAAGAGGTAACTCTAATTATTTTGTTGCCCCTATAGAGGATTACCCTACATGTTAAATTTTGATAAAATTATAGTGATCAGCCATTGTTTTTTTTTGAAGCCATTATATTATTGTGAATGATAGATTTAGGAAAATGTTTTTTGTTCAAGAAGATTCTAATATAATAAAGAGAAAAAATTTAATCAAAGTGTGGATTTTTGTATTGAGTGGTTTTCAAATTATATGTGTAAGAGTTTATATGTTTTTGTAGATCTCATAAACAAATTTAATTTTTATCTTTTATTTTAGGAAAATGTTTTTTGTTCAAGAATATTCTAAAATAATAAAGAGAAAAAATTTAATCAAAGTGTGGATTTTTGTATTGAGTGGTTTTCAAATTATATGTGTAAGAGTTTATATGTTTTTGTAGATCTCATAAACAAATTTACTTTTTATCTTTTATTTTCTTGATTGGTAAAATAGGGTTAGAGTGTCTCTTCATCTTTCATTAAAATCATCAAAATGTTATGAAAAAATCCCAAAGGTAGTACCATACAAGAAATATTTGTTACCCTAAAAATAACACCCAAAAAAATCGAAGCTTCTATAAAGCTTACCAAATATCAGAGTTGTCATAAGGGTAAAAATCACACAAAAATCAAGATTACTATGGAATATCCACTATAAGATAAATAAAGCTTTTAAAATTATAAAAAAAATGTTTTAATAATCATTATAAATTTTGATAGCCAGTAAAATGCTTCAACAATAAGGAAAAAGTACACTCTTCTAGAGAAATTTTTTAACCAAATCAGAGCATAAGCCAAATCTATATTTTTCAAACAAACCTATATAGAAACATTAATAACTTCCATAACAAAACCAAAGTTTAAAAAAATAGATAACACCATAAACATTAGTAGTATTTCCACCAAACTTTGAGCCTGATCCCACTTACTGTGAAAACTAAGCTTCATCTTGCAACACAACTTTATTTTCAAAGATGATTTATAAATTATAACCAAAAAATAATTTAATAAATGATCAATAGAAGAAGGATCAAAGGGAAAGACAAGATTTAATTCAAACCACAAAGACAAAATTTTCTCACAACGATTAAGCTTAGTTGATTCCTTTATCTTATCACCTCTGACATCATCCCCATTTTTTATCTTTTTCCTCCCATCATGCACTCTTAAACTTACATATTATTCCACCATATATGAATTCAAACTTACATTAAAAATGTTTCAAGTACCCCTACAAACTCTTGCTCCAAATCCTCATCATCACCATCCTTTCCTACTCCATCCACCAATGTTGAGGACATATGCTTCCATAAACTGCCTAAGTTTTTTTTTTTTTCCCTCAAATCTATTTTTAATCTCCTACCTTAGAATTTCATTTGTGGTCCACATCAAGAACTTTATTCCACCAATTTAATCCTTTTTCCATGAGATTTATCCTACCAATTTCACAAAAGATAGATCAAATATAAACCCATTATGCACCTGAATCAAAGGCATACTATTAAAGACCCCAAATTTCATCCCAAAAAGAAATAAAAGATAAGACCTAGATTTCATTAGAAAAATCAAAGTTCCAAAATTCAATAACACTTGGGTTGCAAGTTTCAGAGGTAATCCAAACCCAACATATTCTATAATTGAGTCAGCTTTAGGGAGCTTAAAATTACAAGGCAAAAAGGATCTATCATATATCGATCTGATAGATTTCTTTTACACATAAGGGATAAACAAAAAACTTAATAGAAATAAATGGCATCCAAAAAAGGGGAAAATGGGATAAATTAGATCCCTCCTCTTTTAAAACCTTTTTCACAATCCATTGTTGCTCCTACATATTTCACCCCGTTGGACTATTTTCATTTGGGTTTCCATCTAACACAATCTTTCTTACACCTTGTTTAAGAGGAAGTTGATCGATATATGTGACATTCAATGGAGGAAATCCTACAAATACATCTAGCACATCCTTCACATGTGAAAAAAATATAAAAAATATCTACTCATTGGTCGTTATCACACTCAAAACCCATATCCAAGTTTCTTAGGTCATAAAAAATATGAAGATCACCCTCCTCCAATAGATCCATCTAGTATGCTAAGTATTTTACCCTATTTTAGATTCATGCTAACCCTTAATAAGATATAAAAATATGTGTAAATTTATATTACAATGTATAATAATTAAGCATAAATTTGAATGTAAAGGGTTGAATTTGGTTTAATAATTGCACTTACTAAATAAAGAAATTACACTAAAAGGATATGATATTTAATGGTTAACTACTCTGTGAGGGACTGATATTATGCATAGATGGAAGGGAAATTATAAATTTGGATTATTACTCACTTCAATCATAATTTAGAGTTATGGGCTCTCCTTGACACTACCATCGATCTTGATCTCTAACATTAATCATTGTGTTTCGATTATGATGATTCTACTTATGTAAATTAAGCACTTTTGTTCTAATACAGGATGATGTAAATGCTTATGTTATGCTTGTGTGCATGATCCCAAGGTTTGATTATGCAAGGAATACCTAGAAATATAATTCCTTCAATTTAAGCCCTAGGTCCACTTATAACGACATAAAGTAGGCATACAAAAAGGGAAGAAAGGTGGGTTGAGCTAACCCAAACCACTTCCAGTTGAATGGTTCAGCATTGGATACATATCTAGTACTCCAAATAAGAAATTTAAACTACATATAGTTATTATTGTTAGTTGAATGTATAAAATAGGGATCCTTGAATGTATGCAACCTATAATGTATCTCTTGATACTTAGAAATTGGAAATTTTGGTTTTTTTCTTGAGGTGATTTTGACTTGGCTAAGACTTGTTCCTTCTAATTGATTGGTTAATTGGGAAAAATAGGGTAGTACATTTAAATTCACAAGTATTTAAATATGTTTTCTATGTGGGCACTAGATTACTCCTATTTTATAATTTATATGAGAATATTTAGCCAATTTATCATGTCACTTACACACTAGATGGATGAGCTAACCCATAAGAATGATTTGAATTTGAAATATGACTATCACTTGATGTGGGACAAAACTATCTGAGTCAAATTCAACCATCATATGGTATTTTTGGGTCTGACATTACTATATAAGAGATAATAACATTGATTTGATGATATGTAGATGTCTTAATAAGAAAAATTACTCATTTGACACAGACTGTAAATTTATTGTAGGTGATTGAAATAAATGTTGGAAGGTTAGGACCTTAGAAGGAATGTGAATGTGAGATAATGGTCAATTAGAATCACATGCATACACAAAATTAATGTATACTGAAGGTATGCTAAAACTAAGATGTCCAAGTATAAGTTATTAGATTTTAGTGTGTATAAATGATCCCCTTTTATTGAGTATTGAAATGAAGTATAAATACTAGAGTAAAAGCATAAATAAATTTACATGAGTGTGTAAAACACACTTTGTCTTTAGTTTATTATCGAAACATAAAACCTACTCCAAAAAAACCTACAATAAAAATGTATAAATAAATGTCATTGGAATAAAATTTGAAAATGCTTAACTTAAAACTTGAATTTGAAGAGCAAGAAAGAGTACACCTGTAAGTGGGTGAACTATTTTACCTTGTAATTTTTTGGAGATTTTGTTTTTTTGTTGAAGCATTGGATAATTGACTTTATGTATCTAATTATTTAGAAACTTAGGGTGATTATGCCCCAATTTTTTGGAACTAAGGCAGGACCATGGTTGGGAAAGAAAATGCACCAACCCTCACTAGAAAATTAAAATGGATTAGTGTCAAGGTTGTTGAGCATTGTTGAACCTCAATTGCACTAACTTGTATAATTAATCTTTCATTAATCTTGTAAACACAATATGGAAGGTGGAAGTTACATATTGGGCTCACTATGAGTAATGCCAATACCATTAAGCATAGATAAACCTCAACCACATTACCTCTTAAAACATGAATTAATTATTGTAGGACTTATAGATTCAAGGTTATTTACTTCTAGGTACCATTGATTATGGTTGAAAATAAATAAATGTAATAGTGTGTGTGCATGAAAAAATTTCATGCCCCATGAATCGGTCCCAACATGATGTAGAATTGTATGTATCTATATGTTATTCAAGTTGAATGTGAGAATTTGTATCTCATGATGCTATAAATGAGTACATATGCATTGTATATGCCCCAAAATGTATATGAATATCTAAAAACCTATGATTTTTGTTCCTATAAAGTAGTGTACACCTACATGGCATATGCACTCAAGTATATAAATTTGTACTTATTTTCATGTATATGGAGTACATGTGGATGACATATGCCCTAAAATGTGTTTAAAAACTATAAATATTTATCCCAATATGATAAATGAACCAATATAAAGTCTCTAAATATTTTATTTTATCCCAAAATCTAAATTTTTTATCATAGATGTTTAATTATCTATGACAAGCCCACTTATGTTCCCCCTTTTTGAGGTGACGAATGTAACTCGTGGGTTACTCATCTCAAAATAAATATTTAACTATATCATGTTATGTATAGAAAGATATAATTATGTAACATCATGTCAACATGCGGATTAAAGGTCATCATATTAATGTATGTGTCATCAAGACATGCATGAAACATATGCAATGCAAACCATATGTGTCATGTCAACATAGATATAGTAATTAATCACATATTAATAAACATTACTGATCAATGCACTAAATAATAATTTGAAATAAAATATGAATGATATGAGTCACGGTACCACACACAAATGATGAGGTGCATGATATGGATCACGACACCCACAAACTTAGAAATCTCAACAAGATCAATAGACAATGTCATGGCCATGACACACATAAGAGAATCATATGCAATAGAAATCAATGTCACACATAAGGCCAAAGGGTGCATATAATGGAAATGAATATATCGTAATAACCAAGGCCAAGGGGCCACAAAAAAAGATATAAATATTTTGCAATAAACAAGGCCAAGGGGCTGCACACAAAGGGACATAAATATGTCATAAAAAACAATGCCAAGGGGACACACATTATTTTGTCATGAAATAAAAACAACATTAATGAATAATAGAACAAGTTTCTCTAGTCTACACTATCAAAGTATGCCAATGTCATGACATAGTAAGGTAACATACCCATGTAGCACTTTATAAAGTATGAGTAATATGCAAGACATGTGTAATCAATCAATATAGCTCAACATGATAAATGTAAATTTCATAGAAATATATAATTTTTAATAGTGTAATTTTGGAAGAAGATGTCCCTAGCATTGGCATGGCCTACAAATATAGAAAAGTCCAACATCTTTGTATCCATGTATAATTTAGAAATGCATGTTTTGCATGTTACTCATGTATACCATGAAATGCATTTGTATGAAAAAGGATATTTAATGTACCAAACATGTGATAAATAACCTATGAAAATAATGTAAACATGCAATCATGCCATGCTTAGGTCTTGGTTTTTTATTTTTTGAATATTTGAATGTTTTGGTATTTCTAGAATGTTTAGATTTTTTGGTATTTTTGAAATATTTAGAATTTAAAATGTGTCATAATTAGTCCATTAAGTCATCTAAATCATTAGTGTCACTTGAAGTGTCCTTAAGATTGTGTAGATGAATTGCCTTTCTTCCGTTGTTCTAACTCTTCAAGTTCTATGTTTGTAATTATCTTTGAATATTTTTCCTTTTAATGAGTGTCATTGTCATTAAGTTGTATTCTAATTGGATTCCCTTCATGTAAAATGGAGATCTACTAATTTTTGCTATCCATTATGCTCTGCATGAGGTAGAACCAATATTTTCCTAATGTAAATGGGAATTGAGTGGGAGAAGGCATCACCCATATCAGTGTATTGACAACCTTTGTTCCACAAGTAATTGGTATACTAATATGTCCAATGAATATTCCACAATGTGGATTAAATAATTCATTAGTTTCATGTCTTAATTATTGTAAAAATGCAATGTTACATACATTTTGGAGCTGATATTAATGAATATGAATTTATTATTGATAAGCACCTTCTATATATTTTGTTATGGATAAAATATCTTACTTTTGGTGCTTATGGCCATTGTGTGGTGTATATTTGTGATGAGTTATGTTATAGTTAAGTGGTGAGTGATCCTATTGTAGTGCATTAAATTTAAAGGCCCCTAAATTCTTATACATATAAAAAAAAATCATAATTATATACAACCATATGTTCCATGCCTCGTGATTCTATGGTAATCATAATACGATATGTCTTCTTGATGTTATAGATGTTTCACTTATTTATGTCTGGTAGTTATAAATGAAATTAAGTTGCTAAAAAGTAGTAATTGTAATATAATGCTTGGTTTATCTTGAATATTTATTACTTGTAGTGTTCAGGAAGAGTTTTCTCTGAAAACTTCACATTGTTTACTAAATTTTCCCAAAACATTTATTATAATGTGAAATGTATAATTGTTCTTTTGCCTAAGCCATGATTTATTATACAAAGGTTTAGTTTAATGATGTTTTTAACGTGTGAGAATCATGGTGTGAAATAACATTATAACTAATATTTGCATTTTGATTATACCAATGCTCTAATGTTGTTTCCTTTCCTTTGCCCCTTGAATATTGTTTGTGAGTAGGAACAATTGAATTATTTGTGCTCTTTGTATATGAATTATCCCAATATTCTCTAACTCCAATAGGTTTGAATAAATTATGAGACAAGTACTCTTATGGATCAATAGGATTGAAACTTAGATTATGAAAGCAATCACATATTTTTTATTACATATTATCATTGCAATAACCTATGTCTATGCCATATTGATTTTTTGAATTTACCACCAAACAAAGTTTTTAAGTGTCTCCTTTGGTGGTGTATTAGCTTGTGGTTCTTATTATATTTGTACCTTTATCATTAATATTGATTACTTGTAATTAAATTTACTTGGTTCTCCCACTTCATATGTATGCATTTGATTTAATGAGATGGGTTGTGCTGGTGGTACTATGGAATAATTCCCAAAAGGTAATTATGAATGACTTTGATTAGTAGATTGGGTCATTTTTCAATATTTTAAAGGATTATCATCTATAGGGAATGTATACAAATAGTCATCAAGAAGTAATTTGACACATCTGAAATGTTGATGGTACTTCTTCCATGGTATATATCCAAGGTCACCCCAATGACAAATTTTAATGTTGTGCACTATCTTGGGTCCTAGTTGTACATCTAATGATATTGACCCAAGTACTTGATATGAAATGTTATCAAATCATTTTATACTCTGATTTTATTTTTTTAATAGCATCCATATTGATGCCCAATTATTGTAAATACTAATGTTACAAATATTCTTTCCTACACCATTATCAATCAACACACAATTGATGACTTTTTTGTTAACTTGGAATTGAATAAGTGATGGTATATTATGATCTATTATGTGTTGCTTAAGTATGTTTTCCTTATTGAAGGTAAATATTTTTTATGTATCCTTAAATTTATTTATGATGTAATAAAATTATACAAGTTATGTATCACTAGGGAAAGTTGTATTAGGTAATGCTTCATATGAAATGTTCTTGTAAATAGTAGATCTATTTAGTAATTCAATCATATAAATATTAACACAAGTATTTTTAGTTGATCAATGATGTCATACCAGTTTTTATTGGTTTTTCTCATGGGGATGAAGGGGGATGAGAAGAAACATGTTGACCACCTTTGTTCTTCCATGCATAGGGCACCCTACCTCTTTGGGTAGTAATATCATGGACCACAAAATCCAATATAAGCCTTGGGTGAATAATGGTGTTAGGATGGTATCTAAGATAACCTTAAGGTATAAGAGGAGGAGGAACAAAAATATTCATGCATGCCCTTTGGATCCTAGTAGTAACAAGAAGTGATTGAGATTGGAGGTTGTAACAATATGAGATAAGGAAGGCTAATGATTATTCATTATTTTTTGACTTATTAATGTATAAAGATATGATCCATAGAATTAAAAACTTTTCATATCAAAAGAAAACAAAATATAATTATTATGATCATATTTTGAGTTAAAAAAATATAAACTATGTTCATCCATTATAACCTTGTGTAATTTATGTGCAAAGGAAATCAAGAATTTGGTCTGACAATTTAGAATTATTTACAAAAACCTAAAACCTATAAATAAGGAAGAAACCTTGAGGGTAACTTAAGGTTTTGAAACGTTCATGCAATATTCAGGTTCACCAATATGTTTTATTCTATTTTGGATTAATGGTAATCCTTCATAAGATTAAAAATGTGTATAATTTAGATTATAATGTATAAAAATTAAGCATAAATATGAATGTAAAGGAGAAGAGTTTGTTTAACAATTACACTTAATAAATATATAAATTACACTACAAGGGTAAGATAATTAGTGGTTAACTACTCTGTGAGGGATTGAAACTGTGCACAAATGGCAAGGTAGATATAAATTTGGATTGTTAGTCACTCACATCAGGATCTCAAGTGTTTGGCTCACTTGCACACTACCATTAGTCTTGGTCACTTCCATCAGTCATGATGTTCTATGTCTGAGGGTTTTGTCTATGTAAATATTTAACTTTTGTTCTAGTATAATACACTATGAATGATTTTATTCTACTTATGTGTATGATATTGAGGTATGGTGTAATAACCAAAAATATATATCCTTCACTTGAAACCATGACAAAATTAGGCTCAAAAAATGTTAATAAAAGTGGATATGACCCAACCACTCCCTATTTAATGTATGAGCAATGCCTACATATTCAATACCTCGATGAGGGAATTCAAAATGCATGTAGTTCTCCCCATTAGGTGAATGTGTGCAATAATGCTCATTGAATCTATGTAATATGTAATCTATCTCTTAATACTCAACAATTAGAAACTTTTGCTTATCTTTTGAGGTGCTTCAGACTTGGCTAAGACTTAACCCTTTTGATTAATTGGTAAATTGGGAAGAAAAGGGTAATGCATTTGAATGTACAAGTATTTTAATATGATTGATATATGTTTTCTATATGGTTAATATGATTACACTTATTTTCTATTTATATGATATTCTTTGGGTATTTTATCACACCACCAACATGTTAGATGGATGAGCAGACCCATAACAATTATTTAAATTTGAAATTTGACTATTTCTTGCATAATAAGAAATTTTCAGACTCTGACACTACCATCACATTGTTTATTATAGGTTTAATGGTACTATCCAGGAGATAGGAACACTAATTTGATGATTAGTATATGTTTTATTAAGATAAATAACTAGTTTAACATATAATGTGGGATTTCCATTAGGTGAATGAAAGAATATTTATAAGGCTAGGCTTGTAGAAGGCATGTTAATGTGATATAATGGTCAATGACATTAATTTACGTACATACAAGTAATGTAGGATGAAGGAAGGTTAAAACTAAAATTTTAAAGTATCAATCACCATATTTTAGTGTCTATAAAAACCAATTGATACTACCCATAGTCTATAAAATTTAATTCTCAATCCTAACCACTCCTCCTAATGCAGAGTTCAGCATCTAAGTTGTCATCAACTGATGAAAATAAGAAATGCATTCATCACACTTACCTCTGCGAATCCAATTGGCTTGGAAAGTTACTTGTCTTGTTTATCCTTTGGTTTTCAAAATAACTTTGTCTCTATCTTCAAACACTCAATCTCTATTAGTATTATTCATCCTTCAACACTGATCACACTAGTTATCTTCTACCCATTCTCATACTTAACAACTTGACTTTCCATAGCTAGTCCATGCTTGCACAAAAGCTCTATAAGTATATTAATGCTCAATGTAAGGTCTAGGGCTTCAATTCAAGGTTCCAAACTTCATTATCACACACCTTAAAATCCTATTTAGTCTCTTAACTAACCCTCCTATCCTATGCAAGCAACTTCCTCAATAGAGTCTATTTTTGGCTTTGTCATTATGTCTTTTACTAGCCTTTTTTTGGATTTAATTGCCTAGTACAGACCAGTATAGTCTCATATGGGAAAACTAAAACTCTTTTTGGATACCCTCTATCCCTTTCTTGTAAACTACAAAGTTTCATTGCCTAAATCATTCTTTATACCACTTTTAAAATCTCTCTAAGGTTTTAGATTAGGCTTTTATGTCTATTTAGATCCTACACACAAAATAAGTTATAAACATACAAATCCATACATGATCAACCTAAAACCCCTAAAATATTTTATCCAACATAATTATGCAAAAAAAATTCAAAATTCATGCATTTTTCATTGTTGGAATATTTTATAATGCACGCTATAATGAAGAAACCTTGGCACAGGGTTCTACCTGACTATACAACCCTGAGAGGGTTTGTAATTATTTAATAAGAATTTCAATGAATATAATGGTACTATGAAATATGGAAGAGGTATGTGTTATCATATTACACCATTTTGAATTGATAGGCAATCCTCTAATCACCTCTGCCACACTATTTTATGAAGACATTTGATGGACTATGGAAGTATATTTGAATACTATAAGACTGTATAGTGTTTTACATAACATAAAATGAAACTATTGACATCAACTATATAATAAAACTTAATAAACAAATAACCCACACTCACCAATTTCACAAGAATTATCAAAATCCATATTTAGTATATCTTTCTTTCATTGATCCAAAACACAAAGTTTCATGCCAATGCTCATGCTAAAAAAAATAGGGTATACAGTCTCCTATTTGAAAACTTAAAGAATTACATTATTAGTTTATTTGGTAATGACTATTCACTGGTCATAAAGCAAACTCAGCTTCATCTCACATAGGATACAGATTCCAAAAAGGTCTGCAATTCTAATTTCATTGCTCACAAAATACAAATTGATGACAAGGTTAAGAAACTTAAAACCACTCCTTTGAGTTACAGAATAGACTTATCATCTTTATTCATGTAAATATCTGAACCTTAAATTATCATTTTCAAGGTATAACATTGAACAACACAAGTTTTCAAAAGACTTTTATTCTTCCACATTCAGAATTCTTACAATACTTACATAAAAGGGTATTTTTGATAGAGTTTCCTATTTCCTAAGTTTCCTTCTTTATCCATTACAAAACTCCTCTATCATATTTATTTCACCCTTATCTTTCAACCCTAAATTGACTCACTAAACAAAATAACTATTTATTCAAAAATACTCCCAAATTACCATAATTAACTTTTGACTTCCTTTTTGTACGTTAAGAGTGAGTAAACTGCCTAACCACTAGCCTACTCATCAAGATGACTCATAATGTGAGTCATGTGGGTGTTGAAACACCCTTGACCCTTTATTATAACCTAAAAACCAAATTACAACATTGAGACCTCTTGAAACAAGATCAAGATCTCCTAAACTTCACAAAAAGGTTTTGAAAATTCAAATCAAGGGTTTTGCTGAGAAAATGTCAAAGTGACCCTAATTCAAATTTGACACCTTCCTAACACCTATGAATGATCTAAAAAACCTAAAATGACATATTATGACTCTTAAAATACTTAAAACATGTGAAATAGACTAATAAGTACAAAGGTAGTAATGCTCCTGCATCACCTCTTCATCTTGGAAAAACTCTAACTCTATCTCCATCGACTCTATTGCTACATCTTCATTCACTTATTCATTCCTTCACTCCAATTCCTCACTTCCTCACTCCCTTGGTTTTTGTTTTTATATTTATCACTATATCAAAAATTTCCCAAAACCATTATGGGGATTTTTTCATAGGTTTTGTCATTATAAATACAAATTCGAAGCTAATTTTCATATTGGAAATGAAACAATAGCGAAGTGGTGTTTTGTGTTAAAATTTATTATTCATATAGAAATAACAAGGAAGCTCATGAATAAACAATGAGGCTCATAGGGAATTTTTAAAATCATTGAAAATATATGTTAATTTAATCCATTAGTTTTAGAATGTCTTGTTGAAGGTTTATGGAAAATTATTTTATATAAGTGTTGTTTTTTTTTTTTTGGAACACAAATTAAAGTGTGGTTGAGAAAATTGAAGCATGATAGTAATATAACATATTTTAAATATAAAGGGAATATAAATGATAAGTACAACATACAAATCATATTTGTATACTGGAAAATAAGTGTAGCAACAAGGTGTGGTGTTTGAAGGATCGGTGCCTCTGTAAAGAATGTCATACAAGTTTGATTTAAATAAAAATTTAAATTTTTATAAACTTATGAAAATTTGAGATTGAATATTACTTTCAAAAGTTTATAAATTTTAATAATTTTGATCAAATTTAAAACTTTAAAATTAAAAAATAATAAATATCTATGGATAGTAGGTGGAAAATTGAATTAATTATATCTCGTCATCTGAATTTATTTTTTGATAAACATTTACCAGCATGAACATATTATCATTTTAAATCATCTATATTTTTGGTTTTGATTCACTCTCACAAAAAGTGATAAATATTTCTTGTAAAAAGTTCATTAAAAAATTATATATTTGAACCTAGAAAGCATGTTTTGTAATTGGGTGCATTATAAGTGGTACTTGACACCCTCATAAAAAATACAAGAGGAATCCCTTCCCATAGAGAAGATAAATAATTATGGGGAAAGTGGTGACAAATCTTTAAAGCCACCAGTGTGAAAATGATTAGAAAGTGGAAGATGTTTAGACTTAAGATGAAGATAGTGATTATAGGTGAAAGTGACAATGACTATTGTTCTCACACTATACACCATGAAGACCCTCCCTACTATAATATTGAGGAGGAATTCATTTATTTATTAGCTAGTAACATGACCTTATGAATTAAATTTAAAAAGTTTGTTGTTTAGTGAAGCCCAACTCAGACTGAAGATAAGAATGAAATTGTTATTTAGTGAGGCCTAGTTCCCCTTGATGAAGCAAAGTGAAGCATAGTACCACTACTATGATTGGAAAACAATATAATATATGTATCTATTTACATATATTGTTTAATAAGGTTGATTCCCACTATGAAATCGTAGTGAGGCCCAATCCCACTACTATATTTGATGAATAATAGTGTGTCCCTATTCACATATAGTGTTTTCTTATTAATAGTTAATTGCATCCTTATTCATATGAGTATGAGGCCCAAACTCACTATTATTATTGGTGAATATTTGAGTGTCTCCCTATTTGCACATAGTGATTCCTTATGGATAGTTGTGTGTGTCCCTAATTACATAGATGTGTGTATGGATTATACAGTGTGTCTTATTCCATGTGTTTTGGTGTTTTCTTGGTGACTTAATAAGTGTCCTCATTTATTGATTAATATTAGTGTTTTGGATTGTTTTTATGTTGTAATCCTCATAAAAATGTTATTCTCTCTTATTATGGTACTATGATGTAATAAGGGGGAGATGTTGGGATTAGTATATGTATACACATAATATTTTCAACTTTTATCAAATACTAACGTTTTACATCTTGTAGGAACTCGTCAAGACTCAATCTCTCTGAGTGTACGCCCTAAGGGGTGCATCAATAAATGGGTGGGAAGATCATTGGTGCTTCACAAGATTATTGTCCCTTATTGCCACATTATTACAAATCCAACCAGCTCTTAAAACCATTCCCTAAGCTATTACTCCTCTTTTGCACACTCCTCTAGTCTTTTCCACTTTCCATCCTTATTTTCCTCACCTTAATCCCTTTTTTATTCATTTTTACTAGGTCAATTAGGTTGACCCTATACATTTTTAAGATATTTTCACTTAGGAATTAGGTCGACCATTAGCTAACCTAGCCCATGACCTAGTGAATTATTGACTGAAATTATGTTAGGTCAACTGGGTTGACCCTATCAGCCAAGATTTTTAGAAAGGTTTAAGGCCAAATATGTCTATAAATACAAGATTATTTCATCATTATTTCAATATGAAATAAAGAGTTATTATTCTCCCATGTTTCTTTACAATATGCTCTTCCACCATTCTACTTGAGGAGTCTTAGCTTAGGGTTTCTACTTGGAGAGTCTAGTCTTATGGATAAGTCTTGGATGATTTGGAATTTAATAGTGATCCTTAAAAACCAAAATAACCTATTTTTAATCCTCTTTGGCCAAGCGAAATATTGAGTCTTGATGGGTTCACATTCAGGTAAGTATTCTCTAACTTTGTTCCTCTCTTTAGTAGATAAAAGTAGTATAAGTATTGGCTTTGACTAATATTACTCTTCATTGTCCATGTATTAGGGTCTTACTCATACTTATATTAATTGAGATTTACTTATAAATGTTTTGATTATTTACTAACCCCTTACTTTGTGCCACAAGCTTTGGTGAACACTAGATTAGATTTACTTTTCTTGTTATTAGTATAAATAAAATATCAAAACCTAGGACCCCTTTAGAGTTATTACATGATTATGTTAGACTAAAGGCTTTGTAACCCTCCTTATCATGGTGTATTATGATAAATAATCCCCTAATCAGGTCTAGCAGATCCCCATATTGGTCATGCTTTGGCTTAAAAAATATATTCCCAATCGGAAGTGTAGGTACGCTCTATCTTCTCTAAGTTAGGATTGATTTATAGACATGATGCATTTTTTATTGCATATATTCTAGTGAACCTGACATAGACTAACCCTTGAAAGATTTTTTCACTTATTTTTCATTATTTTTATCATATATTTTCCATATTGGGTCAACTAAATTGACATAGTTCTAACTTTTGTGTGTAAGTTTAAAACACAGTCGCATCCAAATGACTGTTCTTTTTATGCAAGTTATTTTTTAGGTATAGGATAATGGATCAACCCAGTTGACCCAGTATATTTTTTTAGACTTTCAAACATCCATTCCAAACTACTAGGTTGACCTAGTCAACCCTATACATTTCAAGCACTCAACAACAGGGTTATGCAAAGCTAGATTGACCCAATTGACCTTGTTAACAAGATTTGTAGGTATTTATCAAGGTTATTTAATAGTAATTTCATTTTTATGCATCTTTAGACTCATTAAGGTTACTTTATATCCTTTCTCTTTCCTTACAGTCTTTCCTTTCATAGTTTGTAGTCTTTAAAACTTCCCCTATACAATCAACTAGATCGACCCTATCGACCCAATTCTATATTTTGTGTGTTTTTTGGATAACTAGGTTGACTTTGTCAACCCGATTCATTTTCATACCTTTGATTCCATATTATATAAGTGACACGTTGACCTTGTTCTATATTATGTGCATATACTATCAATTGCATCAACATTGTACCATGTTTCATAGTTGGAATTAACCTTTATATGCTAGTAATTAGTGCACACTTTCATTTCTTATTGCTTGCATGCATAGAATAGATCACATAGTCTAGTTAGGTGGTTTTCAATTTACCATTTACCAAATCATAAAATTTTAACAAGAATTTTAACAATTGTCTACCCAATGCCTACCTGCTTGGATTTGATCACCAAGGGGGAAGTCGACTTGGTTTTTTGGACAAGTATAAACACATGGTTAATGGTACATTTGAGATAATCACCCAACACCCTTATCATTCTGATATGTAAATTGATGGGTTAGGCCCCAATACCAAGCCTATACCATTACCAATATAGATTCCTATCAGCCCAAACTTCTTGAAACTATCCTTAGATTGCTTTCTAATTCCTTGCTTATAGCCAACTTCCCATAAAATTTAAAACTATATCTTAATAATCTCAAATAACATTTAGGTTGACCATCTAGTTAGCTTTTACTTTTCAAGTTGATTTCTTGTTCTTTGCTCAATTTTATTTTGTATTATAAAAACTTACATTAACCAGCGTTGGTGCAAGGTTTTGTGTTATGTGCCTCAATTAGATCACTATCATTGATCTAATTGATTGTTTATTTCATTTTAGTTATTATTTTTATAAATACTTACAAAATTACTCTTGTCTCAATGCATGATCATTTTAGTTGACACAATCTATTATAGGCTACCTAGTTTTCCCTGTCTATTGTCCTTGGTTGACCCAGTCAACTTTGTACACTATTTTATCCTCTATTTGCTATGATAGGTCAACCCAGTTGACCCTATACTATTTTTAGGGCATGTTCTCTATACTAGATTTACTCAGTCAACCCTATACTATTTATCACCTTCCTTATTTGTTGATCTAACTAATTTTCTTTCTTTGTTAGCATTCTATTCATTTCTCTTCAGTCATAATGAAGTATCCTATCAAAATCTTCTTGGATTGCTTATATCTATTTAGATAATATATGGGATGTTTATTTCTCTCTCTCTTTTCTTCTCAAGATCACCATCACTCTTAGGGAACCTCTTCCCCTTCTTCATCTATGACCTGTAACATGGTGCAAATCACACCTCAAGATGAAGTTGATGGGTCTGATCCTTTTTATACTTACCAAGATACTTCTCATATCCAAAATTTTCAATATAATGTGGGATAAATTGACATAAATTTAATCAATAATCCCACTAATAATCCATCTTTTAATAACCCTCCCCCTAACACCAATTTGGGGTGTGCTCCTACCAACACCAACCCACCTCCTAATACAACTCAACTTCTTTCCCAAGTTATTTAGAAAATGAACATAATGCAAAATTATAACACCAATAAAATGATACGAATTAAAAAAAATTGATTAATATGGCTAATCAACCTCTAACCATCCATCCTCAAGCTAATCGCAATTACATTCCTCCACCTCTTAGAGATGCCTTAGGTAATCTTATTCCTTAACACATAATGAACAACAAGTTGCTTCAAACTATTCAAAATGAGCTTTTAGATCCCTTAATTATATCCATTGATATTTGTAACATATCTCCAACCATTAAGTATGATGGCACTAAAGACCCTACCTCATTTCCTAAAGCCTTTGGTAATCTTTACAGAGATTGGATCCAAACTAATACTTTGGCCACTACCAAACTCTTAGTCAAAACTTTCACTGACGATGTATTAGAATGGTATAACTAATTACCCCAATATTCTATATGGAAACTTGAATATTTGGTCAATCCTTTAGTTAAATATTTTCAACACAATGATCTTCTCAAAAATTAGCTTAGCCACTTCATCAATGCTAAGCAATCTCTTACTGAATCAACTCAAGACTTTATCAAAAGATGGAAATCATTGGCCCATAAATCCAACCATAACATGAATGATGATAACTTATGCAAACTCTTTATCATTTTTTTGACTCTTTCTCTTCAATACAAGGTTCTAACCTTTACTCCCCAAACACTAAATGAAGCTCTTCACCAATCTAAATGTCAAGACTTTCTCATGAAGCAATTTGAACCTAATCCTAAACTTTTAAAAGAATAGTTTCAAACATCTACTAATGCTATCACTAGTAATACTTCACAAACCAAATTAGTTATTTCCAAGATTTATATTCCATCACCTTCTCATACACCTCTCTCGGTTCAACAAATGAAACAACTTTTATCGCACTCTAAGCCTTTCATTTATCCTAATAATCCTCCCAAGTGGTATGACCCTAATCTATTTTATTGGTTCCATGCTGACATTGGTCATTCCCATGAATATTTTAGAGGGATCACTAAATTTTCTATCTCCTATATGCTTGGTTATTCATTTAATAATGAAGACATGATCAACCTTCGTCATCAAGAGTACACCATTGCTTCTCAAAAGCATCAAGCTTCTTAAGCTTCTACCTCAAAATTTCAAAAATCGTTTTCTACAACTAATAATCAACAAAGTACTAAGGATGTTTGTGTTATTGATGCTTATTATGACCAATATTAAAATAACTCTTAATATTTTAACACTATTAAGGTTAATTATCATCTCAATCTATCTCACAAAGATCATGTTACCAAACCTAAGAAGCCATCTTTATAAGAACAACTTCTTAAAGATACGACAACTACTAATCTAGATTTAGAAACTCATGAGGAACCACCTCCTCATTTTCATCCTCTACCCACATCTATACTTTCAAAATCTAATTTACCTTCTAAACCTCATGTTGGTTCTTCTTCTAAATCTCATTGGAATTTTCTTGAAGAACTCAACTCTATGCCTTGCAAGATTCCACTTATGGAGTTGGTTCATACTTATCCCTTCTCCCTATCATCGCAATTTCCTTATGTAACAACTCCAATAAATTGAAGACCCATCTTATATAGATGGAGAACCACCTTCTATCGATTCTCAACCTACCAACATCAATACCTTTAAAACTATGTGTCCTTCTTCCTAGCCTTCTCTCGAATTTATTAAAGAAGACATGATCAATGATGAAATTATTTTTTGTGTTGATGATTCAGCCACTTTTCATTAAAATAGCCATTAATACCACCTTTATCTATAAATTTCTAGTTGATGAAAGCTCTAGTATTAATGTGACATCTATGTGGCTTATCCAACAACTTGGTTATAAGAAGGATCATCTCAAGCAAACTCATCTTACATGTCATGGTTTTGATAAGACAAATCAAAAGCCATTTGGTTGCATTTTGATTCCATTAACTATTGGATTGAAAATAGTTTGGATTAATCTTATGGTCCTTGATTTACCTTTATCTTATAATATACTCATTGGTTGTCCATGGACTCATAGAATGAGGGCCATTATTTCTTCCAATGGCCAATGCATTAAATTCTTACACAATGGAAAATGATATAAGCATGAAGTCGATCCCAACCCATGGAGTATTCATCTTCCTAATCCTAAATCTCATATCGCATTCTTATAATTCCTAAGATTAATAGCACTCATTTACCCAAGTTCATCAATATGAATCCTGATTTACAAGTTACTCTTATAGATTATGAGGATGATGAACCTAATGATTTGCAACATACTTGCAATACTACCAAATTTTGCAATGGCTTCCTCTTTTATTACCCAAGGACCATATTATTCTTCGTATTGATGAGATTACTAACTTTCCCCCTCCATGCAATGCTCAAGAACCTTCTTTACTAGAAGATGATTTTATTTGTAATGATTTTGGAGTGGCCAAACTATTTCAAGATCTTCTCCTCATGTATCCTTGTACATTTAGTAATATAGGGATTTCAACTTCTAAAACTCCCCCTAACACTCAAGCATGTACAATTTACCTAGCATATGATGACAATTATATAATTTACCAAGATCAATCTCAAAACTTGGATGTCCATCACTATCTAAAAACCTTACCCCAAATTCATGATTTTAATCAGGGTGTGCATACCATTTCCATGGACCGTGACTTAGATCTCGAAGGTCATGTACCTCCTACCGATTCTCCACATATTAATACTCCTTTGATGGTAGATAAAATTATACCTTCTAAACTTATAAAAACTCCTACATCTCCTTTATCACCTGTATATCCAATCATTGCATATGTTTTTTCCCCTATCACCAAACCTAATGACACTCCAATTCCATCTGATCCATCTACTTCTCCTACTCCTGAGATTACACTCAATGCCAAAGCAACCAATGTCCATGAGATACATTCTGAGTATGATCACCATGGTAATAAAATTCTAGATCTTGAAGTAGATGTTGAGTATTATGGTCCTCTTCTCACCTTGCCTAGTAATGAAGCTATTCTTAAAATACTTTATGCCCGAGAACCTTAACTTACTCAGTAACATCATAAACTTTGAAATTTTAAAACTAAAACCCCTTTTTTCAATAAATTCATTACTAGCATTAATCCTAAAGTTAATCCAATCTCTTCTTTACCTAATGCACCATAGCACTTTCAAGATGGTAATGTCATGCTTATTGAAGAAACCACTCACATTGAATATGGTACTCCATCTTGTCCTCAACCAATTACTATCTCTCATGGACTCTCACCTACCAAACATGATAATTTCAGCTTATTATTTGATAATATTATGAGGTCTTTATTTGGTCTTATGAGTACATGCCTGGTATTGACCCTAGTATTGCAGTGCATAATATCATTACTTATCTTGATGCCAAGCCTATACATCAAAAGCAAAGGAAATTTCCACATGAGGTTTCCACCTTATGTCACAAGAAAATCATCAAATTACTTGATGTTACATTTATCAAACCAGTGGACTATTCTAAATGGCTTTCTAACATTATCCCTATTCAAAAGAAGGTCACTATGGTCATTCACATTTGTATTGATTTCTATAATCTTAACATCATTTGTCTCAAGGATAACTTTCCTTTACCTTTGATAGATGTCATCATCAATTCCACAATTGGTTAAAAAATGTTCTCTCTTATGGATGGATTTTTATGATACAATCAGATTCACATTGCCCACAAGGACCAACATAAGATCACTTTCACCATAGAATGGGGTACTTATTGCTATGTCAAAATTCCCTTTGGCCTCAAAAATGTTGGAGCTACTTATCAACAAGCAATGACTCATATCTTTCATGATTTTATCCAAAAAAATTTGAAACCTATGTATATGATCTCATTATTAAATCTAAAATTCATATGACTCATCTATCAGATCTTGATATCATCTTTGATCATCTCCTTAAATATCAGGTTAGACTCAATCCTTACAAATGTGATTTTGATGTCACATCTAGAAAATTGTTAGGATTCCTAATCTCTCTCCATGGCATTGATGTTTATCTCGCTAAGATTAGTGCTATCATCAACATGCCCATTCCTCATTCTATTCTTGGCATTCATACTTACTTAGGCAAACTTGGGGTAATTAGATGAGTCATCCCCAAAATAGTCTATTATATCCACTCTATTAATTCTCTTCTCAATAAAGACACTGCTCTAGAATGGATGGACCCTTGTCAAAAATCTTTTGATAACATGAAAGAGTCATTGCTCCATCCACTTACACTTTGACCTCCTTCTAATGATTGATCCTTAATCATCTATACTTCTTTCTTGCATATATCAATTGGGGAAATGCTTTCCCAACAAGATGATGATACTGGTAGAGAGTATGTTATCTACTACATTAGTTGAGGCCTTATCGATTATGAAACATGTACCAAAATTGAACATGATTTTCTTACCATCTATTTTGCAGTTGAAAAGCTTCACCATTACATGCTTTATCAAACTAATTATGTCATCACTCATTATGACTCCTTCCTCATTTCTTCTCCAAAGCCTTTCTCCCTAGAGATAGAATTGGCAAATGGATGGTCCTTCTTAAGGAATTTGATCTCCACATTATCACTCAAAAAGTTGTTAAAATACAAGTCATAGCTGATCAATTTGTCATAGCTCCTATTCCATCTACTTCTCCCCTTCAAGATAGTCTTCCAGATGATAATATCCTCTATATTGAAGGTCTAAATCAAGCTATTTCTCTTTAAGACTATTTGCATAACTTTAGTGCTAATATTGAAGCAAATAATCTTGATGCATCCTCTATTCCCTCCAATACTAATAAACCTAAAGTAGTCATCAAGTAGCTTCCTAAAATTAATATCAACTTGTACAAGGATACTTGGACCCTTCACTTTGATGGTGTTAAATTCCTTCAAGGAGCTAGGTTAGGTTTTATTTTCACATTTCCTCTTGGCAAAATCATTTCTTTAGAATTTCACTTCACCTTTGATGTTACCAACAATAATGTCGAGTATGAATCTCTAAACTTAGGCATGAGAGTTACCCTTTACTTAGACATTCAATACCTACATGCTTTAGGTGATCCTTAGCTTATTTATTGCCAGGTTAATGGTGATTATCAATGCAAAAGTCAAAATATCATTACTTATCATCAAATTGCAACCACTCTTGCTAAGGATTTCATCTCTTTCACTATTGAGCCTATCCTTTGAAATCAAAATTCCATTATTAATTCCCTAGCTTCTTCAGCTTCTCTCTTTTATCCATACCAAGTTCCTTTTGATCCTACTTTTTTTATATAAATAAGAAAATATCCATTTTCAACTCAACCACCAGATTCACTTATCTACCACATCGAGGTTGTTACCATTCGATAAAGCCTATGGTATAAAAACATTATTCAATTCTTGGAATACCAAACTTATTCTCCTAACTTAGAATTTCATGAAAAGACATGTATTAGTAAAAAAGATTTCAAGTATGTATTTTGACACAACATCATTTATTATCACTATGTTGAAGGTACCTTTCTCTATTGTGTTATGCAAGATGAGGTCCCTCATCTTTTTGAATAATCATATGGGGGGCATTTATGGTGGCCATTGTAGTGGACATGCTATGGCCCACAAATGCCTATATATGGGTTACTTTTAGCCTACTCTTGAAAAGGATGCAATCAAATTCATTAAAAAGTGTACTCCTTGTCAACTTCATGATGATCTAATTCATTCAACTCTAGCCAAGATTCAAACTATTGAATCTCCTTGGCCATTTTCTAAATGGGGAGTCGATCTCATTGGCAAATTACCTCACTCCCAAGATAGGCATGTTTTTGTCATCATTTCTACCAAATGGGTTGAAGCCATGCCCCTTGTCAATGTCACTGGTCCTACCATTTATAAATTTATTCTTAATCAAATCATTTTTACTTTGGTGTTCCCCATAATATCATTTCAAATAATGGTGGTAATTTCAAAAATAAACATGTTAAACAGCTTTGTGTTAAATTTAAGATCAATCACAAATTTTTCACACCTTATCATCCACAATAAAATGGTCAAACTAAGGCCACTAAAAAAATTCTCCAAAAGATAATTTATGAAACCTACACGGATTAGCACCTTCACCTTTACCTTTCTCTTTAGGCTTATTAGACTAACATACATACTGCCACTAAGGCAACATCATTCTCTCTAGTCTATGGTTCTGAGTCAGTTATTCCCTACAAGTTGAGCTTCCCTCTCTCTATATATATCTTCATGGTATCATTCCCAATGAATAATTATGTGAAGCTCACCTTCAGGCCCTTGATCTCCTTGATGAACATCATCTTTCTAATTTGCAACATAACCACCAATACAAGGCTCATATTTTCAAACAACATAACAAATGTATTAAAGTTTGCACATTTAATGTTGGTGATCTTGTCCTTAAATTAGACTACACCCATGATAAAGAAGGTAAATGTGCCCGAAAATGGTGGGGTCCCTATTTGGTCAAAGATATTCTTGGTCTAAATACCTACCACCTTCAAACTAATGAAAGGCCATGTTTTCAAAGAGCCCACCAATGCACAATTCTATAAAAAGTACTTTGCCTAAACATTTCCTTCTTTTCATATTTTCTATCTACATATCTCTAACACTTTTTGTAGGTCACTTAAACCTATCTCTCCTTCTGTAGCATTTCTCTCTTATTACAAACATTTAGTCCTTCCTTTTTGGTATTTTGATTTCCCCTTTCCTCTCATGAGTTGTATTGTAAAACCACGGATAAGATCCAGTCTTCTTCATGATGTACCATAGTCTTCTTTATCTTTATTCTTTTCACATTGTGGCATTCCTTGGATTTCTCTTTTGTGAGTTGCAATGTAAGACCATGGATAGGCCCTGGCCTTCCTCACAAAATACCATCTTTGTTTTTTCCTCATTTATTTTTCACATGCTTTTTGGCACCCTCGTAGGTTTCTCTTTTATGATTTATAGTATAATAACATGGAAAGGACCTGGCCTTCCTCATAAAATTATCATCATGTCATTATTTTTCTAAAAATATTTTTGATCCTTGTTCTTAGCTTTTGCTTTTGCTTCTTTTGGTAGATGTAATGTGAATAATAATCTATGTTAGCATGTTTTCATCCACTTACCTCATTCTTATGACAAGGAATCACACTTTACTATCATTGTATCCCTTTTTCACCTTTTGTCACATTTTTTGTAATTTGAAGTAATTCAAATTTGTTCCATGTGGAATTCCTCTTGATTTCCTTTCCTTTCACTTCACATTGGATAAAACAAGGTCAAAGTCAAGATATCACTTTTATTTCACCTAGATTTATGAGACTCTTAGACCCCATGCTCTCTAAAGTTCTCCCTCTTAGAAACCAAGTCTCAAGTATTTAAATGAATGTCATCTTTAGCACCTATGTTTGGTTTTCCAAATCTTTATGGAGGAGGAATAGAAAAATCCATCAAGAAAGTTAAAACCCAAATCATTTGAAATAAAAGGGAATGATATACAAAAGGCAACATACAAATTTCATAAGTCAAAATCACACTAAAATACATGATTACAAGCACATCTCCTATCTCTAATCGAAGTTCAAACTCCATAGTTGGCCTCATAATAGAGCCAAGGTCCTTTGGGGTGTGGTAGGCTAGTAGATTGGAATAGGAGAATTCAAAAAACTCTATGGTGCTACCTACTTTCTCATGCAAGTACCTAATCTTCGTAGTAGACTGACAACTCTGTAAGGGGTTTTGAGGAATGGGGAACGCATTGTGGAAATGTAGGTCCATTTTACTTCTCATGCATATAGCCTTCACAGGATGATTTATAAACTACATTTGTTAACCTAAGACTTGTGTAGTGAAGAGAAGTTATTTAGAGTCCTTAAGGTTGAAATTACTCTAGTTTTGACAAAATTGATTTGAGTGTCTTGACTTTGATAAAGAGTTCCTCTACGTTGATTTTTCCTTCATTCTCCCTTCCACCCATTTCAACTCCCCCCTTGATAGGCAAATTGTGATTCTAAATATGTTCTCCCTTCTTCTTTATTTCCTTGTTCTTCACCTCTTAAAAACATGCTATCACTACTTTGTTTCAGCTTTATTTATCCTTAAAACAAAACAACATGTTTGAGTAAATCTGGATTACTTTCTTTACACCATACATTTACATTCCTAGACTTGTTTTTCTTACTTTTGTCATTTATCTTTTATTATGCTATCCTTGTATTATGAACACCTGAGTATATACCCTTTTTTCCATTATTGAGTGAGGTGAGGTTGGCTTGTTACTTCTTACTCAACAATGTCATTTTCTTTTTTTTATGCACTTTTCCATTGTTGAGAGAGATAAGGATTGTTACTTCTCACTCATCAATATTATTTTACGATTTTATTACTACTTTTACATCACTATTTGATTACGATATTTTTGACTTGTATCCTTGGTTTGACTTGGTGAGTTTATTTTTCTTACTTGAGGTTTACTTGTTTGAGTTTTTTGGTCTTTAGTAGCCTTAACTTTTCGGTTACCCAATTTACTCTTATTTTTGACTTGGTCATTTGGTCTAACATAGCACTTGTCACCCTAGCTTGCTAAATTCCCAAGTATGTCCCATTCACATAGCACTAGTTATCTTGGCTTTCTTGCATTTGTTTCTTTTTGCTCTTTAATTTTGTATTCTTGGGTTTATTGAAAGCAATTTTTCTGCCTTACACAATCAAAACTAACAACACAGTAGACAAATGGGGCATATGTATACATAATATTTTTAAATTTTATCAAATATTGATGATTTACATCTTATAAGAACTCATCAAGACTCAATCTCTTTGATTGCACACCCTAAGGGGTGTGTAGACCATTGGTGCTTTACAAGGTTGTTATCCATTATTGTTACATTCTTACCAATCCAACCAACTCTTAAAACCATTCCCTAAGCTATTACTCCTCTTTTACACACTCCTCCAATATTTTTGACTTTCTATCTTTATTTTCATCACCTTAATCCCTTTTTGTCAATCAACTATACTGGGTTGACCCCATATAGTTTCAAGATATTTTCACTTAGGAATTAGGTTGACATTTGGCTAACCTAACTCATGACCTAGTGAATTATTAACCAAAATTATGCTAGGTTGACTGGGTCAACCCTATCAGTCAAGTTTTTTAGAAGGTTTTAGGATTAAATCCACCTATAAATATAAGATCATTTCATCATTATTTCAATATGCAATAAAAAGTTATTATTCACTTGCACTTTTTTACAATCTACTCTTCCACTATTCTACTTGAGGAATCTTAGCTTAGGGTTTCTACTTGGAGAATCTAGTCTTGTGGATAAGTCTTGGATGCTTTGGCCTTTCTTAGTGATCCTTAAAAACTAGAACAACCTATTTTGAAGCCCCTTTGGCCAAGGGAGAGATTAAGTCTCGACAAGTTCACATTTAGGTAAGTATTCTCTAACTTTGCTCCTCTCTTTAGTAGATAAAAGTAGTATAAGTATTGGATTCAAATAATATTACTCTTCATATTCCATGTATTAGGGTCTTACTCATACTTAGCTTAATTAAGATTCTCTTATACATGTTTTGATTATTTACTAACCCCTTACTTTGTGCCACAAGATTTGGTGAGCACTAGATTAGATTTAATTTTCTTGTTATTAATATAGGTGAAATATCAAATCCTAGGAACCTCTTAGGGTTATTTCATGATTGTGTTAGATTGGAGGATTCGGAACCCTCCTTAGCATGGTGTATTGTGATAAATGATCCTCTAATTAGGTCTAATATATCCCCATAGTGGTCATGCTCATGCTTAACAAATGTATTCCCAATCGGAAGTGTAGGTATGCTCTATATTTTTTGAGTTAAGATTGATTTATAGACATGATGCATTTTTTATTATATATAGTATACACCATATTATAGTTAGTATACTTGGTGGAATAAATATACTTGGTCAAATTATTAGGTTTTGGGGTGGTTTTTGTATCGCCCACATATAATATAGTTTATTTTAGGGTAAATTTATATAAATAGAGTCAAATTGTATAAAAATAAGTTAGAATGTATAAATAAAGAGGTTTTTGGGTAATATAAATAGAGATTGTATCAATAACTCAGCTCTTGTAAAACATGCTCACAAGACATCACATGAAATTTGTCTAGTATAAGCCAAAATACTAGAAAAGGAGGATCACTTTATGAAAAGGAAGGTGACAAAGGCTAATTAAATTAGAAAATATCATAATAATGTCAATAAGGATGATAACTTGGAATTTAGTGATTCATGGCAACTCATTATTTGTTTACTTCGAGCTCATAATAATGAATACCATTGTATAAATTATTTAGTGGGTATTAGTTATTGCACATTTATCCTTTTCTTTTCCTCATGTTATTATGATGAGGATAACCTATATAATGAGCATGGGTATGTAATCTTATCAATAATCTTCATGATGGGCCACATAGTTTGGTCTAAAATGTCAATCAAAATCTTGTGTCAATTTTTTTCTAAAAATTTAGCTTTTGAACATTATGGATTGTAGAAGATACAATTCCTTACAATATATTTTATTATTTAGAGATAAAAACTACAAGCCAATAATGGAATGAATGGTGTAGCATTATAATCCACCTACTAAATGGCTAACTTTACATTAAAGTAATAATAGAAAGTAGAGCTGGTGAAATTATTATGCGTGACAGAGATACACATAAAAAACTTTATCTTGTCTCTAATTCATTCAAGCATTTTATATTATGATAATATATGTTATCTAACTTTTAAACATAAGAATAGAAAGAGTCTACAACATAATTAGCTACAAAATTTGTAATAATATAAAATGGACAACCCCATTGTAATATGATAATTTCATTAAATTGTTTATTATTTCATTTTTTGTAATATAATAAAATATTACCATAAATATAATTTTTTATAACTAAATATTATTAATGTTAAAATTATTTATAGTGAGGTCCAATTTCTAGTTAAACACGTGGCTAGACCACAAAAAAATAGTTGTAGTCTACCTACCATCAAATAAAATACACCATTTAAATTATTTTAAGTGTACATTACTCACGACTGTAAAGTAAATGTTATGTGAATCATACCTAAATGTTTAGATTAAGATAAACCCCACATTTAATTGGTGTGGTAACTAGCCAAGGCATAACTAGAGGCTCAGATCTCTATGAGAATTGTCAATAAAATATCCATGGGTAGACAACCTAACCAAAAAAAACAAAACAACAAAAGTGAGTAGAACAAAATAAATTACAAATGAAAAATACAAAAAAATGATAAAATAGCAAAAATTAGGTCTTATAGACCTGTCAAAACTTATCAAGAATATTTAGTGTATCTCCTCGAGTCTTAAACCCAAAGCCTTCCTCAGGGTCAAGTTTCAAGCCTTCCATTGTTGGGGGAGAAACATTTTTAGTGGGGGTTTAGAAATGGTACATCAAGGTGTCTAAAACATCACCAAATAGATCCAAAATTTGAGCTTCAATAATAGCCTCCTTCCTTCCTCACTCAAGGGTACCAAAATCTAATGATCCACCATACAAGCCCTCAGAATTAGCACTAGAGAATAGGCCCCCCTCGATTTCATTTATCTCCAACTGAATTTTTCTCATCTCCTTTATTTTTCTTTTTAACCATGATTCAATGGCATAGAGTCTAGTATAATGAGAATAGGCTTCTTGCTAAAAATTATCAGGGCAATGCTCCTCATGTAAAACCTTAATAACTAGAGTAGAAGCCTCAGGGAAGAGTAGGTCTGAGAGGATAACCATAGGGTCCTCTTTATTAGGGGGGTAGTTAATTCCTCTTTCAATACCTCCAAATTTTTAGGCTCTAAGATAATTTTTTTCCTAGGCTGACCCACCTTGGATTTTTTAACTCTTTCCTTAGAATCCTCCACACTAGCACCTTTAGCTCTTTCTGTTTCATGGGGTTCCACTTCCTGAGAAATTGGAAATAGTTCAGTGCTCCTCATCGGGGGTGAAAACTTAAATAACATGAATGTTAGAGCTTGATGTGCTACTTCCACCTTGTTATTACCCTTGAAGACTATCAAAAAGTCTTCTAAGGAGTGAAGTAAGTATAAGGGGATACTAACAGTAAAAATTCCTTTGAAATGATTTAACAATATAAAGTGGTGGGATACTAGACTAAATTTTGAGTCTAGGGTGATGTACAACATCACCTGTCTATATACCTCTGACCAGACCATCAGGAGGTCCATTCTCTAAAAACATTTAGTGACCTCCTTAGCCTTTTCTGTCTAGTTAAATAATTTGGTCACCCACTCATCCTTCATTATTTTATCCTTGTAATACTTGAGATCGCACACAACCAAACCAGTGGCCTCTGTAATGGCTTCCTCAGTAACTTCAATCCTCATGCCCCTTAAGACAATGACTCATTCTTTCTAGGCCTCAACAAACTCCTTTGTAATATTGGGTTCGTACCCAATGATTCTAAGCATGAATTGAGTGAGGTTCTCCTTTTATAAAATCACCCAAATAGTAGGAGAATCATACCTAAATGTTATAACTCTATTTTTTAATTAAGTTTGAAATTATATAGTATTTTTTGAAATTTTAATAATTGAAATACATCACATTTTTAAATTTCACAAAGTTTTAAATGTTGAAAAAAAATCAATATAAATTATATAGTATTATTTGAATTTGCTTATAGTTTAAAATAAATTAAGTTTGAAATGAGGAATATTGTGTTCCATTCTTTGGACTCACAAGTTATGAAAAAACATTATTTGGCAAAAAATCTATATATTTCAATGAGTCATTTACCAAAATAAATAATTGACATGAGATAACCCTTATTAATATCCATTATGCGTTAGCCATAATAAATATCTGGACTCCACCTTTTATTTCAATGCCAGTACTCTCAACAAATATGGGGTGTGTGAGAAATAGTTATGTGGAAAAAAAATTCTTAATATCATTCAATTGCATAAACAAATAATCATTGGAAATAAAAACCATTCCAATTAGTTTCTCTTAAGCCATTGTGGATTAATTGTTCTCTTCTTATTCCTTATGTGATGTGGAATAAGAGAAACAATCTTTTGTTTCAAAATATACATTGAGTTGTCCACATATTATGAAAGGTAATTAAACAAATGATTGAAGAGGATACGATAGCTAACCAAAATTCCTACATAAAGATGAGTATTCCAAAGGAATAAAGTAATATAATTATATACTACTTTCCATTACTTTGGCAAGTAATTAAAGAATGTGAAGGTACAATTTTTTTTTCATTCTTATCCCTTTGATTATTTAAAATTATACCATGGTCAATGCAGTACTCATAGTGATGGAGCATCTCAAGGTGATTCAAGAGTAGCTAGATATGGTGTTAATATTAAAGATCATAAAGGAAAAGTTATAAAAAGATTAGCTAAACTATTATAATATTTTCTAATAGCATTGTATAACTTTTTGACATCAAATAAGGACTCATTCAATTAAAATACTCTCCAAGAATATTATTATACTTTAAAATTATTATATAGTTTTGGATGAAATAAAAAATTAATAAATAGATTGTTGTTGTACCCCTACATTATAATGCATCATTAGTATTTTCTAATATTGGTTTTTATTATACTCCTAGACCAAATAATGATGTAAGTTGTTTTTTATTGAAACTAGTCATTGATATGGGGAAGATAGAATTATGGACTAAGGAATATTTTGACACATTTTATACATATAATAATAAATTCTTAAGAAATATATTATAAAGGATTAAAAATAAATTATTTATAATTGTGATGTGGAGAGGTATTAATCATTGTGAATTTGTAATATAGAAAAATGGATTTACACTAAATTGAAACACAAATACCTAATTAATTTCAATGAGACAAAATAAAATGAACAAAATAATAATCAAGCTTAGTTCGTTAGTTCAAAATTTATAATTAGGGAAAGCACACATGGTTTACGATTATTTTATTTTATTTCATGATATCATGATATTCATCAAGATGTGACAATGGAAATGTGCACCCAGAAATGACAAAAATTTGTTTTAAACTTTTGGTTCAAATAAATTAACCTCTTAGAAATATTCTCTCCTTTCCTAATGGTTTGAAATGTTGGGGACTATCTATAAAAATTATAAACAAGTTAAATTTTATTTTATGAATGCATTCATGTAGTTCTAACCTCTTAAAAACCATCTTAAATTTATAAGCTTCTAGTCCAATCACCTACAAAAATCATCATTATTATTTCCCTAATTAGGCATCAATATTTGAAACCTTAAGGGAAAAAATATGTTTATGGGACTATGGAAAAAATATGTTTCAATCCACTAGACAATAATAATATCAAAAAAAAATTCAATGATAGAAGAAGCTCCAATAACATGCAAACCAATGTCTAGTTATGTGTGTCTAAACATATACTTGTGTGATTCAATGAATTCTCTAATGATTTATTTATTTCCTATTAACTTCATGTGAATGTTGAAGAGATTCATTTGAAAAATAAATGAATTCTCTATATCCCTTTCATGTAAATGAACTATTATTTTTGTTTATCTATAGACATTTAAATTAAAAATAAAACCCATTGGCATGTTAATAGACTAACTAATGAATAAAAACATGAAACATGAAACCACATAAGATAGGTGTACTAAGACCAAAAGAGGCTATTGAAATCCCAAAATAATCCACAATGTTCCATAGTGTCTGGAACATTAGGAATGCTCTAGCAACATTACTCGAGACACTGAGAGAGAGAGAGAGAGAGAGAGAGAGAGAGAGAGAGAGAGAGAGAGAGAGAGAGAGAGAGAGAGAGAGAGAGAGAGAGAGAGAGAGATAAAAATTATAAACATGATGAAAATCCAAAAACATGCTAATAATTCATATTTTGTGTATAAGTATTAGGATGGGCCTATGATAACTTAATAAGAAGCCTTAAGATTGTCACCCATGATTACTTGCATACCTATGAAACATTAAAGCAATAGACAAAAATATGATCAAGGTAGAATGACTACCATATTTCATTAAAAGCATATATGCGTTAGAGGGCCAGTGGCCTCCTCACATGAAGAATACAATAAAACTGATCAAGCAAACTCTCACTTCTATAGAATTTATAGTTTATCTTCACCAATATTGTTCATCTTCTTTATAGATAAAGAATGAGGTTTAGGGTTGGAAGGAATATATATATTTTAAGGAATATTCTCAAATTAGAAAAAACCCTAATTTTAGGATAACCATTAAATTGATATTCTTATATATAATTAATATATAAATAAGTTATGGATAATGATGTGTGCATAAATATGTGCCTACCCATAAAGAGTATTATTACAAGTGTATGTTAGAGTATACAAAATTGTATATCCTAATATAAACTAGAATACTCCTTTAATATGTACTCTAATAAAGGAGAAGACAAAATAAGCCACATTAGCCTGAGTAATCTTAAATAATAAAGTTATAATGGCCACCAAAACCCGCCCACCACCACCACTTTAAGAGTAACTTAGAAAAAGTGAGGTAAAACATATTATATGGATCTTGGAAACTATTCCATATTAGGTACCCATGTAAAATTAGTATAAAAAACATAACTACATAAAATAATGACTAGATACAATGCATAATTGCATAACAAACTCACCACCAACAAGGATTAGAATGACACATTTATCAACATACATCCCCCTATTAATGTTTAATTGGATGAGATAGAATAAGATATAAGTGTCACTAAATAATTAAGTGGATTGTGATCACATAGATCAAAATCATCATAAGATCTCCAAAAGGAAACATGAGTGAGGACAAATTATTCAAATACTACCTATTGTGATGGCACATACACCAAAGTAGATAATATAACCACACTAGATACGAGAAGGTAATTCAAGAATATTTTTTGTGTTGAGATATCCATGAAGGACACGTCCCATACAAATGTTTTATAGAAAATAAAACACCAAACATGACTGTTGAATAATAATCAAGACCATCAAATAATGATCATAAAACTTGCTCTAAGAATGAGCATAGATATTGAAATAAGATAATTGACTATGTTGAAGTTGATGTTAAACAGACCTCACAAAACAAAAATTCACTTCATAAAACTCTAATATTACATGTAAGTGTATTGCAATGGATTTAAAAAATTATTGACTATATGTTTAAGAATACCAAATAGTATTAAAGTCCTTATGGATGTTATTTCATCTTGTCAAAATACACAAGTGTCAAATTTTTGTAATTGTAAAGATAAGAAGGAAATGGTGTTGAATATTATTTTATCTATAAAATTGTAGTGTGTTGAACATAAAATAATTCTCTATTATGTCATCAAACAACCTCATATAATAAGAACAGGCTTTTACCACTTCTTAAAAAATAGAAACCAGACATGTCATTAGGTGTCATGATGGCTACCCATGTATAGGTGAATAAATAATTGGCAAGGCCTTAAAAAGTACAAAATCAAAGTAGAATAGTGAAATTCAAACCATAATACCCATGAGAGACCCAAAATACAAGCTAGTCAAACTTGTTATAGCTAATATCAAATCTAAATTTTGACTACAACATGGCTTCTCTCTCAAAAAAAAACTTCGTCAATAAATTATTTCCAACCTGAAATCATCATAGATTGAATCATGAACATTCCAAGTGGCATCTAAAAAATATGAATAATAGGAACAACAATCAAAATATCCAAAACTATAAATACCATTGTGAAGCTCTAAAAAATAAGGTATAGTGACAAACTATTTCTCTTTAAATATCCACCTTATGACTAAGATATGGCCTGTCAAAGTCATGGTGCTATAAATAGATCAAAATGGTGAGGGTCACCTATAAAAAACTATCCAAAACTTAAATTTTTTTGATTCCTACAACTCTAAAAAATAACACTCAATTTAAAGTCTTTATAAATAAGTTGTGGTATTGATAAGCTATAGTTTCCATAAGATCACATTGTTAAAAATGATAAGAACTAGAGAATTAGCAGTCATTAATTTAGACCTAATGTCCTATGTCAATTCTAAATAGTTTAAATGGTGGAGAATTATATGGTGTTAATTTCAAGCTCAAGCATATAGGGTGATGGAATTAACATGATATATTTCCTACCTTGGGTATACAAGACGATAGATTTAGAGGGCACTAATTTTAAGCTAGAGTGTATAGGGAAACAATATTAATAATAAATTATTATGGAAAAATTATAGGGTGTTATTTTCAATATTATGTGTATAAGGTAGTGAAATTAGAGGGCACTAATTTATACGTCGAAATAGATCTAGAAAATATATAGAACACTACATAGCAACCAGAGACCATAATAAAGGTCAAAGATTCAAGTATATTTAGAATAATACAAATAAGTAACATAAATTAAGGCATCATTTTAGTGCTTGGAAGGGGAGTTCAAAACAAAAATAGGCATAAAAGAGCCATGTATGGCTACAAATATCCTGGAGTAGTTACAAGTGACATATCACAGTAGAAACCTTGTGGAATAATGAATGCCCAGGTAGACCATGAAGTAATTTCTTGAATGATACATTGCAAAAGAAGGTCTCAAAGGAAGGTAACACATGAAGGCATAAAATGGTTGGAACAAGTACTAGAGGTTGTAAGAGGCATCATGGTAGTGCCTACAACTATGTTATAGATCTTGTAACCATGAACAAAGAATGCAAAAAAAATGCTTCTTTTAAATTTTAACTTTAAAAGAATATTTTTAGTGTTTTTATTTTGCTTTCCTTTGTTTTAGGATTTTTTTTCAATATTTAGTAATTAAAAAAATAATTTTTTGACTATAAATATTATAAAAACTAAGAAAATAAAAATAAATAAATAAATAAATAAAATACTTACATGTCAAGAACCTATTTTACCTTAATTTGTATTATAAACCCAAATAGGATAGAAATGATTAGAATAATGCCTTAATTTTAATTTGCATAACATATACAAACATACATGTCAAATATAGTAATAAATATATAACAAGAGAAAAGAGGGCTCTTAGCTTGTTTTCCACAAGATCATGAATATGATTATTTGAATGTTTCTTCTCAATAGTATCTATATGTATTGTATATGCCTTATTTCTAATTTTTTTCTTATGTCTAGTACCGATAAATTCAGTCGATATCAATAGTCGATACTATTCATAGTGGTTAGAAATGACTCTGTGCATAACAAGTGACTATTTTCTTCTAGGGCAATGTGATTATAACTATTATGTGTATGTTTTCCTTTATCCACTTCTTTAAATGTGTAGGATAGCTTGTATGTTTATAACCCTAGTTTTCATGAGTGATATAATATAAAATGGGGGGTTTTAGGAAAAAGGGTTGAATTCGACTGGCCTTGGTCTATCCCTATTGATAAACCAAGCACTACAATACATTACCAATACTTTGAAAAGGGTTCAAATTCAATTGTATTTCTCTTATTAAAGTGTGTGTGTGTGTGTAATTGTGCATATAAACCTACATGTTTTTTATTCTATTTTTCCCTTGGTAAAAGCATGTAGATATGAATTGACCCTTATAAACTTGAGATTGAGCTATAAAAAATTTGTAGGTGTAATATGTAATATTAAATAATGTTATTAAAGATTCACCTACATAATAATGTAATAAAATAACTTTATTATGAAATTTATTCTAGAAGAACATTATTCATTATTATACTATGAAAAAACTAATCTCAGAAAAAATGTAATCTTGTCTAACTCTCTTAAGAATGCAAAGTGTTTGTTACAAAATATATTATAGTAGATTTGTATATATATGAGTCTCTAACTTTGAATTAAGGACCTAGTGGCATGAAAAAGACAAAAAAAGAAGATAAAACATACCCAAACAATAGTCATAAAATAAAATGTGCCCAAAATAAATTAAGAGGGGACCTGGGTCAATTCTTTTATTTACAATCACTACAAATAGTCGATATTGACCATAAATTTTAGAACTAACCTGAGGCTTAAAATACTCTAGGGTGATAGGGAAGGTTAGAGATATTTTTCATATGTAACTATTATTCTTGTTCAGTTCTTGACTAAGGAAATGGAAACACTTACAAGTAATTTTTTGAAGAATAGTTCCAATATGAAATCAAAATTCTATGATGGGTTGAGTGTTGTGTTAAACATCACTTAACCTTAACACATCACTAAAATGAATCAACCACTAAAAATGGCTTATATATTAAATTTTAATGTTTCACTCAATTTCATTCAAGTTTTTTCCATATAAAAACAAAATGTGTGATCGAAAGGATATGAATAATGTTCATGCCCCCATCATGAATGTAAGTTTTGTTTTTTAAGTTCATTTAATGTATAACAGAATGCATGATCAAAATTTAATGGATAATATCCATTCCCTCATCATGACTATATATCTGATAAGTATGAAGTGGAATGACATCCAATTTTACATTCAACTATAAACCATGTAGCATGTATGAGCATGAACTAGTATTATACCTCATAAATATGAAAGTGTGTATATGTGCATGAAAAAGTATAAAGACCCCTAAAACTATAAGTTTGCATGAATCAGTCTCATACACCCTAAACATATAATTTTGCATGAATTATTATCACACCCACTAATTTATGCCAACTACTATATAATGTTATGCACCTTTATGCTAAATTTAAGAATTTGTATCTCAAATGTATGTGTATAAAGAGATGTAGTTCATGATCCTATAAATTATGTGTATATGCCATGCATTTATACCTAAGTGTGTATAATTATGTGCTCACATTTATATAAAGTTAATTCATACATATGGCATAGTCCCCTATATTTTGTCTCATTGTATCAATATATGGCATGTATATGAACCAATATAATATATGAACCATCTGAATCTCTGAAAACTATGAAACTTGTACTCTAATCTAATTTTTTGCTCATGAAGGCTTATCTCTCTATGAAAATCCCATTAAAATGTCCCCCTTTTTATATGAGGGATGTGTCCTATAAGTCACTCATCTCAAAATAATAATGAATTATATAATTTCAATTATATGGATAAAATCATACAATATCATTTGATCATGTAGGTAATATGTCATCATAGTAATGTTTATATCAATCAAGGCATCTATTTAACATATTTAATGTAGGGCATGTAAGTTTCAAGTCTTGGTAAACGTATCAATAAATCATGTAACATAAGTGTCTCTAAGTAAAACCATGCAATAATAGTGCATGATATAAATCATGGCAATCATCAATGTTAGCAAGCTCAACAAGTGCAAGTGTTATTTTCACACATGGGCTAAGGATCAAATATAAGGGACATAAATTTCATAGAAATCAAGGACAAATTCCACATGTAATGATGCAGAGAGAATACAACTTATCTCACATTTTGTTTTATTTCACTATTCACTCTCTTGACAACAGATCATTAGTTCATTGTACCTCTATTGGTTATAGTATTTAATGGATTACTCTATGGTTCTTGACACCTTTAAAATGCTTATTCCAAATCTTTATTACCCCTTGATTTGATGTACATACCTTTAATATCATCTTCATTCACCTTTTTAAAATGTTTCCTACAGACCTCCTAGGACCACAACAACCTAATAAGACTCCGCACATGATAACTCAACTAATAAATATAAGGAGGTAGTGATGCTCCTGCATCATACTACCGAGGAGTAAAATGAAACTTTCCATGAAAGTTATAACTAGTTTTGACTTTGATGTCCTTTATAGCATCTTTTTTCCACCTAGATCCCAAGACCTATTTGAGATACATAGACCTTTGTGATGTTTGATTATCTTTATGTTAGCTCCTCCTCTATTTATCTCTCTCTTGATTTATCCTTTGAGGTTTAATTCTTTTACTTTGATCTCCTAATTTATTAGCTTTAGCTTCTTAGTGTTCTCTTTCAACTAACTTACACATGAAACACACAAGTTAATGAAAATAATTTGTAGCTTGTCCTCTTAGCAATCTCTCTCTTGCTCATGCTTGTTTGTTCTCTCTTTGCTTGGTTATGTTAATTGTATAAGTACTAATATAACTAAGGCTTCCTCTTCACTCTCTTTGGCTTCCATTATGTAGCTCTCATCTACTACTAATTTTCTTCATTCTCCTTGTCGCCATGTAGTACTCTTTCTATGGCTTCTAACTTTGCCTCTAATTACTCACTACTTTCATATACAAACTTGTAATCATATTTAACACCTTCTTCTTGGGTTTCTACTTCTCTTTCTAATCTTGAAATGAAGTAATCAAGATGATCTATTTCTTTATCCTTCTCAACACCTGGTTGGTTGCAACTATCCTCTTGTTTACTTGGTTGTTTATTCAACCAAACCTTATGCATCTCCATCTTGAGTTACTTGCATAGCAACCTCTTCTACCTGTTTTCCTCTTTCTTGGCTTGTATCTTCTTTCTCTTTACTAGTAGTGTGATTTCCCACTTTATTGGCTTCTTCTTCATGACCCATCCAAGATGTGTGTTCTCAATTTATCTTACTTTCTCTATCATGAGGTTTATCAAGTTTTTCTGTTGCTTTATCTCATTCATCTCTTTTTGGAAGTATTCTTCTTATTGCGTCCTTCTCAACTCTCTTTTCCTCTAATGTCTCATTTGGCCCTTTTTTAATGAATTTCTACCATCATTCTCTTTACCATATGTATTCTCTTAAGCAATTCTTTTACACCTTGGTCCATTCTTTATCCAAGCTCTCTCCTTGGATCAACTTCTTTGAGAAATCACTTTTCTCTCTCTCCTTTTGAGTTTATTTATCTCCTTATCACTTCTCAAGCCTTTCTTGGCTTTCAACCTACCTTGACCAACTTTCAATCACTTGAAATTTTCTTTTAACAACCTTTCAAGCAACATATAGCAGTCTTTCATAAACTAATCAAATATAGAAACTAAAAATCAAAACACATATTTACCTTGATTTATGTAAACTTTCTCCTCCTACTTCCCACTGATCTTCAGGTCTGATACCAAATGAAGCAAAGAGAATACAACTTATCTCACAATTTGTTTTGTTTCACTATTACTCTCTTAACAACAGATCATTAGTTCAATGTACCTCTATTGGTTATAGGATTTAATGGATTATTTTGTGGTTCTTGACACCTTTAACATGCTTATTCCAAGCCTTTAGTACCCCTTAATTTCTATGTACATACCTTCAATATCATCTACATTCACCTTTTCAAAAATCTACATATCTTGGTAGATAAATCAGTAGCCTTTTTTAGAGCAAATTCACATTATACAGCTATGTATGAACTTTTATAGCAAAACAAAAAACTTGATCCTAACACGCTTTATCATATACTTTCCTTCTATAGGGTTTCAACACCCACTTATGCCTTTGAATCAACTTTCTAGACCTCTATAACTCATTATTTAGGTCTTTAGGTCCTTTTAGGAACCTATTTACACACATACCTCTAAAAATGTACTTTATGGTATGGATTCAACCAAAAAACCTTGAAATATGTTAACAAACATTCATACCCACCAAATTACCAAGTTTGATGGAATTCTATCAATGGAAATGGTTTATACAACCTTTTTATCTCCAAAACCCTATACAAGGTTTGTGCAAGACTGATAAGACCTAAAAGGGATATAATTTAGGCTTTAAAATTTATAAAGGGTTTCAATTGATTTTGAATGTTGAAAAGGACCTATACTAGCTTTATACACCTTTGTCCATCATTATAACAATCCCACATCACCTCTATTCACATTTTGCCACCATTTTATGTTTCACTGTGTGTTCAATACATATCCTATAGACTGTCTACTGGTTTAGTTCATTCAATGATATTGAAACAAATAAACCCACATCTAATCACCTACTAAGAATTATAATGAAACATTTCTCAATGTACATAAATATAATCTATCAACTTTTCAACCATCTTTACCTTAAAGGACTCTTGTATAACATTATTTGGTAGAGAACACAAGCATATCCAAGGCTCTATTTAGAGACTCCCTAGACATCTATGTTATAACAATAATAAACAATATAATAACCAAAATATCTTGAGAATAATATATTCTCACCTTATAAAATTAGTATAAAATCTTTTCTCAAAATCTTCTCTTCAAGCATATGCTCTCTCAGTCCTCTCCACAAAATGGAAACATGCAGGGTTTGCAACACCAATCTCAACTGAGTAAATTCTCAGTACCAAATTTTGAAATTTGTACCCAAATTTGTCAATTCATTAGTATTCACTTAGGTAATTTTTAGAACAGATTACAATCTACAAAGTCTTTTGAATCATATAATGAATATATAGTTTCTTTAAACTACCAATCATAGAATGCAATCTATTCATAAAGTAGGCAAAACTTGTGTCCAAAACTGAGATATTTCTTAATTCATTTTCTTTGGGGTTACATTTTTTTGTCTTTGAATTCATCCCCATCTTGCACTCTTACCTTTACAATGAATGCTCACAAAGGCATATTCATGTTCTCTTATTCTTCATAACCACCTAAATTAACTACTAACTCCTCTTGTGCATTGAGCTTAACTACCTTATCCTACGAAAAAGTAAAAAACACACTAGTTACTCTTAATACCTCTAATGACACAAGGTCATAACATTTGACCTTCCACCAACATCAAAAAAATGGAGAAATAATACAAAATATCTCAAATATTTGAATTGGCCATTTAGGTAAGAAAATGCCTTAGTGGACCAAATTAAAATTTGTTAGCACTCTAACAGCTCAAAATGTTTCCTACATACCTCCTAGGACCACAACAACCTACTAAGACTCCAAACATGACAATTAGACTAATAAATATAAGGAGGTAGTGATGCTCATGTATCATGCAAGCAAACATAAAAATGTAGCAAATAAGGGACATCAAGGATGTCACATCAAATAATTCCAAGAGCCACATAAAATAGTCACACACAAATTAATATATCATGTAAAATAATAATAACATCAATGGATAAATAACAAAGAACTAGTATACACCATCCATATGTGCCAATGTGACATCATAGTAAAATGGTATATCAAGTATCATGTTGTGTAATAAATGAGTAACTAATAAGTAATGTGTAAGTAGTATAGGTAGATCAACATGGTGCAAAGGTCATATAAATATAACTTGTAATAATGAAACTTGTGAAATAAGATGCCCCTAGTATCAACATGGCCACTAGCTAAAGGAAAAACTAAAATATGTATGTCCATATGTAACATGTATGTCCTACATATCACTCAAATACCATGGAATGCATGTGTGTGTGTATATAATATTCCATATACCAAAAATATGATAAATTAAATATGTAAATAATGTAAACTAGTAATTATTTCATGTTCAGGGCCTAATTTTGGATATTTTTAACATTTGAATGTTTTTTAAAATTTTGATTATTTGATTTTTTTGTATTTTTGGAATATTTAAAACTAGACAAACTAACCAATGATGCACTTAAAGGGAGGGCTATGGTAAGTCCTTGTATTGAGTGGTGGAGGGATACCCTATCATGGTTGAGAAGTATTGATTGGGAATGGATCATGGTATTATGGGGACTCATATGGTGTACCATGTCTATCATTATCAATGCTCATCTAATTTAGGGTTTGATTAGTATCTCTAGAAGACTGGGTGTTATGTGGTATCTACTATATACCATGAGAATGTCTCACTATTTATGTTAATTATGGATCATGTTGAACAACATGTGGTGTGAACTAGGTATGTATGATAGGATTGTTAGGGTGTGGAGCTAAAAGCTTCAACTATTGCAGACACGAAGAAGGGTTGCTGAAGAACCAAAAGCACCAGCGTCGGTAGCATAACCGACGTCAGTCAGATGCAGTGCAGAAGGCAACCGGTGATGGCACGAAGTCGGCCGGCATTGGCAGCACTAGACAGACAGGGACCGGCATCGATCGCCTGTGGCGGTTTTAGAACTATTGTTGACGAACAGTCAGTTAAGTGAAGCGAGTGTTTACATATTTAAGGACTAATTTAAGTCACAAGCTGCGTGTATAATTATTGTAACTAGAGTTCTATTTTTGTAAGCATGGGATCCTATTTAAAGACCCATAAGGCATGTATTGTAATATCAAGAAGGCAAGTAAAAGCATTGAAGCAAGTAAGGTCAAGGATATCTACAAGCAAGTAAGGTCAAGGAGATCAGCTGAAGCATTCAAGGAAGGATAATAACTTAGGCTATAGAGTTGTTGTGTTGAGCAAGAGAGAGAGGGAAGAAGGTCTTGAGGTGTGGCAAGCCTTTGAGGTGGAGGAAGAAGTGGCATCTTCCTTATTGTATTTTCTTCTAGTAATATTTAATACAAGAGTGTGTATTGTCTCTCAAATTCTTTGTTGTCTCATGTTTCTAGTTACTTATTCATTCTGGTATAATTTCATGTTTAATTGCTCATAAAAAGGTAATCAATTGTGCTTTCGTTGGATAAGGGGTCCCTAACAGTTGGTATCAGAGCTACGGTTTGTAGGAAGCAGGTTATTGTTTGATTACAGGTCATTCACAGGGTTTTCTGATTGAGTGGGAGTTCAACAATGGCAGAAGAAAGTAAGCTACGAATGGAGAAGTTTAATGGCAAGAATTATCAACATTGGAGGATGCAGATAGAGGATTATTTGTATCAGAAGGATTTGTACTTACCGTTGGGTGGGGTTGCATGCAAGCCCACAGATATGAAGGATGAAGAATGGAACGCTCTTGATCAAAAGGCTCTAGGTTCCATAAGGTTGAGCCTTGCATCATCTATGATTTCCAACTTATCACAGTGCAAGACAACGGAAGAGTTGATAAAGTCCTTGGCAAGTTTATACGAAAAGCCCTCGGCTTCTAATAAGGTATTTCTTATGAAGCAGCTTTTTACTTTGCAAATGCAGGAAGGTGGATCGGTACATACTCATCTTAGTGATTTCCATGGTTTGGTAAACCAGTTAGCTTCTGTCAATATTATTTTTGATGATGAGGTAAAGGCTCTCTTGATTTTATGTTCTTTGCCTGAAATTTGGGATAATTTGGTTATGGCAGTAAGTAATACTGCATCTGCTTCTAAAATCTTAAAAGCTAATGATGTTGTGAGTGTGATCTTGAATGAAGAAATATGCAGGAGAAGCACAAGTGAATCATCAGGGAATGCTCTAAGTGTGAAAAGCAAGGGAAGGCAAAGGGAGAAGATAGAGCAAGGGAAATCAAGGTCGAGAAGGAGATCCGAGTCCAAAGGTATTACCTGTTGGTTTTATGGAAAGAAAGGTCACACAAAGAAGGAGTGTTGGTTGAGAGATAAAGAGAATCAACATGAAGGTAAAGAAGAAGCAAAGGATGCAAATATTATGGTACAGGACGCTCTCATACTTTCTTTGGATTGTCAGGTAGGATCTTGGATTTTAGATTCTGGTTCATCTTTTCATGCATCCCCAAACAGAGATTTGTTCCATGAGTATGTCCAGGGAGACTTTGGAGTGTTTTATTTAGGGGATGGTATGCCTTGTCAAATAGTTGGCAAAGGGAAAGTGCAGCTGAGATTGCAGATTGACAACACATGGGTGTTGAATGAGGTCATGCATGTCCCAGTTCTGAAGCAGAGTTTGATTTCTATAGGAAGGTTGGGTGATGAGGGATGCACAATAACCCTCACAGTGGATTCTTGGAAGGTTACCAAGGGAGCACTTGTTTTAGCAAGAGGTAAAAAAGTAGATACTCTTTATCTATCTACTTGTATTACTGATTCTACTTCTGGTTTATCTACTTCAACTGTAGATTCGAAGATGTGGCTTAATAGGCTTGGTCACATGAATAAGAAGGAAATGGAAGTTCTTGATTCAAAAGGTATGTGTTTAGATTCGGAAAGCATAGATAGAGTTCATTGCAGGAAAAGGAAATTTGATGCTTTTGACAGGAACAAAGAAGCCTTGGAGTTTATGGAGGAGATGAAGGATAGAGATCAGTCATAGGGGCTGAATAAATCTGAGCAGGGCAGTATGGACAAAGGTTTGATCCAAGAAGAGCTTGTGGATGAAAAATTCATCACTTACAGAAAAACACAGTTACCGACGTCGGTGCTCCCATGGCACCGACATCAGCCAGATAGAAACTGACATCGGTCATGTGCAGACCAGTAGGGTTGGTAGGTCAGGCAGGAGAAGTCTAACATCGATCAGTAGGACCGACGTCGGCAGGGGGGACACTGGCGTCAGTCAGGGAAATGACGTTGGTAGTCAGGGTCAGTGTAGGGAACCAACATCGGTCGGGAGCATACTGGGAGATGGCCAAGATCGGTCATTGGAACGGATGTTGGGTAGACACCAAGCTATCAAGAAGTCTCAAACACTCATATGGAGGTCAAAAAGGGTAAGTGAACCTCATATTCATTGTTCACCTTCTTTATATTGCTTACTGATAGTCAAGAACTAGGAAGATGGAAGAAGCAATGCAGGTAGAATCTAGAAACAGTGGGAGCTTGGCATGGATGAGGAGTGTGAGTCCTTGGAGGAGAACCAAATAGGTATTTGTTGGTAGAGTTGTTAGCTGGAAGAAAGCACTGGATGAGGGATGGATTCCCATATTAGAGAAGAGAGTGGATGGACACATGAGATAGAAGGCTATGATATATGGTCTTGAGTAGGCTGCAGGACAATGGAGGTTTGACCATTGTATTTTATCTTTACCAGGTTGGATAATATTAGCTACATTATCCTGTTACTGTATTGTGTTGCTTGTTGCAGGGTTTCATATACAGAGAGTTTTTTGAGCTAAGGGTAAAGTTGGTTCAGAAGTATGTCATGGAGAATTTGGGAGCAGCAAAATTCTTTTGGCATAAGTGACAGGTATGGCATCACAGGTTTGTGTGGTGGTTTGTCTTCAAGAGTGACTTTGAAGAGGGATACAGAGCCTAAGGAACAAAATAGATGGTGTACAGGTATAGGTACAAGTTGTAGCTGTTTATCTCCAAGTGGGAGATTGTTAGGGTGTGGAGCTAAAAGCTTCAACTGTTGCAGACACGAAGAAGGGTTGTTGAAGAACTAGAAGCACCGGCGTTAGTAGCATAACCGACGTCAGTCAGATGCAGTGCAGAAGGCAACCGGCGACGGCAGGAAGTCGGCCGGCATCGGCAGCACCAGACAGACAGGGACTAGCGTCGATCGCCTATGACGATTCCAAAACTGCTGTTGATGAATAGTTAGTTAAGTGAAGCGAGTGTTTGCATGTTTAAGGACTAATTTAAGTCACGAGCTGCGTGTCTAATTATTGTAACTAGAGTTCTATTTTTGTAAGCATGGGATCCTATTTAAAGACCCATAAGGCATGTATTGTAATATCAAGAAGGCAAGTAAAAGCATTGAAGCAAGTAAGGTCAAGGAGATCTACAAGCAAGTAAGGTCAAGGAGATCAGCTGAAGCATTCAAGGAGGGATAATAACTCAGGCTATAGAGTTGTTGTGTTGAGCAAGAGAGAGAGGGAAGAAGGTCTTGAGGTGTGGCAAGCCTTTGAGGTGGAGGAAGAAGTGCCATCTTCCTTATTGTATTTTCTTCTAGTAATATTTAATACAAGAGTGTGTATTGTCTCTCAAATTCTTTGTTGTCTCATGTTTCTAGTTACTTATTCATTTTGGTATAATTTCATGTTTAATTGCTCATAAAAAGGTAATCAATTGTGCTTCCGTTGGATAAGGGGTCCCTAACAAGGATATGGTGACCTTTATGTTATTTGAGAAACTCTATGATGTAATCAATGTGTAATGGATAGTTTTATATATGGATCTTGTATATGTGGAACAATCAACTCTATATATTGATCTTGAATAGGCTTTAAAATGATCCTAAATATGTGTATCATCCATCTCTAAGTAATGATCCTAAATATGTGTATCATCTATCTCTGAATAATGATTCTAAATTTATGTGTATCAACCAATCATAGTGGTGGTAGGGATGGAGTAGGATATATCGTTGGCTATAGGGGATACTCATAGTGTACTTCATGAATTATAACCACTCTATTATAGTATATGTATTTTAGGAATCAGTATATTGTAGATGGAACTATGAAAATTATTTACATCCATGAGTGTCCTTATAATATATTTAAAACCTCATTAATTTATAATACTAGGAATGACATGGATAATATGGTAGATCCCACTTGAATAGGTAATACTATTCATCCCATTGTATTGTGTCAATGTCCAAAAAATCCTATGACTTATTTTTTGTATCTTCTAAATCTTATCATGTGTTTCTAAGTTAATGGAGAAGTGCCATCATTAAATCATTCTCACTTGAGATTTTTTCAAACATAAAACTATAAATAGGTTGTTCCTCAATGTCATTTTTGGCCTACATTCACTTAAATTGACTTGAGCACTTAATATGGACTAATTTCACCACCTCACACTATCCTAAATACATATATAGACCTATCCATTTCTGAGTTGATATAATAAACCTACATAAATGATATAAATTTCTAAAATCCCCTCTAAGCATCTGTACAAACATTCAAGATCCCAAAATTCACACATTTCCTTCCAGGATAAAATTGACCAGTATGGGTCAATAGTTGTAGTCATTTTTTTCCCTTATATGTTAATTCTATCCTTCACCATATAAATGGTAACATTTCAAATTTACACCCTCCCTTTTAGGTTGATCCATATTTTTAGGATAGGTAGCAAAGTTTTTCCCTTTCGAATTGATATATCAATACTTCTAAGTTACCTATTTTGTCACTTATAAATTTTAATATTGAGGCATACTTACACTATTTCACTCTAAACAAAGCTTCCTTATTATTTTCAAATCTAATTCTAATCATGTTAATTAGTCCTTATCCAAGTCAAGAGCATATTTTATCCAAGTCAATAAAAGTATTATCAATTATTCAATCCATCTCTAGATGTATTCATGTAGCAAAATAAACACAATTGCACAATGAACTCTAAGTGGGATAACTGCATGGGCTTGATTCCATCTTCAAATTATTCGATATAGTTATTGATCAATCATCATGAAAGTGATTTGGGTCAGTTCATTGCATTACGCTCCCTTTTCTCTTCATAGGTCATTTAGTTATTGTAAGCCCTATTAGGGTTTCAAATTTGAAGAAGTTTATAAGTAATTTTCATCCATCTTAAGGTCAATTTTATGCACATAAGCATGTTTTAAGTAACATAAATAATCATCCCCTATTTCCCTATTTTCTAATAGATTTTAAATTGACCAGTAGAGGATAATAGTGGTAGTCAATCATGTCCCCTTTTTGAGGATCTTGACCCTCATCAGTTACAGTTATAGTTTATGTGGCATTTTCATAATCAATCTAATTGTATCAATTTCAATGATTGTTCAATTTCACATAGTCATATCACAGCTAGTAAGTAGCTAAGTCTTTTATTTTATTCATAGTTAATCTTTTTTCATTCAATTGTGTTTTGTCAATTTTGGTGTTTTGCTTTCATTTTGCTTTTAAAAATTAACTTTATATCATTTTCTTCTTTTCAAATCACTTTATCCTAATTAGGGTTAATTCACATATTAATTCAAAATTTTGATAAAACATATTGGTGAACCCAATTTTTATTTGAGCATTAGTTTTAAAGAAATGTCTTAGGGTTTAGATAGATTCATGAGAATCTAACACTAAAAAAAAAACTTTCAACTATGGATAGAATATCTGACACTAAAATAACATGATTTTAACCCTAGATTTAATAGTTGATATTGAAAGAATTTTGTTTTGATCTAAGATCTAATATATGACACTGAAAGCAATAAATTTTGACCTGGATCTATTGCATGATACTAAACGCACTTTCTTTTGACCTTGGATTTTGAGGGAATTTACTAGTATCCATACACAAAAAAAAAACCTTATTTTTATAGCATTCCATTTTATGTTACTGTTTACATATTTTTCATGTTATATTTCTATGCTATCTAAAAAATATACCTCCCTTATTCCTCTATGTCATAGTGATAGGTTAAGTGAGGCCCATATTGTGCACATTCAAATCCATTTCACCACTATTAAAATGTACTTTTCTAAAGTAAAAAATGGTTCCTCTTATTTTGATGAACAAATTAATTGTGAATATTTTCAAGAAGATAGTCATAATGATCAAGCTAATTAAGATGATCATAATGCATAGGATAATATAAAGGCTCAGATAGGATCCATCTTGACAAAATCAATGGAGTAGATCATGCACAAGTCCAACATTTATTCACATTATGAGGACTTTTTCAAATGCCACAAGATATACCCAAATTAATTGAAGTCAAGTTATATTATAAAAGTGAATAAAAATAAAAAAAGTATACTTTCAATGCACAATAAGAACTATTATTTCACATTGTAAACCTTGTCACAGGTGTTTTTGATTCTACTATTGTTATTTATATTACATATACATCTTTGGGTTTAGAGGAAACACAAGGATTAAAATAGATATATATGGCCATGCCTAATAAAATGACTCATGCAACACCTTTAATAACTACGCATCCTACATCATCTACCTTGATTACTACAAAATCCCTCATGAAAACCATTTCACCTTTGCATGCTAAGATGTTGTAGGTAGAGTAAGGTTTTCTAAAATTTAGCCAATCACATGATTCCCAACCTTTGTTTTGTAATCCATTAGAACCTAACATTGCATCATATATTTTACCCATAGGATTTGTAACTCTTGAACTTTCATTATATGAAGGTAAAGGAGATCCAAAACAACATCTTAGATATTTTCATGTGAAATGTTTGGATTATGCTTTCAATGACAAGTTGATAACTAAGTTATTACCAATAAGTCTAAAAGATTATGTATTGAGTTGGTTTTGTGATTTACCTATTAAATCAGTCAAAACATTCAATCCACTAGAAAATAAATTTCTCAAGCATTATGCTATCAACATTGAAGAAAATATTTTTAATACAAAAATTACTAAGCCTAAGTAATGAACTAGTCAGCCTATTAATGATTATGTGCTTCATTACATGACCATGCTTTCCAAAATGATTAATACCTTGGTAGATAATGAATTAAAATATTTATTCAAACAAATATTACTTGCACTTTTGCATGAGTCAATTATTTTCAATAAATTTAGATCATTTGAGTAACTTTGCCATACATTAATATAAAGATAAGTCAAGCTTGTTGCTTTGAATAAGCTCAAATATGCATATGCATCTACTTCAACTTCCACAACAAATTTTGAAAGAAAACCCTTTTACAAAGCTAAGCCAATAGATATTAAATTTCATAAAAATATCATGGTTAATGTTATTTATCAACCTTTTAACAAGCTTGTTATATCATAACAACCAAGGCGGCAATTTTTTAGATTACCACAACCTCCTTATAAATTGCTACAAACTTTTCTTTAATGAAATCTCATCACTCTACCTACATGACTAGAGGTTGATATGAGTATACCTTAAGTGCTATAGACCCAATCATATATATAATAATTTTTTAATGCTAAAATTCCCATGAGGCATGGAATATCTTGCAAGCTTCATATCAAGGATCTATTAAGGTAAGAGAAGCAAAACTCCAAACTCTTAAAATGAATATTAAAAAATTAAGAATCTCAGATACTGAAGGAGTTGGAGAATATTGCCTAAAGATAATTGATTTAGTAAATATAATGAGGGTTTATGGATAAACTTCATAAGATAGTGTTATAGTAAGTAAATTTTTGAGATGTTTGACTCAACAATTGTCATATATTGTGATCACTTTTGAGGAGTTAAGGACATGAGAACTAAGATCGATAAGTTAACTAAATTTGACATTAAAAAACAATTTAACTAAAAATAGACTCCTATAAATATACTCTTAGATAACTAAAATTTGACAATATAAGGTCAACATACAAGATGCCTTTCTCAACAAGTAAGCACAAACATGCACACTAGACAAGTTAGGCAACCCAAATCCTTATAAAGTAGGTGATTAATTAAAATAACATTACATTCAGTTAAATAAATCTTAGAAAGTGAACCCCACCTCTTAGGGATGAATGGATAAGGATTCAAGCTCATTTTAAGTACACATTGAACTGGACTCTAACTGGCACTTCTAGATATTTTTTAGGAAGTTTTCAAAAAGTGTTTGAAATTGACCAAACAATTAATTTAGGACATAACTAAATTAAATAACCTTCCTAAACTAATAAAATATAAAATATAATAATTCTAACATTAAAAATCAAGTGTTCATATTAACATCATACTCAACACTATATTTCTAATTAATCTTTGATTTCAAAATAAATGACACATAGAGGAGGCTTAGGTGGTATAAGAACCTAAGTGGTTAGATAACCAAGACTAGAAAGAATGGAATAGTTGAGTCCTATATAGATAGTGATAGTGAGATAGATAGTGAGATATATAGATAGGGAGTTTAGAATAGTAAGCCTGAATAGATAATATGGAAATCACACATCACCATGGAGTTGAAGTATCAGATGATTAAAGTGTGTTGGGTGAATATTTTGTCATCAACTAACTGAAGAAAAAAAAATTATATCAACCACAGCATGATGATATAAATCTCTCCTCTCAGCAAGGAGAGGCTCCCTATAAACTATGATAAACTAGACCTATATTAATACTAACTTAGGGGTAGAATTACACCATCCATTTCTCTTTTTTTAGAAATGATGTTCACAAAATAGAGGACAAACTTCTTGGGTAGTAACTGAATCCACAAGAAACCCATGAAAGCACAAAGTCTTTCATTGCTTCTCTTACTAATTAAGTACGAAGGACACCATAGAATGAAGTGTAGCCCAAAGTCTCCACCACAAATTACAACAGAATAAGATAATAGAAGATATAGGTAGTTCAAAGCCTTTTCCAATATCCTATGTTCTAAGGCATGAAAACATAGACTAAAGATAATTATGTAGCTCAAAGTCTCCACAATCAGCTTTGAAACACCTCCCAGATTATCTTTACTTACTCTACTAATTTGATTAGATAGATAAGATGATATAAGGAAAAAGACATAAGAACAATTTCCTAGATAACACAAGCTATTTCAACACAAAGTTTGAAAGGTCACTTGTTTCCTCATTCAACTGGTAAAATTTGATTGACAATCTGAGCTCAAAGTCTCAAAAATGCCTTTCAATTTTGGGTAGAGTTTTGCTTCTGATAACTCAGAGATCCTCCTTCTTCAAAAATGAAAGATTACAATATATAGTATTCCCTCAAATACTTGGTCACTCCTTTCCACAAGTAGCCCATATTGTGTTTAATGTATCAGAAAGAGAAAGTCCTCTGAAGAGGCCATGCTGGAGGCATTTAAATCATATTCAATGTCCCTTCATAGGCATGGGTTGTCTAGTCTTCTGAGAGGCAAGGCCACTCCTCTTTATGATACTTACATGACTGTCCACCTGCCTTTACTTAATTAAAGAAAAAGGGGCCACACCATTAAATGCTAATGCTCTCTGATATCCACCTGGTGGACTGTTCCACCCACTGAACTAAATATTTTGCTGACACTTCTAGATTCCTATCATGCTCCCTCTTTCTTTGCTATATTTTGTCTCTTCCTCATGTTCTGAGCTCTCAGGGCCATCTTCTCACCTTCTGCTGGCTTTTTCAGCTCCTTTCTTGGCAGGGCACTGAATTTGTCTTTAGTTCTGTGCTATTTGAAAATTAATAGTTATTCCATCACTCTAAATTTGGCATCTGTGGGGATGTCACTGGTCGCTTGAACCTCTTGAACCTTGAACTATTCTTTTGGAGTTCATCGGTTCAATGGTTCAACGGTTCAACACTTATGTTTTTCAAAGAGTCACATTTATTCAGTCTTCTCATGAGTTTAATGTATCATTTGAACCAACCAATTTAAACCTCCCACTTGATCCTTTAGCTTGAATCTTTTGGTTGAACTATTTAGTTGAACCTTGAACCTTGAAGCAGAGTTCAAAGGTTTAAAAAGGTTCAATGGTCTATCCCTATAGTTTATTTCATCTCATTGAACCTCACCGATGAACCATGTATAATTGAACTTCGATGTTGAACCTTACTTAGCAATTCTTAGGAAATGCCTTCAAGTCATTTGAATTGTTCCTTGTTCATTTTCCTAACTGAAAAACTCTTTGAAAATGAAAGATTTACTTTGCCAAAAAGACTTGGGTAATTAGATAACTTGACTGCTTAAAACCATTTTGAGAAGGAAGGAAACCATTTTTTGGCCTACAGGACCAAAATATTTAACATGTTGACTACAAAAATGAGTGGCCAATTTTGGGGACAACAAAGTGATAGTAAGGTCATTGGAGAAGCTCATGAAGATCAATTTATAGGAGAAGAGGTTGATGAACCTAAAGATCAATTCTTGTGAGTTAGTGTGAGAATGATAACTAAACAAAATTTGGACCCTATAATCTATTCTATAAGTTTGAGTCCTAAAGAGCTCATTAATTGGATCACTGAGTTAGATAAATACTTTGATTATGAAATTATGAAATATCCCAAGTGAGTTAAGTTTGTTAGCACAAATTTGAAAGATTGTGCAAAGGCAAAGAAAATATTAAGACATGGAATAGATTCATCATCAATTTAAAAGTTAAATTCATTCATGTGGAATATAATATGAATTAGTTCAATAAACTTTAAAACTTGCAACAAATGGAATTGAGTGTCAAATAATACACTGAGGAATATTATAGACTTCCCATTATAGTGGATCATGTGGAAGATGATGTTAAAAATATCTCTAGATAAGTAAATGGATTACATAATTAAATTCAAGATGAATTTGGTATGATCAAAGTATGATCTATGGAATAAACCTATTAGTGTGTGTTTAAGGCTAAGGAGAAGATATCGCACAAATATAAAGGAGAAACTTAAGGAAGAGGAAGATTCACACATAGACATGGAACTAGTAGAGGTTGTCCTATGAAAATGTAAAAGGGAGATGCAAGTACTTCTCAGGATAATAATGTTAATACTAAGTAAGGTAGAGGTAATTTTAGAGATAAAGGATCCTATGGACAAGGTAGAGGTCATCGATTCAAAGGAACATGTTTCAAATGTGGTGAGATTGGCCACATATCAATTGAGTGTCCTAAAATGCATATTGAAGGAAACAAAATAATTGATGTGAGTGTTTATATTACACAGGAAGATGAACAAATTTTTGTGTCCATTCATAACATAGATGAAACAAAGACTAGAGAAGCTTTCATGATGAAAAGGGTATTGTTGAAACCTATGAAATATGAAATATTTCATGGATAAATAATTTGTTCAAAACAGTTTTCAAATTTAAAAGTAAATGTTGCAAATTGATTATTGATAGTGGAAGCATAGATAATATTGTTTTGCAAGAAATGGTAGGTAAACTTAAGTTCAAGAGAAATTTTCATCCAAATCCATATAAGGTTTCTTGGCTTTTGAAAATATATCAATTTTTGGTGAATGAACAATGTCTAGTAAATTTTTAAATGGGGACTTATAAAGATGAATATTTATGTGACATAATATATATAGATGTTTGTCATATTTTGCTTGGAAGACCTTCATAGTTTGACCATGGGGCACAGCATGATAGTTATGCTAATACATATACATTATGGAAATATGGAATAATATACACACTAAATCCTTTGAAGGATAGGTGTGAAGAAGTGGCAAAGAGTTTAAAAGTGTTGATGATTTCAAGAAAAGAATTTCTGAAGTAAATGAAGTAGAGTGAATGTTATGTGTTAATTTTTAAACCAATGCAAGAAGCCTCAAGAGTATAAAAATAAGAAATAATTTTACATGAAGTAAAATATATACTAAGTGAGTTTGAGGATATTGTGTATAATGATATCCTGGATGGATTAATATTGATGAGAAGCATAAGTCATCACATGGATTTGATCCCTAGTTTGAGTTTACCAAACAAAACAGCACATAGATTGACACCAAAAGAGAATATATAAGTACAATTGAAAGTTCAAGAGTTATTTAATAAAAGTTTGATTAGATAAATATTAAGCCCATGTGGAATGCTAGTATTATTAATGCATAATAATAATGGAGAATGGAGAAAGTGCACTAATTCTAAACCCATTAATAATATTACTATAAAGTGTAGATTTCTATTGTTGCATATAGATGATTTAATACATTGATTGAGTGGATTGAGATTCTTTATTAAAAAAAATTGAAGAGTGGATATCATCATAGTCGCATAAAATAATGTGATGAATGGAAAATAGCATTCAAAACATAAGAAGGGTTATATGAGTGTTTAGTTATGCTATTTGGGTTAACTAATGCACTGACTACATTCATGAGATTGATGAATGAAGTTTTAAAACCATTTTTTGGTAAGTTTTTCATTATGTATCTTGATGACATATTGATTTTGAATATAATAGAGGAAGAAAACTTGTGATATTTATGCAAACTTCTATAAAAATTGAGAGATGAAAAGTTACTTGTGAATTTGAAGAAATGTAGTTTCATGCAGAAATAATGGGTATATATGGGATTTGTGATTTTTCAAGAAGGTTTAAATATGGATCCAAATAAGGTGTGAGCTATATTGAATTATTTGTCACTATAGAACACATTTGAAGCACATAGTTTTCATGGATTGGTGAGTTTTAATAGGAATTTCATAAGGAATTTTAGTGCAACATGTGTAGCAATCACTGATGTGATGCACAAGGATAAAAAATGTATGAAAAATAGAAGCAGAGCATAGTTTCTAGTAGTTGAATAAGAAGATAGCATGAAAACCAGTGTTTGCATTGTTATATTTTAATAAATTATTTTAGTTAGATTGTGATGTAATCGACATAGAAATAAAAGCAGTATTGAGTAAAGAAAGAAGACCTACTGCATATTTTAGTGAAAACTTGAATGGTGTAAAGCATAAATATTCAATGTTTGATTAGGAGTTTTATGCAATTGTGAAAGCACTAAAAATGGAGATATTATGTGTTTTCAAATGAATTTGTATTGTATATAGATCATAAAACATTACAACTCATTAATAGTTAACAAAAGTTTAATCAAACACATATGAAGTGGGTTGAATTCCTATATAGTTATTCATTTTTATTGAAACATGGGAGTGAAAAATATGACAGAGTTGTTGATGCATTAACTAGAAGAATTCTTTTGTTCTAAAAATTGAGTGGAAGTCATAGGATTTTATCTTATGAAAGAATAAAATGAAGAATATGATGATTTTCAAGAAGCATTGAAGTCATGTACAGAACCATTAAGTACAGATAGAACACCATGGTTAGAGTATTTTATTCAGGAAGGTTTATTATCCTAAGGAAGGTATCTGTGTATACTGATGATAATCACAACATTAATAATAACACCTAATGATTTCAAGATCCATTATTCACCTTCAATCATATAATTTACTTCAAATTTATCTTGAGGATAGTTTTATCCTTGATTTGACTATCTCTTATTTTGTCATAAGAAGATCTTTGAGTATTGGTCCTAAAATACCAATGACTATCTCTCATTTTCTTAAATCTCTATGTTCTAATCATAAGACACTCTAAAGGACCTTAAACAATGTACTCAGCTCCAAAACTATTATTTGCCTTTACACGACCCCTAAAGCAACCAAATACATTTTCACTCTTCTTTGAAACAAAGCTATATGGGTCCCCTCTATGTTTTCAGACTCAATATTCTTCGTTTCCTTTAGATCATGAATAATCTCAACACATAAAACTCAGATGACAAACTCAACTTGCAAATAGGCCTATTAGGCCTAATTATACCTTTTAATGACTACAACCAAATTCAAGGTTAAAACCTCTTTTTTCAAGTTTGGATTGGTAAAAAAAAACATACACACCTTTGTATAAGTTCAATACTTCAATTCTTAAGGAACACATACCTAAATCTTTCAATTATGCCTTATCCCAATGAAACTTACAATATTCATATACACAGTCCTACCTACTTGAAGATTAAATTAATATTTTGGTTCAAAGATAATATAAATATATCAAAATAATCATAAATGTCACTTATAGGGGTTTACACATACTCAAAATATTGTCTAGGTCACCACTGACCAAGAATCTTGATTCATTCTTAATTCTGCTACAATACTGGTTATAAGCATGTTTTGGTATTAAATAGGTATTATTCTTCTTGGTTTACTCAATAACTAGTTTAATAATTTATATATATGTTTTTATACTTTTTATAATTATTAGAAACTAATTTCTTTTACTGATTTCTTAGGAATTAGACTTCAATGCAACTCTGCTCTTTAGGTCTAGATGAGCCTAATTTGCCTACTTGAAAGGATGTTAGCTTGATTAAACTATAAAATGGCTTGGATAACTTCACTATAATGTTTAAAAATAGATTATAAATGATTAAAATCTTTCACATAAGGTTTAAACACAAATATTAATACAATCAAAATCAACTTTTACTTTCTAGACCCTTTTATGTGACTACCTACATGAAACGCAAAACACAGTCCTATATAAAAGGAGACACAATATGGATTTGAGCATGATACCTATTTTAATACATTATATACATTCCCTTTCAACTTCCCTATGATTTTTTGAATATTCCAATAGTTCAAATGCAAGTTATGGATCTTTTTGTCACATATACTCAATGTTAGGGTTTCACAAACTTACAAGAACCCAAGAGCAATTAATTTATTGTTCATAGAGTATATGACTTATTTTATTATTTTAACACTTGTATTATGACCTATACAATATAATATTACCTATATATTTATTAAACCACATTCATTCAATGTTTCACATGTGTTACCAGTGACTGTAATGACTGTAAGTATACCAAAAACAGGGTATTTTGAAGGTTTTAGCTACTTAAACTTTGAATCAAGTACAAATTCACATCAAATTAAGTTGGATATTATTAATATATCAAAGAATTAAATTAATACAATAAACCAAACCACCATGTCCCTTAATTTTATAATAAAATTATGTTTCCATACACACAAACCCCAATTTATATTGGCAAACTGTCAACAAGACTCTTTTTCATATCTTATTAGTCAGAATTCACCTCAGAATCATTAGACATACATGTAATAAGGATCAAAACATGTTAACAAGTAATTTTCATCTACAAAACATACCTTTAAAACCAAATAATCTTACTTTATTGATCACTTCACATAGTCTTATTTACAACATAGACCTAGAGGCCTTCTTTACTCATTTCCCTACCTTAACCACACCCTATTCCTCTTCTTGTATGTATGAACGAGCTTCTTCCTGATAGGTGTTTTAACATTTTAGGACTTAGTATATATAAATATTATGTTTTTTAAAGACTTGAGTAGAGTAAATTAGGGTATAAATATAAAATAAATATAGCCATTGATTTGTTACATAATTGACTTAATTTGAACTTTTCAAAAATAGTAATAAATAATGCAAATAAGAACTTAGTTGGAAAATGAATAAGATAGATGATATAGAAGATAAAAACTAAGGTAGATGTTGGTCTAAGTGTCAGAAACAAGATCTAGGTGTCAAAACCCCTCCTAGATAATAGTGCCCTAATTGGATAGTAGCACCATGTGGCATTAGTGTCCCTATTTTAGAGGTAGTGTCCTCTATGCAAGACTGTCCTGAGATTCTAGGTGCACCTATGTCTAGATACAAAAGGTTTGTTCCTATGTACACAAATTCTAAAACCCTATAGATTATTTGTTTTAACTTATTTTATGATCAACCCCTAATCCTCCATATTACTAGGGCATTTGGTTGATATAAGTTAAAAAGTGTGTTTTCTAGTGGGGTAGGCTGGACATCCTCAACACCCCATTGTGATGAGATTTGCCTACATACCAATACTATAAAAATGGATCAAGATTGATGTAGTATCCCCACCTAAGTGTTGGTGAAAGTGCAAGTGAATCTAGTATGATAGTTGAATTAAGTGCTTTGAATGTGCTTAAGACTATAAATCTTGGTAATATGAGATTAAGAATGTTATAGATGTTAGTATGTAGAAGTAGGGCAGAATAAGGATTTATAACCTTAATTGTGCATAACTTTTTCTGATTTTGTTTATGTAATTCTCATCTGATTTCCATCTAATGGTTAGAGGGATAAAATTCATGTATTTATACTATTATGTTGTTTGTGCAGGTGTTAAAAGTGGTCTAGGTTGACCTTAAGAGGTCTAAATTTTAAAAAGATATCCATTTGCGAAAATAAGAGGGAAAAGATAGTAGTGCCATTATTGGGACACTAGACCCTGTGGCGCTACTATCCATGTTATGGCACTAGTGTCCAAGTGGTAAAACAATAGGCACGAAGGGCCATGATGTAAGAATGAAGGTTTGGGACTGCTTTAGGTATGATTAGGGATGCCTATGGCCTGCATGAAGGTTGGATAAGTGTGAAAATAGGCTCTAGGATAGTTTTAAGGCTAATTTATGGATAGGTGGTCTTAATTATCACTCTTAACACTCAAGTGTCACTTTTAGGTGATTATATTTGCCCCACTCTATTTTATAAATGGAACAAAGTGAAATGACTAGGATAAAGGAAAAAGAAAGATACCCAGAATTACCTAAGAGGTGAATCTTATGAAGTTGGGTCTAAGTATGTGAAGCATGATCCAATGCATGTCCTCAAAGTGAAACGTGCATAAATTAGTCCTTACTTAAGAGATATCAAAAGTAAAGACAAAATTGAGTAAAGAAGTGAAACTGAGTAAAATTGAGTAAAGGGATAAGAGAGAGGAAAGGAATCAATACACCTCACTTGGTATGTGAATAAATGCATAAACTTGGATAAAACCTATGTGTGTACATGTATATAGTGATCAATCAATGAATAGCTTGGACTGAGTTGATGGATTGATCAATCCTCATGTGTGGGTGGCTCAAGAACTCAATCTGGTTCTGACTCCATCATTGCCCACCCTGTTTGGTGGATCATGACCTATGAATATTTTGGATTGGACTGATGATGTGCCCAACCCTCTCATGTATATGGATAAATAACTCAAGTAGACTATGACTCCATCATTGCCTACCCATGTGTAGTAGATGTATTTAAAACTAAAATTATGCAATGTAATTGGAAATGCCTAACTAGAAATTACAGCTCTGCAATCACTCAGGTATATTAGGCAGCTCTGGGCCACTCAAAAATTCCAACCACTATAGATGGACTAAGGCATGAAACAAGTGAATAATTTGGAACATGATGTTGGATCTATATAGTGTAGATAATAACATGGAATTTGGTATTCCATCTAATTAACTAGTGTGTAAATGAGAAAATGGAAATAATGTGCCACACACATGCCCATAAATCCAATATCTGAGCATATTGATTAGGGACTAAGTTGTAATAATTTGTATCTGAGTATCTAAATTATAAATGGGAATGGTCATATCATTCATGATGCCCCCAATTTAAGCAAATTGATATGAATCTGAGCTAAACTAATATGAAACTATGCTAAACTAGTATGAATCTGAGCTAAACTAGTATGAATTTGTGACCCCACTTCCCATTTGTACCCACCTTTCCTTTTATTTTTTTAAATTAAGGCTATTGTATAGTAGCACCATATCTTGGATAGTATCTAGTGTCCCAATTTAAGAGCTATGTCCTACTTCTCTAATTTTTGTGCAACTATATAGATCTATATCATTATTTTCCCCTATATTTACCTGAGTTTGATTTCTATAATTTGATCTTTTGTGCTAAAAAGTGTACTATTAATGCATTATGGTAGTCTGATCTCTGTCACAAACCCCTTTGAATGCCCCCTTATTTAGGGGAGTTATTTAACCTGTGTAAAAATTGTCCTCAAAATAAAAATAGATATAAGATGTGTATTAGCTATAACATATATGATATATGCATAATGATCCAATATAATATGTATACATAACATCAAAATGTAAGATAATTTTAATCTAAGTTTTTAATGTGAGATGTATGTTATGTCTAGCATTCACAAGATGTCAAGATAGATATAATAATGTAACAGCAAATCTAAGTAATAACTAAGTAGCTACCTAGGGTAATGGGGCATGATGTCCATCATGGCACACAAGTACGAAGGGGAGATGCATGAGCTCCCTCATGGCATCTATAAATGGAATGTGTATCAAGAAAGAGAAAAGTGTCATGGCCATTACACATATAATAAATCATACATACAACACACATGAGGCATGCAAAGTAGGCCAAGGGGCCATAATACAAGGGACATAGGCACTTATCACTAAATATTGAAAAATAAAGCATACAAGGACATGTTCAAATGTCCATATACACAAGTAATAAGTAAGCTATATTAGAGCCACATAGAAGGACATGTTCAGATGTCTGCATACACAATCAAGAAATCACATACAAGGACATGGGTACATGTCCAAATCATACATACTATGAAAATAAGTGGTGTAGAACCAAATAGCAATGACATATTAAAATGCCCTCGAATAAAAGAAGCAGAGAGATACAATCAATTCTAAACTAAGAATTATAGAAATAAAATTATGCATGAACATGTAATATAAATCTATGTAAGAGCTAAGATGTATATACACTTAGTCTAAATTAGTAATAGATGGCAAAAAAATTGAGTAAGTGTAGCATGATCAATATCAAGATATAACAATGCTAAATCTATGATGCAAAGTATAGGAAGATGGAACTTGGTAATTGAAACTGTATATAATTTTCCCCCAAATGGGTGAATGTGTCAAATAAAGAACCCATGTATCGATGTATATGCCCCCAGTGGGTAGATAATAGCAAATTTGGATCAATATAGTGGATCTGATTCCTATATTAATTTGCAAGCACTTGAAAAGAGAAAGTGAAGCATGTATGAATGATAAAACTGAATATACTAAGATAGATAGCATATGTAGTGTCTAGAAAATATAATAAATATAAACATGGCAATACATAAAATCTATAATTTTATGTATTTTTTAGTAAGTATTTGAATGTTTTTTAAAATATTATATTGTTTTTTATCTTCTAGATATAAGCTATATACAATCAACATGAAAATGAAACTATATACAAGGAGTGAGAGAGAAGGAATGTATGTATAATATGGGAGTAACAATACTAACTGATGAGTCTCATGTGATACTCACTATCAATGTGGCATGTGTTAAATAAAGGAATAGTGATTTTGTGTGTTGTGTGAAAAGGTAATTGTGGACTTAGAACATACTGCACTAAGTAATCCATATTTGGCCCCACCTATGAAGTGGTGCTAGGAACTCATGACACTAAATATGGTATCCTATGAACTATAGGGGTCTTAGAGTCCCACCTAGTAGAAGATGTTGTAGTTGGCATAGGTGCCCTATGCTGAGAGCCATGAGAACTCAATAATACTGAGCTCAAAAGAAAGTGAGTAGAGGGAGGCCCTCTAGAATCTACAACATATCACTGATGCAAGGGTCTTTCTAATAATGGTATTCATGGGAGAGTATTTATATGTGGAAACACAATAGGAGTAGACCTTGCCTACACTAGTGGCTCCACTAAACTTTGTGGGGTATAAATAAGAACTATGCTCAGAGTTGTAATTGGTAATTATGTTGTAACTGTTAATTGAATTATAACTAGTAACTATGTTGTAAATGGTAACTGCAATGAAACCACCTATGGGATAGGTAGAGGATACTCATATGAAATACCCTCAACTTTGATCACATGATTTACATGTATATATTTTAAGCATCTATGCATAGTGGATGGGATGGATCTCAATTGTTGTATCCATGGTGTACCCAATAAAATGTCAAATATGTTTGCACTAGGTACTACTAATAATCTAGTGGCCACATGTACTAGTCCAACCTATAGTGGAAGTAAAATATCCTTGATGGAGCTCTAAACATGGGCACTAAAACCATTGATTATCTATAGGAGATATATCCTACTTTAAATACCACAAATGTTGAAGTGTGATAGTGCACATGTTAATACTTGACCTGTTATCAACCATAACACTCTAAATAGGATGATGATCAATGTAGGCTCATATAAATAGTGCATATAAATATGAATCATCATCAATAATCTCTTACTTTAAGAAAGTGATGAGTGATCTAGTGAAAACTATAGTGTCGTACACACTAATGATATTGTGTAATGTGTGTGCATACTCTATAATAGTGTGATATGATGTTGGTTATGGATGTACCTGATATGTGTAGTGAACACCTGAAGTGACCCTTGCCTCATTTATTATATGCTTTTTAAATAGATCTGATAATATTTTTAATGCCTTAGCTTCCATTTTATGAACTTTGTGTACCTCTATGGGTGTGCCCACATCAATAATGTTATCCTCTATCAAATCTTGTATCTTCTATTTCAAGTCAATGCATTTGTTTGTTGTATGGCCTAGTGCACTATGATAATCATATAATGCATTGGAATCATATTTGTTTGGAAGATTTCATGGCATATCAACCTCTTTGATGTGAGGGAGAGATATGACATTGTATTCCAAGAGTTATTGTAAAACACATGTTGACAATTATGGAAGGTTGGTCAAAACTTTACGTGGAGGAGTTGATAAAACTAGGTGAGGAAATGGCTCTAAAGCTATGATAATTATGGCCTTTGGATAATCTTGTTTTCATTGGCCCTTACCTTGTATGGAGGTTTAGTATAACTCTTATTAGTTGATTTTGATCCATTTTTTTATTTTAGTTTTCTCATAGAGAGAAGCTTGACTTCTCTTTCTTTCACTTTGTGGCATAAATCTAAGAAGGTTAGAAATTTCTTGAACAAGATAGCTTCATGTAATGATGGAAGTAGGATTTATTTGAATAAGTCCTAAATCTCTTTATCTGCCATGGGTATAGTCAACCTAGCTAATATAGTCATATATCGCAAGATGTATTCTACAATAGTCTCATTTTATTTTTGTTTCAATTATGCTACTTGAGTATATGAGATCTTATCACTAACGTTTATTGAGAACTATGCTACAAACATAGCTACCAATGGATTAAATGCAGTGATAGACTAATTCGATAGATCATAGAACCACTATAAGGCATAATCCTTTAGACTGCATGGAAACAACTTAGTAAGAGATAATCATTAGACACGTAGTCCAAACATGTTGCATGAAAAGCTTAGATATGGTGCTATGGGTCACCCTTATCATCACACAATGTAAGCTTAGGTGCTATGAATCTAAATGGAAAAGGAGTTGTTGCTATGTGATGTGCCAAAGGTGTATGTAAAAGAACATGAGAATCCAAGGCATGTGATAACCTAGTGATTCCTTACTCAAGATGTAACACCTTAGCCTAAAGAGTATGAACCTCTTGCATAAGGGATTGTACATTTAAAGTGGAGGAACTAGCCATAATAGGTGTAGCTATCATTAAAGGTTGTTGAGTTATAATTGGTTGTTGTGCTAATTGAGTTGGCTCCAATGTAGGTGTAACAATGTTATTATCTGGGGGAGTAGAAGATGGACCATTATTTAATTTTTTCTTTATTTCCATTATGGCTTGTAAAATTTTTGCATGATCATGGGGTTATCCCTAAAGTATATCTCTAAATATTTGTAGAATCTTATCTGTATTGACAATTAGGTTTTCATTATTGAGTGGGGGTAGAGTGTCCTAATTCCCACCTTGTGTATCATCTTTATCTTAATTATATTGCTCATATTCATATGCATTATCATTAAAATCCACATAATCAAGGTGTCAAGGATCAATGATGGGAGTTACAACTTCTCCCTTATACATGGTATAAACTCTAATAAAAGGAATCTGAATATGTTTAATAGGATTGTAACTAAGCCTAGCACTTCTTCTTAAAGGAAAAGAGGTAGCTTTTTTAGATGGCATATAGTAAACAAAGTGAAATAGGGTTGTTAAAATAGAATGTATGAAATCTAAAAATCTTAACACAACCAATGAAAATAAGAAAAAGAATGATACAAACCCTAGTAGCATCTAGGGTGAGGGTTTAAATAGTATTCAAAGTAAGTCAGTTTTAGCAAATGTTTTAACCTTTTAGGACTTAGTGTATGTAAATCCTATGTTTTTTAAAGAGTTTAGCATAGTAAATCAAGGTATAAATATGCAATAAATACAACCACTAATTTGTTACAAAATTGACTTAATTTGACCTTTCTAAAAATAGTAATAAATAATGCAAATAATAACTTAGTTGGAAAATGATTTAGAAGTTAAAAAATAAGGCAAAGGTCAGTCTAAGTGTCTAAACAAGATCTTGGTATCAAAACACCTCCTGGACATTAGTGCCCTAATTGGATAGTAGTGTCATATGGTGTTAGTGTACCTATTTTGGTGGTAGTGTCCTCTATGTAGGACTATCTCAAGTTTTTGGGTGTACTTGTGTCTAGATCTGTAAGGTTTATTCCTGCATGCATAAGTTCTAAAACCCTATAAATTATTTGTCTTAACTAATTTTGTGAGAGAATCCTAATCCTCTGTATTACTAGGGCATCTAGTTCATACAAGTTAAAAAGTGTGTTTGTTAGTGGGGTAGGCTAGACATCCTCAACACACCATTGTGATGAGAGTTGCCTATATACCAATACTCTAAAGAGGGATCAAGCCCGATGTAGTTATTCCTACCTAAGTGTTTGGTGCAAGTGAAAGTGAAGCTAATATGATAGTTGACTTGAGTGTTTTGGATGTTCTTGAGACTAGAAATCTAGGTAATCTGAGCTTAGAAATGTTATAGATAGTAATATGCATAAGTAGGGCAGAATAGGGATTGATAACCTTAATTGTGCATAACTTGTTCTAATTTTGAATATGTAATTTCCATATGATTTCCATCTAGTGGTTATAATGTTTAACTTCATGTATTTATATTGTATTGTTGATTGTGCGGGTGTTAAAACTGGTCTAGACTAACCTTAGGAGTTCTAAGATTTGAAAATATATCTATTTATGAAAAGAAGAGGGAAAAGATAGTAGCACATTATTGGGACACTAGAACATGTGGCACTATTATCCCTATTATGGTGCTAGTGTCCAAGTGGTAAAACACTAGGCACAAAGGGCCATGATACATGAATGAAGGTCTGGGACTACTTTAGGGATGACTAGGGATGTTGATGGCCACATGAAGGCTGGATAAGTGTGAAGATAAGCTCTAAGATAGGTCTAGGGCTAAGTTAGGTATATGTGGTCTCAATTATCACTCTTATAAATCAACTGTCACTTTTAGGTGATTACAATAGGTATGTATCTTATCTTTCCTCTACTAATGAGCAAGCATAGGTTTCTTGTTAATATAAAAGACCTAAGTCTTCTCAATAATCTTCCCATCATATAATATGCTTGTTTTGCCTTCTCAACATAGGATTCTTCAATTTATAGATGATGATGAAGGTGTTTGTTACATTTCCATGAGGATAAAAGGGATTTTGCATCATGTTATTGACCAATTTATTTTATTGGTTTCTTAAGAATTAGACTTCAATGTTACTCTGCTCTTTAGGTCTTGATGAGCCTAATCTGCCTATTTGGAAGGATTTTGGCTTGATTAAACTATAAAATGTATTATTTAATTTCAATAAAGTGTTTCTAAATTATTATAATCTTTCACATATGGTTTAGACACAAATATTAAGACAATCACAATCTACTTTCACTTTTTAGACCGCTTTTATGACTACCTACAGGAAACACAAAATGCAATCTTATATAAAAGGATCCACAATATTTATTTGAGAATTATACATATTTTAATACCTTATATACCTTATATATAAAATTCCATATGATTTTTGGAATATTATATTAGTTCAAATGCAAGTTACGGATCTTTTTGTCACAAATACTTTGTGTTAGGGTTTCACAAACTTACAAGAACCTGAGAGCTATTAATTTATTTTTTGTAGATTCTATGACTTATTTAATTATTATAAAAATCATAATATGACCTATAAAGTATAATATTACCTAAACAATTATTAAACCGTGTTCATTCAATGTTTCACATGTGTTACTAGTGACTGTAATCATTGCAAATATACAAAAACCAGGTATTTTGAAGGTTTCAACTACTTAGACTTTCAATCAAGTGAAAATTCACCTCAAATTGGGTTGTATCATATTTATATATGAAATAATTAAATTAATACAATAAACCAAACCACCATATCCATTTATTTTACAATAAAATTGTGTTTCCATACATAGAAACCCCTGTTTATACTAGCAGAGTATCAACATGACTCTTTTTCATATATTATTAGTCAAAATTCACCTTGGAATAATTATAAACACATCTAATAAGGATAAAAACATGTTAAAAATTAATTTTCCTCTACAAAACATACCTTCAACACCAAATAATCTTAGTTTATTGATCACTTCACATAGTCTTATTTACAACACAAGCCTATATGCCTTCTTTACTCCTGTCTCTAACTTAACTACACCTTATTCCTCTTATTGTACATGTTAATAGGATTATTATTGATAGGTATGTATCCTATATTTCCTTAATTTATGATCAAACATAAGTTTTTTTTTTTAAGATAAAATTCCTAAGTCTTCTCAATAATATTCCCAACATAGAATATGCTTGTTTTTCCTTCTCAACGTAGGATTCTCCTCTTTCTAGATGATGATGGTGTGTATTTTACATTTACACTAGGATAAAATGGATTTTACATCATGATATTGACATTATATAATAAATATATCCTTTACAACTTTCCATAAGGGCTAACAATTCTTCGTGGTAATTTGAATTTTCAAACATGAAGCTTTTGGTAGGAAAGTTCCAATTATGAGAATCTAGCCATTTGTAAACTAGTTACAAGACTTCATATACTTCTTATGATATATAATACCCTTAATAATGTTTACTGAATCATGATATAACTCTATATCTTCACAAAATATCTCATTTGACTCATATAGACCATTATGTATAAAATTTACATGTGTTGATTGATGCTCCTGCATCATATACCAAAAGGTTCAATGCAAGAAATTTTGATTAAATAAAATCATAGTGGAGGATTGGAAATTCATTTTGGTTATGAAAACACATTGGTGAAAGTATAATAATATTATTTTTGGCCGCATATGAGTGTAGATGTGTGAAAATTTACACAAGAATGTAGAGTTTGCCAACTAGCAAAAAAGATAAGTCAAAATGTAGGATTGTATCAATCGTTTCCTATTCTAGAGAAACCATGGGAGGATATAAGTATGGATTTTCATTTAGTTTTTCCTAGAACATAGAGAGGAAATGATTTAGTGTTTGTGATACTTGATATATTTTCAAAAATGGCACATTTTGAAGCATGTAGAAAGACTAGTGATGCAACAAACGTTGATAATTTTTTTTCAAATAAGTTGTAAGACTGCATGGTTTACCTCAATATAGTATGAGACACAAATGTGAAATTTTTTGGACACTTTTGGAGGACATTTTAGTAGTAAATATAAGTTTGGGTAAACTTTTGAGAAGTTTAGTTTAAGGTAAGTCAATAAAATGGGTTAATGTTATGGCATAAGATACTATTGCTTATAAAAATTATGTGAATAGAAGTACAAGAAAGACACCATTTCAGATTGTTTATGGGTCAAGTCCAAGAAGAGTTACAGAATTAAGTGAGATGAGAAATGAGGAAAAGAGAAGTGTTGAAATAGATGATTTTATAGAGCATATGCAATAAGTGCATAGATAAGTGTGAAAATTTTTGGAAAGGAATACATCACAGTACAAACAAAGAATAGATATAAAGAGAAGAGAAATTTAACATTAGATTTGATCTATTTCATAATGTGTTAGGTTCTACCATGTTATTAATCCTTGGAAATGTGGAAACATTTAATGTTTATTTCACACTAAGGTGTGTTAATGTTGTTAGTGGGGTAAAATCACTTAATGTAAGTAGGTGGGTCTTGTATATATTGAGGGTTCTTTTGACATGACCAAGTCAACTCTCAGCATCAGGTTTTCTGTACCCTCTGCCTCTCTTGAAAGGAGGGGATTTGTAAGGTCCTCTCCCTAAGATTTCTATCTACCTAGTCTAGGCACACTGATCTTCACTTAGTGGCTTATTGTGACCATTCCATTTCAAGGGCCTGTGCTTGTTTTGGAATATTTTGAGAGACTTATCGCAAGGAATATTGGTCTCATAGAATTTTTTCCCAAGTAAATTAGCATATGGAATTAGCATGATAAAATAGTTGATTTAATAAACACTCATTTCACATATACACATTCAATAATGTAAAATCAGCAATAAAAATGTTATGCAATTAAGATGTGCATGTAAGCACAAATTACAACTTTCAATCTAATCTACCTTCTCTAACATAGCTATAAAAAAAGATCAAAAGAGGGAAAGGCAGGGATAAATAAAAGATGAACCTAATATGTATAGGAGACATATTTTATTCTTTTGAGTAGAATAATCTTTCAATAAACCAATCCTTTCTTAGCTAATATAGCACAACCAAGAGTCAAAGATGATGCAAGAGTATGAGGGGAAGGTTAGCAATGCAAATAGAGGGAAAATAAGCCACCATATACATATAAATACTATGTATATCCATTCATAAATATTTCACATAAAATATGTTTCATGAAGCATAAACTTGAGATTCATCAAATAATCAGGGGAATTACAAGACTGAGTCAAAATAGTGTCGACTCGTGTAAAAGGAAAAACTAACTAAAAAAATTTAAAAAAATGGTATAACCCACTACTCTAGCCTCTAATTATAAAAGGACCAGATAAAACATAAAAATGGCATAGTCCATCAACTCTAAAAAAAGACTATCCTTTAATACAATGAAGAATTTGTCTTATATAGATAATTAGATCCAAAGATCCCTCAAATCAGCTACCTGCATAATGGTTAGAGAGAATCAATGCATTGCATCCACTTAAAATCAATTAGGAATGAATCCCACCCAATTCCATCATGAAAATATTTGGGACCATGCTTGATTGAATTGGGAATGAATGCTTACAAGAAAATGTAGTTGAGATTGCATTAGGATTGACAGTTGGCCACACCCTGTGCAATTAGAGGCCATACCTCATAAAGGGTAAACTTTACCTTATACATTTTTAGATTAATCCTGGCATGCATTCCATACAATGATAATTTTACTAACCATATTTGCATTCAATTATGTCCCTTTACCATCATTTAGTCATTGGGATATGACCTATAACTTAATTTTGTGAATCAAATTGAACACATAGTCCCATCTTGGGTTTTGACTACTTTGATAGGCATAAACAAACATCCAATTTCAGCTCATAAACCACTGACATCATGTCCATGTGTTTATTTATCATTGCATTGGGATCTTTCCTTATTATTTGGTTCTCGACAATGATTCATTGGGATCATGACTCTTGGCAAGATCTCAAGCCTTCGAGCCAAGGAAAGCTTCATGGCTTTGTTTTTACTCTTCTAGTAGTGGGATTTTCAGATGATTCCATATGGCATCATCCCAATGACTCAACTACTTTGGGATTTTGAATTATTTTCTATCTGTCATTATCTTAAATAAATGAGATCGTGACACATGGCATGATCTCAAATCTCTAAAGATATTTGAGACTTAGCCACTTTTTTAATTTTATTCTACTCCTTTTAAATGAGATCATGCCATGTGGCATGATCTAAGATCTCTAAAAAAGTCCTAACACTTATCCATTTTTGTAATTTTGTCTCGATCAAGGGTCAATGATATGCTTCCACATGGTATTTTATCATTGAATCTTATGTTTAGAAGACTTAGCTATGCACTCTAATCTATCGAGTCTCAATTTAATGAGATCATGCCACATGTCATGATATTAGTAACTTGGGATCTTGGGATTTCTTCACTAGTTTGATGTGTGCTAATCATCTCAGGGTTGGGAAGATTTTCATAAAATGATTAAGTCTCAAAGACTTATAATAGGGATTCTCAAAGATGAAAAGTTATAGATGATTATCGCATGGTAATTAGAAAATAAAATGTGCGTACAGGAAAATAAGTGACCATTAGAGTTAAAATTTAAACCTTGCAAAAAAAACTAAGTAAAGTGAGTCAATTTTACATGAATTTAGCTAAGTGAAAATACAAGAAGAAATCAAAAGACATATGATTTAGTAAAGATAAAAGGGCCTTTTTCCAAACCAAAAATAAACTTTACCATTTATTATAAAAGTGACTAATTGAAAAGTGAAATTATATAAACATTTATCCCTTTCAAATCAGAAACAAAGCAAATAAGGACCCAACTGTTAAGGAAAAATATGTGAAAAACTCTAAGATTAGTTAGATAATTTTCACAAACCTAAGGTGAAATGGTCTAAAAGAAGAAAATTTTAATGCATTTCAAAACTAAGATCCAAAATAGACAAAGACTTGTCATGTTTAAAGCAAATTCAGACATCAAGTCTTAGATGTAAATTATACCAAGAGCATATAATGATCAACGATATTATAGACTTGGATAATTCAATGAAGCACATTAGAAATTAATATTCTACATATATGAACCTGCAAACCCAAAGATGGAAAATCAAATAGATAAAACCACCAAACTCCTTGAGACATAAGACTAGACTCCAAAGCAAAAAAGAGGTTCCATGATTTCAATGATGAAATTAGGGTGTGTTGTGTAAGAAACAACAATATATATGTAATCATGCCCGTATGCTTGTGTTAAAAGAGTTTATAGGGGAGTTTTTACTGAGATTAGGGGATAGTGAAGAGAAGATATGAGAGCAATAATGCTAGTAGAACTAAGATCTACAAATCTAATATTGTAATGCATCTTATTTTGAGATTGCAGTGTTCAAGTTATCATTGTGCCTGTTGTATTTCCTATGGTTGAAATCTAATAAGAGATTTGAATTGTTTTTATTGCATTCTATTGTAATTATTCCATTATTTATTTTGAGGGTTGCATGGTCTAAGGCATTTCTTAATTAAGATTGCTAACCATGATTGCATCAGTGGCTTATCTTCCCTAAATGTCAAGATGAAACTACTTATAATTCCCTTAAGACCTTTTGTTACAAGAGGGTGATACACAAAGGTTTAATTATCAATGGATGGCTTTGTCATAATATTAGAAATGGCTATGGCAAGGCTTAGTTCAAACCTAAACTATGTAGTAGGATTATTTGTATGACCGATACTTAATTTCCCTCTCTACCTCTCTCTCTCTTCTTGTATCAAATGGTTTGGAATGACTTGGTATAAATAGGATGCTCTAGGACATAATACACACTTAGGTTATTTATCTACTTAGTGATATGTTATTATAGTGTATATGGGTTGATGGAGAGGCCAACATGTGGCACACATCCACCTTAGTTAGCTGAATGGGTCAAATATATGGGGTCAAATGAGTAACCTGTAGAATCAGTTACATTGGGTAATGAGTCAGCGTACATTGGGATTAGGTGTGTACCCATCCATATTTAGTAATATGGGTCTATATAAAGGAGATAAATATCATTATAAATGATATCATATATGAAAAGACTCTTCTATTCATTATAAATATATTATAGATTGTCCCCTCAAAGTGGCATTCCCATATTGGGAGATCTTTTCCATTTATTCCTTCTTTAAGGAGTATTATATGTCATTTCCCTACCTTAAGGGTAATATTTTATTTATGAATATGTTACATATTTTGGCATCTTTTCCCAATAATATATCCTGTGTTGTGTTGATCTACATTATATTTTGCATAATTCTATTATTATATGTGTGGATCTTACTAAGTGGCATTAGATCTTTGATTTGGGTAAAAGTGTGGTCAAAACCTTAATTTTTAAGAATAGAATATATCTTGAAAACACTTGTGAATTTTATTTTAAAAAATTACTAGTTTTGGAGCATCTTTTAGGGAAGCTACAATAAAACATTTGGGCTTTTGTGATTATTTTGGAGATATTTATTTCTATTTTAGGGTTTTTCATAAATTCATTCTATTAGCTGCAATTTCAAGAATTACTTTTTAATTTTTTTAAGAATTTTTACAATAGTTCAAGAAATCTACGTTAAAAAATTTGAGGTTTTGTTATCATTTTGGAGCTAGTTATTGTGATTTTATGGTTTTTCATAAGTTTGCTCTACATGCCACAAATTTTAAAAATTGTTCTAATTTCTTTAAATTTTTGAAAGTTTTCAAAGATTTTGAAGGAATATGTTCTTTTAAATCTTGGTTTTGACCGTGAACTCAATCTAAAAACTTGTGGTCAAAGTTCAATCAAAGGAGATATTCAAATCTACTTGTCTACAAGTTTTATTCTCAAATTTGGGGTAAAATTTGAGATCTATTAATTATGGATCATAGGGATTCAATTTTTATCTAGAAAGGATGATATTAATGCTATAGAATGGTGGATCCAATTTAATGAGACATATTTCCAATCAAAAGGTGAAAATTACTTTTTCACTTTTTATTAAAACTCTAGCATGTTTATGGTTTGATCAATAGGAAAAGAGCATGTATGATTGGTCTTGGGATGATTTAGAACATGTTTTCTTGGCTTGATGGAACAAATAAAAATAAGAGGAAGAAAATAATGATGAGTATAAAGAGGTAGAAAATGAGGATTGTGTAGAAAATGATGAAGAGAATATTAATGATGAGAGCATTGATGAGAATGAAAATATTGATGAGGATAAAGAGGTATAAAATGAGGATGATTTATAAAATGATGAAGAGAATAATGATGATGAGGACATTGATATGGATGAAAATATTAATGAATGTGAGGAGATAAAAAATAAGGATGAGGTAGAATAAGAAGAAGAAGAAGGGTGCATACGATGTAGCTCTAAATAAAGAAGCTTCAATATGTAAGTTTCATGGATGCATTCAAAATAAGAACATTATTGTATCCATAATCCATAGCAACAATTATAATTTCATCAACATGGATATGACCCAACATTTATAGGTTCAATAAAATAATATTCAGGCTCAAGTAGATGGTAAGAATATTCATTTTTTTTAATACTTAAAGCTCACTATGGACAAATATGTTTTGCATTCAGATTTTTATGTTTTGGATATGGATGGTTTGGATATTTTTATTGTATATCATTGGTTAGATACTTTGATAAAAAGCAATATTAATGTCTAGAATCAGTTCATAAAGTTTTGGTACAAGAGAAATAAGGTCACTTTATAGGATATCACACTTGTCAAGGAAAAAATCAATGTCAAGGTAGAGCATGAAGATGAATTAGAAAATTCATAAGAAGGGTATAAGGGATATTTATAAGAATAACATGAAGAATATGAGGAAAGGATACAAGAAGAAAAGAACACTTCATCTACTCAAGAGATAATGACACTAACAAATAAACAAGTGGAAGATGCAGAAGAAATGGTTGATAAGGTCAAATAAATGATACTAATATTGAGGCATATAGACATACACATCATCATCATTAGAAAAAAACATGGAGGCATGTCAAGGAACATCATAACAATAATCACTATGGATATAAATGGAATCAAATGAACAACCATTATCCCTATGCATAGAATCAACAGATAAAAAATTATGGCTATACATGGAATCAAAATAGTTTAGTGGATTATGAAATAGGGAATCGATGTAGAAATTATTATGGATATACATGGAATCTAAATAATAACTACTATGGACATTCATAGAATCATAATAGTGAAATAGAATATAGATCATGGAATCAAAGGAGAAATAATTATGCATTGACACTAAGGAGGTACAATTATGATCATGATTGGAATCAGAATAGCATAATTTAATTTTGAGGTAAGGTTAGTGAGATATCACCTAGAAATATCACATACAAATGGTTGGATGATCAAGCATGGAGACAAGTGTGCATTGATTTGAATAACATTCATTGCTTATTTTTTTCTCATGTTTAGCGACTAAACATGTTAAGGAGGGATGGCATATTATTTACCTAGGGATATGGTATTATAATTTATATGGCTTAATGGAGTGTGTTACACACATCCTCATTACTTAGTTTTATGGGTAAAATATATGGGGTCAAATAAGTAACATGTATATTTAGTTACATTGGATAATGAGTTAGCCTACATTGGGATTACGTGTGTACCCATCCATTATTAGTAATAGGGGTCTATATAAAGGAGATGGATATAATTATCAATGATATCATGTATGTGAAGAGTCTTCTAATCATTATAAGGATTTGGAGGTTGTCCCCTGGAAGTGGCATTCTCATATTGGGATATCTTGATTATACTCTTATATAGAAGAAGTGAGGCACGTGTCCATGTCTTTTAATATGATACAAGATATATATGATGGTATTATTATGTGAAATAAAATATTTTAAAAATTAAAAAAATCAATCTCTGACATGTTCCATATATCAAGTTCTTAAGTGCTTCATGTGTTTGTAGTTTAAATAATGCATAATTCAAACCCTAGTTCCCCTCACAAAGCTTCAAATGTTTGTAGGATAAATATAAATATAAGTTCTCCTATGGAAAATTTACTTTCAACATAGAGGATAAAAAATGTATAACAACACAACATGAGGTTAATTATACGTTGTAAAGGAAAGCTATAACTCAAAACATTCTAGTGCAAAGAATGAAAAAACCAATACATTCATTTAAATATTTCATAATCTCATAGGCTTAAATTGCATGCAAAATTATATATCCTTGAGTTACTAAAAAGATAACTATTTACAAGGATATTCTCTAAAAAAATTTGGAAGAAATTTACATTACTAAGTGACACTCAAACTTACTATTGTTGGATATTGAAAAATTTTGAGACTCTAATAACCTTTAATAATACAAAAATGCCTCCAAATTTTGTTGTTGGTCAAAATTTGCCTTTGCACATTAAAGTGTTTAATGATAATAGAGCAATCATAAGTGTACTTGTGGATAATGGTTCAAGACTGAATATTAATAATGAAAGATTTATTCAAACATATCACTATATTTCTTGAAATATAATTTTTGTTGTTTTGTACAATATTCTCAAATCTCAAGTCATGAAATTGTATTTTACATTTATCAATTTTGTTGATCTAAGCATTGTTTATGTTTTAATGCACAAGATTATTCATGATTATAAAGATTTAAGGTTTGATTCTGACATGGTGCCTAAATTCAACTATCCATGGGTTGGAATTTATGTGAATTATATTTGGATTCCACTTGGGATGTACTTGGATATATTTCAAATATTATAGATCTAGTTTCACCATGAAACGGTATTCTAGTATTTAATGCATAAAATATTCTAGAATTTTAATATGATTGTTTGGCATAACCCATGTGTATGTAGAACAAGAAAAATGTTTTTATAGATTCACAGGCTTATTGGCTTATATTTTGAAATTCCATGTGTGTAATGTATCCACTTTTAAATTCTTTCTAGACACCTAAAAATGGAACCGTGGAATTTATTAGAATTTAAATTGCATGATTTTAGTTTGCTTGTCTATTTATCAATAATTGGTATAAATAAGAATTTATTGGTGTGTTTCATCATGTCTTTTACTTTCTTCTATCTCCTTATATCTCCTCTATCTATTTGGGTTCTTGGGAACATTTTCTAGAGTGCCCCTTGTGCTTCTTGTTCAATTCAAAGCACCCAAGGCGCTTTTGGGCCCTTTAGGGTGCACTTATCCCCTTTATTCCATCTTTTTTGTTGTTTCACCATTTTAGGTTGGTTTGGATCCAATAGGATCCTAATTGAATTTAATTTTTCTATAAATACACAAGCATTTTAGTTAATTTAGCACTAAGAAATACACTAAAATTTATAGAGCATTATTCAACACTCACAAGTATTCTAGAGAGATCAAAAAATCCTTAGGGAAGTTATCATTTTCTAAAGCTAATATTTACTATGGAGTAATTTTGATGGATGGCCTATGGTTTTTTATATCATAAAAAATATTTCTCAATTATGCACTTTATTGTTTTTTATATATTTTTTATTTTTTTAGGAGCCTAATAATTTTATTATGCTTAAAAATCTAGCTAACCCTCATCACATGACCCTAAAAATTTATTGCTTTCCCTAAGATTAAAATATAGTCGCCAATCTGCTGTGGTATAAAATACTATTCATGATGATGTGACAATTTATGATGCTGGATGGTGATGAGGTTTTTTGATGATGTGGAGGCACTAGTCACACTGGTGAGGTGTCTTGATGTTTACTATTTGACACTATTCCTAATTTCCACTATTGGCACTATTCTAGATTGCTACGATTCCTAATTAGCACTATTCTAGATTATCATTATTCTTGAAGGACACTATTTTAGATTGCATATATGGTATGGGATGAATTTGCCATGAGAGGACAAGAAAGGGATGGCCAAAATGGAACGCACCTTCTTTTGAAAGCTTTTTTTAGTGCGGAGATAAGTCACAATATTCCTAATTGGAATCTCTTTTTTCCTTTTTGAATTTCCATGAAAGGAGGCACCAACTTTACCATGTGAACCTTGTCTTAAGCAAATGATGAACCCATGTGGATAAGATGGCTTGGATTTCTTGGGGAGACCATTTATTCTTCGATGGAGACTCTCCCATGTGAATGGGTGGTGTCATTTTGGGCCCCCTTTTGTTATTTTCCTCTATGTAATTTCTATATATGATTTTAATATTTTGCTTAGAGTTAGGCTAGAAAAGAATAGTTGAGTTTGTGAAGGAAAGGCTTGTGGATTCCTTTGGAAGACTCCTTGGCATGTGGCCAAGTTATGTATTGAATGTGGAGAGAAACCTTGTTGAAGCTTTGATTATGTAAGTGAGGATTTTGATGATTAATGAGAATATATTGATTTTATGAGAGGAAATATTGGGTTTAATTTTATTTTAGAGATATATAAATTGGTGAAACCATTCATGTGGTTGGAGGCCACATCAAGTGGTATCAAATCCACATCAAGTGGTATCAGAGCAAGTTTTAATTCCTTGGGTAGAGAGAGTGTGATAGAGATTAGTGCAGGCATGAGAAAAGCCTTAAAAGAATTAAATATTTGAGTGTTGTTTTCTTATTTTTTAGGTATGAAGAATGCAAAGAAGAGTGGAAGGATTCCACCAAAAGAATAATGGATGAAGAGATTGAGGCAGGGTTAATTTTAGTGAGCTATATTAAAAAATACTTGGAGGTTCCTAGTCGAATTGGATTTGCAATGGTGGCAAAATAGTTTGGAAGGTGATTAATTGTGTAGGTGAATCAAGTGATGGAGTGGGAAAATCAAGATTTTATGAATAAAAAACTTTGATAAATGTAAATATTATGCATTATTGGTTTACCGATATCCCTTTTTTGTTATTTTACATGATGTAGATGTCCATCCACATGATGCAAATAGATGTCCACATGATGCAGATAGATATCTACATGATACAGATGGCCATCCACATGATGCATACAGACATCCACATGATGCAGATGACCATCCACATGATTCAATCCACATGATGTGGATGGCCATCCACATGATGCAGATGGATGTCCACATGATGTGGATGGTCATAGACATATGTAGATAGATGTTGGCATATACAGATATGAAGATGGCCACCAACATATTCAGACAGTCATCTACATGTGTGATGTGAGGTGAATGTAGCTAGATTGCCTTTCGAGGTACCAATGAAAAACATTTATATGAATGAAATTATTTTAAATAGATGGTGATCTGACCCTAAAAATTAACTTGCATCCAAAAAATTTAGGAGATTTCAGGCTCTTCAATACCCCCAAAAATTGCCAAATGCAAATTTATAAAACTAGAATATTTGTGAATTAACAAAGATTCACCACTAAAAGTTTCCTTGGATTGAGGACCTAGTATATGTTGTTGGAATTTTTGATGGAAAGATTTGCAGATTATGAGAATGAAGAAGAAGAAGATTTATTGTGAGAGATGGTAGACTCCCTGAAGGTAAAGGTGGTTTCATTGAAGAGAGAGATAGCCACATGGAAGGAAAAAGAATGCAACCATAGAGAGTTGTAAAAGAGAGAAGAGAAGATGAAGAATAAAATTGCCATGAAGGGTAATGAGAAAGAGGAGAAGAATATTGTCATGGAGGACAACAAATCTGATTTTAAAATTAGAGAAGAAGAAGAGGATCATGAGAAGCCCATTATTGAAGACTTTTTTTTTAAAGATGATAGAGGTGAGAAATAAGAAGGCATCCAAGAGGAGGATGTAGAAGTGATTTTCATTAAAAGTAATGAAGAAGACCCATTGTGTGATGATGGGGAAGATAGAGATTGCATCCACATAGAGTTACAAAAAATTGTGGATGAAGATGATGTGCAAGTATATGCACATGATAACATGGAGGATGAGGAAAGTTGTAGCCTTGAAGAGTTGCAAGGAGAGTAAAATTACAGCCATGTAGAGTTACATATAGAGGAAGAGGAGAACAAAATAGAGTTGCATGTTTTTGTGGTGGGATCATTGGGTGAAGAGGTTGTGCAAGCTAGTACACAAGAGAATATTATGGTGGAGTTGCAACCATGTGTAGGGGCTGAAATCAAAGTTTTAGAGGATGAGGAAACAACCATTGGGGTTGTTGTGGATGGGACATTTTCAACCGACAGTGAAATTGAAAAGCATGAGGAGCATGTTAAAATTGATGGAGAACATTTGAATGTTTCTTGTGAAGAAACATTGGGTGTGATTTTTGTGCAATAGATTGCACATGTGGAAGATTTTGATATCATGCCTTTGGAACATGATGAATTTTTTGAGGGGATTTTTGTTTTCCCTAATGAAGATGCAATTGATGAGAGTGCAGAGAATGTTATTGCATGTATAAGAGAGGATTTGCCAGTGGATATGCTTTGTGGTGAAGATAATCCAATAGGTGGTTGGATGGTGGATAAAGAAAGCCAATTGGGATTTTGGTGGACGTGGATGGATAGTGGTGGGCTAGAGCTCACATGGAAGGATAAGATGCATGATAGAGTATCTTGGTAGAGGAGGTTAGTTTCGGATGGGAGATGTGATCCCATGAGTATGGTTTGCAGTGGGTGTGATCCCATGAGTGTTTGTGGTAGGTTAGATCCCATGTTTACATCCATTGGGATGTGGATGATATTTTAGAGGAGGAGGATAGTTTTAGGGCTAGTACATAGATGCTATAAGAGGAGAAGGAAAAAGGGATATTCTCTAGGTGCACTGGTTTATTGGAAGGGGATGCCAAGGTCATTACGTTAGGTGATCGAAATGGTGATTCTACCACTCACCCCCTTTATGTGATCATGAAATCACATTATTTATCTCAAATGTTTGATGCAGGAACATCCAAGGGATCGAGCAATCTTGCATCACCCAAAAAATAGAGTTGTGTGATTTTCCATTTTTAGAATAAATGACATGGATACAATTAGGATAGCTTACAAGAGTTGAGTTGTTTTTCAACCAGAGAAGAATGATGTGGAAGAAAATACTATTCATGATACACTATTCATGTAACACTACTCATGATTACTATTCATGATGATGTGGTAAGTGATGATGCAGGATGGTGATGAGGCTTCTTGATGATGTGGAGGTATTAGTCACATTGGTGAGGTGTCTTGATATTTACTATTTGACATTATTCCTGATTTGCACTATTGGCACTATTCTAGATTGCTACTATTCCTAATTAACACTATTCTAGATTGTCACTATTCTTGAAGGACACTATTTGAGATTGCATATGTGGCATGGAAATAATTTTCCATGAGAAGACAAGAAATGGATGGTCAAAATGGAACCCACCTTCTTTTGAAAGCTTTTGTTGGTGGGGAGACAAGTCACACTATTCCTAATTGGAATCTCTTTTTTCCTTTGTGAATTTCCATGAAAGGAGGTGGCAACTTTACCATGTGAGCTTTGTATTAATAAAACAATGACCCTATGTGGAGAAGGTGGCATGGATTTCTTAGGGATAACATTTGTCCTTTGATGGAGACTCTCCCATGTGAATGTGTGGTGCCATTTTCGGCCCCCTTTTATTATTTTCCTCCATGTAATTTCAACATATGATTGTAATATTTTGCTTAGAGTTAGGATAGAAGAGAATAAGTGAGTTTTTAAAATAAAGGCTTGTGGATGCCTTTGGAAGCCTCCTTGGCATGTAGACAAGTTATGTATTGAGTGTGGAGAGAAAGCTTGTTGAATCTTTGATCATGTAAGTGAGGATTTTTTATGATTAATGAAAATATATTGATTTTATGAGAGGAAATATTGGGTTGAATTTTATTTGAGATATATATGGATTGGTGAATCCATTCATGTGGTTGGAGGCCACATCAAGTAGTATCAGAGCGACATCACAATCAAAGATTAGAGGAAGAAATTTTTGTTTGGTAGGTTACATGTGTCATAACACGAAGATCAAAGTGAAGGAATTATAGATCCAAACCAGGCAAACATAATCATCAAATCAGTTTTAAGAATGTCTATCACTTATCTAGATCGAACATGAATGTTTTGCATATTTTCTCCCAATCAGTGTAAGATTTTTAGGTGAGGTCATTGTCACTTCTGAACACACATTTCCACGTTCATATTCATAGAAATGTCCCCATATCTCTAGATATTCAATGTGCTCTTTTAAACCCTATGCGGATGCTCTACTTATGCATTTGGAAAATATCAATTAGACATTATTATTTTTTCACACATGCTTTTTATACTCAATTGAAATTAATTAGGTCATTTGTGTTGCATTTAGATGTAAACCATTTAACCCTAATACACTCTCAAACTCATATTCTCATCTTTGTTATGTTCCATCTTCTTTCTCACCATGTTTCATCTTTATTATTCTCCATCTTATCTTTTAAAATTCATATTTTGTTTTGACATAAGGTTATTGGCATGGCACATGTATCAAGGTTCTAAAATTATCACCATGTAAAACATAAAATCCAAGGGGTTTGCCAAGCTTTTTTTTGTGGTAATTTTTTAAGTTTCAGTTGTTGGATTGTGGACCCTGATCTTCTTAGAATTTTTTGTTCCTAACGGGGGGTGTGGGGGGGATTGCCCCCCACTATGGTCACCATGGGGGTCCAAGGGGGTGGTGACCTACATTGAGGCCCCCTAGTATGGGTTCAAGGGTAGTGCCCCCAAAGAAAAAAAATTGTGAAAAATGCATTGTAAAATATTGTAATTTTGTAATAAATCTAGATCGTTCATCATTAGGTCACAGATCTGACGGTAGAAATTATGTTGGTGTATTTTTGCCCTAATATGTAATCCTCTTTTGATATGAAGGTATTGTAATCATGGCAGTGCATGGTGTGTGAGTGAAGAGGATATTACAGTGGATGTATTGCAAGTTTATCCCTTCATTTTTTAGATTGAATAAGAGAAGAACTGGTTGTTTCTATGTAGACGTAGCTCATATTAGGTAAACCACGTTAAATCTGTGTCTCTCTTGTATTGTGTTTTATGCATTTTATTTCCATATTTATTTCATTAATATTGCTCTGTGTTCTATATTCCTAACATTAGCTTGATTGTGGGAAGAATGATGGTATTTTCCTTTGGTATTTTTTTTTTTTCATTTCCATTTGTGTTATTTTGAGATTAAAAAGATGGTAAAAATTATATTTTCTCTGAGCAAGGGCTCAAATGCTTTGTTTTAATTTTTCAACAACTAGCTTAGACTTTGTCTGTCTTTAATAATTTACTTGTGATTTTTCATTTTGAAGCGGAATATTGTTTATCCAAAAGTTGATGGGACGCATTTCCTACATTGTTGATTATTTATGTTCCCTTTCTTATTTTGAAGGTGTGATTAAGTTGTAGGTTATATTCAAGGAATCTTGGCTTTGGTTTGCCATAACTCTTTTAATGCATCTTCCCTTCTTTCAAATATTATCTTGTTAAAAAAAAAATTCAAAGTTTTGGTATAAATGAATGCAAATTTGCTTCCAAAATTTGTGTGTGGTATGTGATTTTTTCATCGGATGAATTTTTTTTGTATATCTACCTCCCTGTCTTACTTCATTAATGTTGATATTTCTGAAATATTCATTTTTAGTCTCACCAACCACATAAAAGTGACATAAGGTATGAGCTCGAGGGTTTTCTCATTGACTAACTTCTCTTTGACATTTGCCTTTGACTAGAGAGTTTAAATTTGTATTCATCATGGAAGGAAAGTGTGACAAAGTGGGAATCAAGAGTAGTATCCATTAGATTTATAAATTCAAATAATGTTTCTCTCTCTCATTGCTTCCTTCCACAAATGTATCCTTGAGGAAGTAAAGCCCAAAAAACAATCAAGTCCATAAAACCACATTTTTGTGAGGCATTTTGTTAAATGGTTCACATCCATGCTTTCAAATCAAACACTTATTTGTTTTAAAACTAACATAAACAATGATATAAATAAATAATGTAGAGTTCATCTTCGACCATATCAAAATAGCATATTGTACCACATAACAACATGGTATAGTTGTTAAGGAAAATAAATCCATTAAGTATATCTAAATTAAAAAAGACGTCCAATATCCCTTCTAGGTTTATAAAAATATGTAGTACATATTTTTACTTTTCACAAAAAAACTCACTCCATATTGCATGATACTTAATAAAAAATACAACTTATATGTTATATTTGGTAAAGAATTAACTAAGTGGGTACAAGATTTTAGGGCTCGTCCCATTGATCATTATATACATCATGTCCCTTTATATTGCATTGCTATAAAAATATTTTAAATAATAAAAATATTTAAGTAGCCTAAGGGGATGCATTCCCCTATTAATTGTTATATGTATATACAACCATAGATCTCAGGGGAACTGCAGATTTGTCTCAAAGCAATAGTAGGGAAAAAAACCTAAATTGTGCTAATTGAACCCTCAAACTACAAGGTAATTGGAGTTTAATGTAACATTAAGGTCCAGTTACCCCATCCTCAAAGTGAACGTATGAATTATAATATAATGTTGATGCTTCAAATAAATAAGTGCAAGCAACTCTAATCATTTTGATCAAAAATATATTATGTAGATCTCATCTCAAATGCTTATATCCCTATTAGAAATTTCAGTGTATCTATCAAAAATTTGAGGAGAGGTTTAATTGAGGGAATCCACTTAACACTTATTTTCACTCTCTCTCATTAACATGTCTCTCTAAGGACTCTAGGGGATTGAAGCTTGTTAACTACAACATCAATCTTCTTGGAAAATTAAAAATTTATTTGTATTTCAAATGTTTTCTAAAACATTGGCAATTACTTAACTTAATAAATCACACACATGTCAAATTTGAGTTTGATTGTCACATATATAAAATAAGCGTGTAAATATGCAATATGAGCCAAAGTCATTGTTGCAAGATGCACTCCAGCTTAGTGGTTACAAGCAATTGACAAACATAACAATCTTTTTTATCTTCCTATACTATCATTTTGACAGAGTTGCTAAGTAAACATACTTTTGTACAAAAGGTGGAAAATTTTGTATGAAGTGTTTTATACGATGGAATTCAAACATGGAATAAAAATGATTTGTTTAGAAAAATACAATAAGAAAAAAAAATACAATAAATTGCATATTTAAAAAATATGATAATTTTTAATTATTTTAAAATAATGTATAAACAATGCTACAACAAAATCAACTTTATTACAATCATAAGAGATGATTGTGGAACATGTTCTCTAGCACTCTCTCACATTCATTTAGAAATCTGCATAATTTATAAGCTTTGGCCTAGTCAAATAATAGGCTAAAATAAGCAGATTCGACTTGGGCTTAATAAAGTAGAATTATTTTGATTTGAGCTATTAACATATTTGATGCAATAGCATCCAAGGTGTACAGGGAATCTTGCATCAACCCAAACATATTGTGGTGTTTTTGTGTTTTTTTTGGTTTCTTTGTTGCTTTGACATGGGGAATTTGATGGGAGATCCATCAATTCTCAAACACTTATGTAGCATCAATTGCATCAAAAAATAATCTGTTTTAATAAGTTACATGGTTCCAAGGAAGTTGGTTGAGTTTCTCAACCATTTGTAAATTCTGGGAAGTCATTGCATACGTTCAATGGCTAAAATGCATAGGTTGTGGAGCAAAGGAAAAAATGTCATCAATAATGTCCCTAAACTTGAATTTTAATGCATATTTGGATTCCTCTTGAAAAGTTATGTAATTTTAAAATAACAATCATCTCAATCTGAGTTTGTATGCAAACATTATGGTAATTTGAAGCAATTCCAAAATCCTTTACAAAACTAGGGTCGGAGTCACACATGTAGCAAGAGCCCCATATAAAAGTGGAACCAAAGTCGCTCAGCCAACTCTGGAGTATGCATATAGGGAGTGTCGAAAAACATTATGGGTTTATTTTTGGAATATCTTGGTAAAGCCACATCTGCACAATATTTCCATAAATATATTATTCTCTGAAGTAAGCATGATGTTTCAAATACAACTCTCAATAACATGTGTAAAAGAAGGTAACTGAAAATTGTCAGATATCTTGGACATAGTTGTCAATGGTGTCATGCAAAAAATGAAAAAATTGAAACTAAAGAATCTTGTGCATTGTTTTGAGATCGGGGACGTTGATGAGACACCCCATGAAGCTCGAGATGTCAGAATAATATTTGTATTAGGCAGAGAAGTCAGTTTTTATAAAGTAAGTGAGCTAATGAAGAGGCAAAAAGAGAGAGAGAGAGAGAGCAGAACTCTCCAAAAACATGATAGAGAGTTGTTTTCAGTCTAGAATGGACTACATGAGAATCTGAATCTTCTTCATGTAATTTAATAAGCCTATCAAGGCAAATCTATGTGTGAGAGTGTGATTGAGAGTGTTCATTCAATTGTAATGTTTTGAATATGAGTTCAATGAAGATGTGTGTTATGTGTCAAGTCTAAAAGTAATGTGCTCAAGTGTGTCAATGAATGAATGTTCGGCACAAGCAACACAAGATAAATGTAGTCCTTAAGTTGACCCCCTCTCTTTGTGCTTGCACCAATACTTGGGGTGTCATTCCATCAGAGTTGCCTATGTTTCCATCATAATGGAATTTAAGATCAATTTTTTTTATAAGGATTATGCCTGCAAGCTTTAAAAAGTTTAAAGGATTGTTTGTATCAGATTAATTTAACAACAATAAATTTTGGTGTCATTCGTGTGCCTCATTTATCTGGAGTGATCAATGAATTAGCATTTGTGAATATTGATTACAACTAGATAAATGGTTTTTTGCCTTCCCAACTTTCAAGGATAAGATCACTAGCTCTTTGTCTCTAGGATATAATGAGTTTCATGGTTCAATGATTGCCCACTTAAGTCCAAAAGGAAAAAGAAAAATAATAATTTGTGTTTGAACATGTGACTTGAAATATATTGTATCAATCTTCTGATAAGAGCGGTCTGCAAATTGGAAATTGTTGTTTTGATAATTTGATATTAAATTAAACAAACCTTGAATACAATACACTACAAATGAGAGATTAATTAATGCATGCCAAGTGCTATTTACTTTCATATTTTTCTTAGCATTGTTTTGGATAGAAATATGCAATGTATAATGTCATCTAGAATTATATTGGTCTTCAAACTAAGGGTGGAGGGCTTCCAATCAAATGCAGATGCAAATGATTTCTACTTGAATAAAACCAAAGTTGTTAGGGCGAGAAATTCAAACGCTAGCAATACATGTTTTTCTCAAGACTCAATGCAGTATAGGAATGCAAAGCTACTACAAGGAAAAATCAAACACTACCACCATAGAGAACTTCTAGGTTTAAGATTTAGCAATCCTTATGATAATAAATGATAATGAATAATATATTCCTATGGTGTTTGCTTTTTAAGGGTCTATTGATTAACTTGATCGGGCATGTAATATGTTTTTAATCTTTTAAGATACAATGCATGCTTTCAATCCAAAAAATAAAAAATAAAAAATAAAAATACACCTTGTATTATATTTTCTCATAAATCAAAAGAGGCATCATTCTTTAGCATTTTTATATAGTGTATTAAAAAAATCACAAAAATACAATAAACCACAATATAGGAACCCAATGTTTCTATGAGAAAATATCCAAACGCTACCACCATAGAGAACTTCTAGGTTTAGGATTTCACAACCCTTGTGATAATAAAAAATAATAAATTGTATATTTCTTTGGTGTCTACTTTTGAAGGCTCTATTGATTAACTTGATAGGACATGTAATGTGTAAATATAATGCATGCATTATATCAAAACAAACACCTTTGTATTATATTCTTTCTTAAATCTAAAAAAGGATCATTCTTTGGCATTTTTTATATGATGTATTATAAAAATCACAAAAATGCATTAAATCTCTCTCAAACGATCATATTTGGTAAACTTACTTTTGTAATATTAATAATTTTAGGAAATTCATTTCCTCGTCAAGCATTGCAATCTATATTGACTTGAAATTTAGTAAGGTGAATCAGAGGGAAATCTCTTGGATGTTTATAGTGATATGGGAAAATACATTATACATCATGTCCTATTGATCGATATGTACAATATTTTATGGCTCGTCCCATTGATCAATATATACATGTCCCTTTATATTGTAGTGCTATAGAAATCAGCTAAAGAATAACAATATTTAAATATCTTAAGGGGATGCATTCCCTTATTAATTTTCATATGTATATACAACCATAGATCTCAAGGGAACTAGGGATTTGTCTCTAAGTAATACTAGTGGAAAAAAACCTAAATTGTGCTAACAGAACCTTCAAACTGCAAGGTAACTAGAGCTTAATGTAACATGAAGGTCCAGTGACCCCATCCTGAAAGTGAACTTATAAACTATAATAATGTTATGCTTCAAAAAAATAAGTTCATACAACTCTAATCACTTAGATCTAAAATATGCTATGTAGATCTCATCTCAAATGCTTTTGTTTATATCCATATTAGAAAGTTTGGTGCATCTATCAAAAATTTATGGAGAGATTTAATTGAGGGAACCCACTTAACACTTATTTTCACTCTCCCACTAGCACGTCTCCTTAAGGACTCTAGGGGAATGAATCTCGTTAACTACAACATCAATCATCTTGGAAAATTAACAATTTATTTGTATTTAAGGTGTTTTCTAAAACATTGGCAACTACTTAACTTAATAAATCACACACATATCAAATTTGAGTTTGATTGTCGCATATTTACAAAGAGTGTGTGAATGCACAACATGAGCCAAAGTCATTTTTGCAACATGCACTCCAACGTAGTGGTTACAAGCAATTGACAAACCCAACAATCTTTTTTATTTTCCTACACTATCATTTTGACAAAATTGTTAAGTAAACATACTTTTGTACAAGGTAGCAACTTTCGTATGAGGTCTTTTATACTATGGAATTCAAACATGGAAGACCTATTTAAAAAAATACAATAAGAAAATAAAAATACGATAAATTGCATATTTAAAAAATATGATAATTTCTAATTATTTCAAAATAATGTAGAAACAATGCTACAACAAAACCAAAATTATTACCATCAATAAGAAATGATCATGGAACATGTTCTCTGGTACTCTCTCAAATCCCTTTGGAAAGCTCAAGAATTTTTAGGCTTTGGCCTAGTCAAATAATAGGCTAAAATGAGTAGATTGGACTTGGGCTTAATAGAGCATAATTATTCTGATTTGACCTATTAACATATTTGATGCAAGAAAATTCAAAACGTACAAGGAATATTGCATCAACCAAATACAAATGGGTGATTGTGTGTTTTTGTTGGTTTGTTTATTACTTCGACATGGAGAAGTTAATGGAAGATCAATCGAGTCTCAAACACTTATGTAAATCAATTACATCATAAAATAATCGATTTCAATAAGCTACATGGTTCCAAGCAAGTTGGTTGAGTTTCTCAACCATCCGTAAGATTCGGGAAGTCATTGCATACATTCAAGGGCTAAAATGGATAGGTTGTAGGGCAAAAGCAAAAAGGTCATCAAAAACGTCCATAACCCTAAATTATATTGCATATCTAGATTCCTCTTGAAAAGTTATATAATTTTTTAAAAAAAACATCTCAATCTAAGTTTGTGTGCAAAAGTTAGCAATTTGAAGCAACTCCAAAATCTTTAAAAATTTTGACATCAGAGTCGCACAACCAACTCCATAGTATGCATACAAAGAGTGCTGAAAAACATTGTGGGTTTATTTTTGGAATATCTTGGTAAAGCCACATGTACACAATATTTCCAAAAATATATTATTCCTTCAAATAAGCAAGATGTTAGTCAATAACATCATAGGCAACTGAAAACTGTCAAATATCTTGGACATTGTTGTCAATGGTGTCATGCAAAACAATAGAAAATTGAAACTAACAAATCTTGTGCATTGTTATGAGATTGGAGACGTTGAAGAGACACCCCATGAAGCTAGGAATGTCAGAAGAATATTTGTAATAAATAGAGAGTTTTTAGAGAGGAAGCAAGTTAATGAGGCGACCGAGAGGAGAGCAAAACTCTCCAAAAACATAACAGATTTGTTTTTAGTCTAGAAAGAACTATATGAGAATCTAAATATTCTTCATGTAATTCAATAAGCCTATCAAGGCAAGTGTGTGAGTGAGAGTGTGAGTGAGAGGGTAATGTTTTGAAAAAGTGTTCAATGAAGATGTGTGTGGTGTCAAATCTAAGAGTAATGTTCTCAAGTGTGTCAATGAATGAATGTTTGGCACAAGCAACACAAGATAAATGCAATCCTTAAGTGGACTCCCTCTTTGTGCTTGCACTAATACATGGGGTGTCATTCCATCAAAGTTTCCTATATCCATAATAATAGAATTTAAGATCTTTTTTTATATAGAGATTGTGCCTACAAGCTTTCAAAAGATTAAAGGATTGCTCATATCAGATTAATTTAACAACAATAGATCCAGTGGTGTCATTAGTGTGCCTTGTCTAGAGCAATCAACAAACTGGTGTTTGTGGATATTGAGTACAACTAGATGAATGGGTTTTCCCTTCCCAGCTTTCAACGATGCGATGACTATCCTTTGTCTCTAAGATACAATGAGTTTTATGGTTCAATAATTTGCCCACTTAAGTCCATGAGAAAAAAGAAAAAGAATAATTTTTGTTTGAACATGACCACAAATATATTGTATCAATCTTTTGATAAAAATGGTCTATAAAATAGAAATTGTTGTTTTGATAATTTGATATTACATTACCTCAAATACAATACACAACAAATACGAGATTAATCAATACATACCAAGCGCTATTTACTTTCATTTTTTTTTAGCATTGTTTTAAATAGAAATATACAATGTATAATTTCATCTAGAATTATATTGGTCTTCAAATTTAGGGTGGAGGGCTTTGAATTAAACACAAATGTAGATGATTTTTAGTTGAATACAATCCAAAGCTGCTGGGGGAACAATTCCAACGCTACAATACATGTTTTTCTCAAGGCCCAGCACAATATAGGAATCCAAAGCTGCTACAAGAAAAAATCAAACACTACTACCATAGGATACTTCTAGGTTTAGGATTTAATAATCCTTATGATAATAAATAATAATGAATTATATATTCCTTTAGCATCCACTTGTTAAGACTTTATTGATTAACTTAATCGACATGTAATATATTTTTAATCTTTTAAAAATGCAATGCATGCTTTCAATCCAAAAAAAAAATACACCTCGTATCATATTTTCTCATAAATCAAAAAAGGCATCATTTTTATACGTTTTTGTATAGTGTTAAAAAAAAAATCACAAAAATACAGTAAACCACAATATAGGAACCCAATGATCTCTGAGAAAAATCCACACACTGCCACCTTAGAGAACTTCTAGGTTTAGGATTTCACAACCCTTACGATAATAAATAATAATAAATTGTATATTTTTTTGGTGTCCACTTTTAAAAGCTTTATTGATTAACTTGGTAGGACATGTTATATGTAAATATAATGCATGCATTAAATAAATAAAAAACGTTGTATTATTTTTTTTCTTAAATCTAAAAAAAGATCATTCTTTGGCGTTTTTATATGATGTATTAAAAAAACCACAAAAGTACTGCAAATCTCTCTCAAACGACCATATTTGATAAACTTATATTTGTGATATTAATATTTTTGGGAAATTCATTTCTTCGTCCTACTTTACTACCCAGATTGACTTGAAATTTAGTAAAGTTAAACTCTTGGATTTCTATAAAGTTATGGGAAAATACATTTACCTTCAACTGCTCAAAATTTTAAAATTTGTAGGCCCTTTTGCCATGTCTCTTCCATTATCGAACATTATTAAACAGACGCAGGCTTAGCGCTTTTTGGTAAAACCAAAATTGTAAAACCATAAGAATTCTTTTGAGACATTAATGGTAGACAACTTTTGTGGCAAAAGTTTAGTTGTTCCAAAGAGCAAAGCTTTGGCAAAACTATGAAACGTATAATAGCAAACAAATCAATACAAACTATATCAACCCAACTTTGACATGCCCAAATAAGAGCTAGTTCCAAGGCTGTTTTTTTTTTTTGTATATGGTGATGGCCTTAATTAGACCCTTTGCACCCCATGTTAACTTCTTTGAACCCTTTAGCCGTCCTTGGATACTCTGGACCCACTTTCTTGGCACATGTTATAGAATTTTCTGTCTTTCATTCTTTGGATGCTCCTATGTTTCTATAATTTTACTTTCTGTATCAGGTTAGCAAATTCATGGTACAAGTGAAATTTTTACCATGCCTATGGACACAAACTACAAGCTAAAGTTCTCCATTTAAATAAGAAGAAAAATAATAAAATAAGATTTGTTATTTGCTACTATTTTTTTATAAAGGATATGAAGTTCAGAATTATATACAGATAATCCTCCAAATACACATTTGAAGTTTCACTGGTTTTAATTTTTTTGTGGATAGCATAAATATCTTGCAGATTTAATCTTCGACAACCGTTGAACTGCTCACAAATTCGTTTTCTAGATGGAACTTGATTGTCGCAGAATTGCCTGCCCTTCCTTTGCTGGGTTCGAAATGAATATTCTCTTGTTTTGTGACGGACCTGAAATTACAAGCCAAGAAATGCAACTTCAACATCATGGAACCCATGCATACATATTGTTCCCATGATAAATAGCTATACAGATAGCTTACCTGAAAGATGGACATTATATAGATCTTGCATTGTTGCTGCCTCCAAGAGATCAAATTACATGTCTGTCACGGACTGGTACAATAAAAACAACAAGTGCTCTTTAATCTTCTAACTAATATAGAAGAAAAAACCATAAACACAAATCAGCAGCCGTATGTCAGAATCCAAACAAAACAAAAATCTCAAATAAACTCAAACCAACACAATGACGATAGATGTTACAAAACCAGAAATAATAGATATACTGCAAATCTAGGTACGTCATAAGTAAAAGAAAATAAAAAATCGATATATATAAACGAAATATTTCACTAAAATGCAGTTGCAATTTATTGTTCTGTGAAACAGAAAAAATGGATTTTGACTCTACCCAGACTAAACAAAATGGACTATAGGAATGGAAAAGGAAATAAATGAAAAAGATGAAGTGAAGAAAGACGGGAAGAAGTGCATCAATGTCCACAAATGACCAAAGCAGGGCACTGCGACGGGAAATGTAAAATGAGATCAGGTTCAAGCTACAGTGAAGATAGAATTCAAGTCCACATGGTCACAAAGCAAATTCACAAAGATTCTCTGTGTTGAGAGTCAGAAAGCCATGAATTCTATATGTTTGCTGAATAAGGAAAACGGATAGGAAACAGTGAACCTTGGCATTCATCTGAACAGCATTTTGGTATGGTTTTGAAGTTTATAGAAGAAAGCTCTTTTATAGTTGAGAGATCCCATAAACTCCAATTAGCTGGAGGAGGAAACAGAACATTGAAGCACAAGGTTCTAAAATATAACAAACGTGTTTAGTTTTGGATTTCCTGCTTCAATCTGTGTACAACAGTTATGCGTCTTGATCCTGTATAAGAAAAGAACTCGCCAGAAGCTATCGTCGGGCACTAGATTATTAAACTTTGCTTTCAAGTTCATACCAGATTGTGTGTACAAGGGACATGATAAATAATTCTCTAGAATATTCAAACTATTTGATAGCATGCCACGAGGAAGTCAAGATCTTAAAAATACTTTTCCGACCCTTGTAAATAGACATTTACAAGCTTCCAAATGTCAAAAGGAGATAAATACAAGTTCCAAATGGGGGGGAAGAAATTTCTAAAAAGTGTCACCAGAAGTATGTAACGAAAAAATATGCATGGTCAATGAGATTGCAATTTGGTTGTAAGATTCTTAGCTGAAAAGAAATTTGAAATTCTGCAGAAAAATAAGATACAAAACATGCAATAAGAAACATAACAGGCGGGTATTAAGAAAATTCCATGATAAACCAAAAGTCATATGGAATAATCTTCCATAAAACCAAAGTGAAGCGTGAACAGATGATTGCTAAGCACAAAACTATTTGATCTTAAGCAAAGAGATGACTATGTAGGAGAGAAGACTGCGGACACACGCGGAATGTAGCATAAATTAATCAAAAGAAACAGAAAGACAAGAATAACATGTCTGGATGTCCTAGCATCTCACAAGGATCCGGCTTCAAATATAACTGGAAAAAGCAAAATACAATTGGGAAAAAGTTCGTAAAATTTTGAAATCTAATGTCCTTAAAACATTTAAATCTCAATTTATGTATCCCTTCTATTCAATTTCACTGAATATAAAAATACAGTGCCTCTGTCCTCGGCCAATCCTTTTGGCTCAAGTATGATGAGACTAGATGATATAAGGATATAATTTCAATGCAAAAAACTCCTAATTTGCTCACCTCATAGAATACGAAATCCCCAGAAAGCACCATTTGAAACTAATGCTGTTTCAGACTGATCAAACAACGGCTTCAATTCATAGAGAACTCAAAACATAAAACAGCCCTCCTCACGGCTGATGCTTCCTCTTCCTTTGATTCTTTTGTTTATATGCCAAGGCATATGAAGAGTGTGAATAAGGAGAATTAGCAAGTTCCCGAGGGACAGGTGCTCCTGCTGCCTTTAAAATTATAATAAAATCCTTGAAAACAGCCTTATCCTCATTATTAATAAAAACAATTGCTGATCCTGGCATCCCAAGCCTTGACGCTCTTCCAACCTGATGAACATACTCCTGCAATGAATTCGGCATATCAAAAACAATAACTTGACATACTTTGAGAAGATCAAGCCCTCTTCCAAGCACTCCAGTGGCCACAACAACCGAAAGTTCTCCTGTGAGAAAAGATTTTAATATTTGCCTTCTTTCCGGCATTGTTTTCTCTCCATGTATGGATGCTACTTTCAATCCGGTCATGCATTTTACAGCATCAGACAGGAGATCGGCACCTATTCTGGAGTTTACAAACACTACAGCAGGTGGCCGAAAGTGATGATTGCTTGTCAAGATGTCAAATAATTTCTGCTTTTTATTCTTAGATTCAACCCAGATGACTGTCTGTCTGACTGCTGCATTAGGAATGCTTGGTTTGCCTACAGATATAAGAAGAGGATTATGAAGTATTGTTGATGACAATTTTTCTATGTCGCGTGGAATCGTTGCCGAGAACAACATTATTTGAGGTTGTGACAAAGCCTGAATAATCTGCATGACTTGGTCACGAAATCCTTGCTGAAGCATACAATCAACCTCATCCAAAACAAGCATACAGATATCGTCTAAGTCAATGTCATTCTTTGAAAGAAGATCAACAAGCCTTCCTGGCGTGGCAATAATTAACTCGATTCCTTGTTTAATTCGATAAATCTGTCGAGGCATGGCATCTCCTCCTACAATGAGAGCTGTCTTGAAAGGCAGACCTTTCCCCAATGCTTTGGCCTGCTCTTCTACCTGTGCACAAAGTTCCCTAGTGGGAGCTAAGACCATAGCCAATGGTTTTGTTCGCTCAGAAAGCTTTTGGATGCGAATCATTGCACATCGTGAGACAATAGGGATTAAGAATGACGCAGTTTTGCCAGAACCAGTATCTGCCGAGACCAAAATATCTCTTCCCTTCAAAGCAGCTGGTATGGTCTGCATTTGTACAGGAGTGGGAATGTCATATCCAGCAACTTCAAGATTCTCCTTAAGCTTTGGATCAAATTTACAATTAGAGAAATCCAGGATAGGAGGTGGTATATCATCTCCTTTCACACAAACCTCTATCTCTCTCCTCAGAGATTCTACCTGTTCATTGTTCATTTTTTTAATAATTTCGTCTGGCTCCCACTGAGGAAGGCTGGACTGTCCGTCCTTAACATAAGTGCACTCATCCTCAACTGGAATCTTGATGGCATGAACAATGTGTCCTGGTATTTTGCAATTTGATTGGTGCTTCAGAAGAACCAACTCTTTACATTCTAAGCTGCAAATATCATCATCAGTTTCATTGCAGATGTATTGCCCATACCTGCCACAAATTACACAGCGAGGCTCCCCCGGCTCTGCCTCTCTCTGTTCCCAACAACGAGTCTTTACTGGACTTCCTGCAAGACACACCAAAAGCAAATTTTGAATCCATCTTAAAGAACATGATTGAGCAGGAGTGTCAAAAAAAATACTGCCAAAGGGGCTGAAGAAGCTAACCGTCTGAAATATCAACCTACTGGAGGAAACTAAGAAGCAGCTCATCTAAATTTCCCATGGTAAAATTAATTACCATAGCAAACAGTTTTGTTCCACAATTAATACAGGAAATTTAGACATACAATTCTACAGAGTTTATAAATTAGGAAAAAATAAAGAGGCAAATTTACAATGTATCTACCGAATTCTTCTTTTCTTTTGATATTATAAATGAGGGAAAGGGCCCTCACCTGTTTGCAAAGAAAGGATAGTCGTTAAGCACCAAGAATTTAGGCAAACTGCTAACATGAACAAACCAGATACAAAATAAACCATAAGTGATCAAAGTCAGACAACAAAAGAGAAAGACATCGAATGAGAAAACCTGAGCAAGAGAAACAATGGCTAGGAAAAAAAAAAGACACTGATAAATGCAACAAAGCCTCCCAACACAGAAAGCCTGCACCTTACTGCCCAATGTTGCAGAAGTCGTTGATAGTTGCTCCCACTGGGACATAGTTCCCCAGAATACCAAGCAAATCCACCACTCCACGTACCTCATTGTTTGCACTACCGATCAGCATGAAGACCAGCCGGATTCTGTTGATATTCTTGAATTTTGAAGCCTTAAGACTCTCCATTACTAACTTTTTCAGAATTGACCATTTAAGGACAGAGACCCCAAAGTTCAAACTATTCAGCCTTTATCAAATCCTTAGAATTGGCCCGAGGCATATGCCAGCTAGGATTGTCAACAGGAAAAAAGTCAGACGCAGGGCTCTCCTTAGGAGCACTTAGAATTGCTCAGGAAACAGGAATCTTGGACCTATCCACAAGGTCATTTGACACAGAAAATTTATAGTCTGACCCACCAGGCTTGTCTCGACCTTGATTAACTAGGGACTGTTCTAATTTGCTGAGTTTATTGATCACGGTTAAAAATTTCTGGTCCAAATCATTGAAACGATTACCTAGCTCATTCACCATGGAAAATGAGGATATACTTGGACGTCTGCTTCCTTCTGCAATGAATGGCCTGGTAAATAAGCTCATTTGTCATGTCATCGAAGTTCCTATCTCCAAGCTTCAGTAGAAACTGAGATTTTACTGCCTCCTCATTTCAAGATTTATCTGCATTCAGGACAACATTTCCTAAGATTTCCTTAACATACAGTTGAGCTAGCAAGGAGGAATTGAAAATTGCTTGGAGCTTTTCATCAGTCAGAGGAACTTTGAAATCCAACTCTGCAGGCTCCCTGTCCAAGCCTCGTTTTTTGATTTGTTTTCATTTAGAGGTTTCACCAATATTCACCTTTCGCTTTCCCTTTTCTTTAATAGCTGTCTTTTGCCACGAGAGCCGCCCAAAACCAGAAACCACATGCAGGCGAGAAAGGGAGAAGAGAGGAGAAAGCAAACGAAGTAGTTGAAGAGCTTTTGTCTTTCATTAATGCAGTAATAAAGATTTCAGGAGTGCAGGGAGGATAGAAGAGTGTCACTCCGCCGTCAAAAGAGAAAAGCCTGCCAACACATTCGAAGCCCAAGGCCCGGCCATGAATATGAATGATGACAGTGAAGAGGGAATGATTAAAGGTCATCATGGAGATAAGATGGATCTTTCACAAGTAATTCTCTAAGCTCGTGCCAATGATTTAGGTCGTTCAATTTTAAGAATTCTCCATTATCAAGGGTGGTTGCCCAAACATTTGCCAAGTGACCTGCTGGCTGGATAATTTCTCTATAACAGTGTTGAAAGGTGCAAGATGCAAAGCAACCCTTAAGACGGCGAACTCCTCTACAAGACTTTTTAATTTCCAATTAAAAGAGCCTGGTTTGTTTACAGCATTAATGATAATCAGGGAATCACCTCCGAATTCAACATTTCTATAATTTAACTCAATTGCAAGTTTAAGGCCCATGATGAGAGCCCAAGCTTCAGCTGTGTTGTTGGTAGCCATAGGAATATTCATCACAAAGCCTGCCAAAATATTACCTTCCTGATTACGGATGACACCCACCACTCCAGACTGACCAAGGTTGCCTTTTGAAGCTCCATCAAAGTTTAATTTGACCCATTCATTAGGCGGTGGGGACCAACCAGCTTTTCCTTGCTTCTCCTAGTTTGACTGAAGGGAAGCATTGTCATTTGTTAGGAGATCCCATTTGATAAGATGTCGTTTGTCTCCCACAATCTTATTTCTTGGCTTGGGAACCTTGGCCTTGAAGATTTCACGATACGAGAGTTCAAGTTTACTAAGGAATTCCTCTATGGGGTGGGTATCATTTCTGAAGATTCGATTGTTCCTCTCTTTCCATCTATGCTAAATGATCATAGTTGGAATCATTTGCCATACTTTACCCTATTGGTCCCTTATGTCCTCATGCCAACTTGATATGAGGGAAGTTATGGGGTCCAGGCACTCCCACGGTACTTTCATTCTGTTAAAAAAAAGAATTCCAAATTGACCGAGCAAAAGGGCAATGAAGGAAGAGGTGTTTCGGAACTTCCTCAGCATTCATACAAAGCACACATCTAGAAGGGCCTTCAAAATCAATTATTTGCAATTTGTCCCACATTGGAGTCTTCCTTTTCATAGACATCCAAAGGAAGGTGTTGGATTTTGGAAGGCTGATAGGATTCCACACCTTATGAATAGGCCAAGAAACATTACTCTCATTCTCCCAGAGCTTACCATAGCCTTCTTTAATCACATAATCCCCTGATGGGTGATCACTCCAAATTAGACTGTCATTTTCCAAAGAGTTTCCAAGAGGTTGGGACAATAGGAAGTTATGGAAAGAAGTGATGATTTTCATCTTAAATAGAGGATGTGCAGACCTTGGATCTTTCCATTTCCTATTAACCCCCAAGATTCCAAAGCAGTGGTCCAATAATACTGAACTTTTCAGCCCCAACAATTTACAAAGAGGGCTCCAAAGTATGAAAAATATGATGGTTACAGAGAGGGCCTCCCGAACACCATGAATCACTCCAAAAGTCAGCAAATGTGCCATTTTTGATATCCCAGCAAAGGGAATTGGTGATAATATGTTTGCATTTTCCCATAAAATTTCAAATGTGGGAGCCCTTGATCCAAATTTCTGTTGTCAAAAGTCTGTAAGGGTCATAGGAATTAAGATATTTTTCCGGAGGATTTTACTCCAAAGGCTATCCTCTTCTCGCAAAGTTCTCCAGAAGAGCTTGACTCCAAGAGCACTGTTGAATTTTGTGATATCTCTAATGCCACATCCACCTTTTGATTTGGGTTTACAGACTTCAGCCCATTTCATGATAGGGATCTTTCTGATATCTGCAGTTCCAGAAAAAAATCTGCATTATGGAGTTAAGTCTGTCCTTAACACTCACCGGAGCTGCTAGAATAGAGGTGGTAAATAGGAATTGCCAAGAGAATGGAATGAAGAAGCTGCAGCTTGCCAGCCCAACAGAACCGCTTACCTTTCCAGGAGGCCAGTTTGGTATGAAATTTATTGAGAACGTCTTCCCAAAGGCATTTGGAGGCTTTGCCTAAAAAAATGGGAATGCCCAAGTATTTTGAAGGAAGAGATTTGATAGGAAAACCAAGAGTTCTAGCAATCTAACCTTGGTGCCGCAGCGGGGTAGGGAGGGCGCAAGGGGGGTGCATGTGAAGGAAGAACACAACAGATTTATCATTGTTCAGGTGTTGACTAGAGGCGGCTTGATAGAGGTCCAGGATGCCTTTCAAGGAATGAGCATCAAAGATGGTGGCAAGCATAGTTACCATATTCTTCCAAACACAGTCCATATACTGTTCGAACCAAACTTTTTGAGCAAAAGGAATTTAAATCCCGAACTTCCAAACAAATATGGACTGTGTTCGTTTTATCATTCCAGAAAATTCGTTCGGTTAAATTGATTTTTTTCCCAAATATGGACTGTGTTCTCATTTGTGTTAATTTTTTTTTTAAAATTAAGACTATATATTTATCATTTTTATTTTTGTGTTATTTTATAAGTATAATGTTGAACAATGAACATTGAAGTTTAACACTCTATTGAGTTTTGTTATCATATGTTATCAATTTATTTATGTTTATGTTTTACAAATATGTATGATATATTTATTTTTTATAGTTTATAAAATTTCCTAATCGAACTTTCGAACCGAACTTTTTTCAAAGTCCCGAACTTCCTAACTTTTTTTCCCTTCCAAACAATCCGAACTTTTCGAACATGGTAAATATGGTGGCAAGACTATCCAAAACCATATCATCAACAAACTGCCCATATGAGAAAGAAAGTCCATCAGTTATAGTGACCAATTTAATTTTGCCAATTTCTTTAGCTTTACAATTAGCTCATCCAAGAGATTCTGCCATGCTGATGAAAAGGTAAGGCAAAATCGGATCACCTTGTCTGATGCCTCTCTCCCCTTGGAAAAATCCTGTAGGAACTCCACTCACCAAGACCGAAAAGAAGGGGGTTGAGATGCACTCCGAAAGCCAGGAACAAAAATTAACTTAGAATCCATTTTTTTTTCCAGAATGAGTAGAAGGAAATCCCAGTTCAGACAGTCATAAGCTTTGCTGACATCCAGTTTAATTATCATGGTCGGATCCTTTATCAAGTTTACATTATGAAGGAGCTCATGTAAAAACACAATGTCATCCAAAATCTGATGACCCTCAACAAAGCCTCCTTGGTGAGGAGAGATAAAATTCCCAGTAAGAGATTTTTCAACCTGAGTGTCATAGACTTCATGGAGATTTATAAGTAGTATTGCATAGAGCAATAGGACGAAATTGATCCATGGAATTGGCATTGGCCTATTTGGGAATCAAAGAGAGAAAGGTGCTATTGAAGTCCTTGGGCATTCTCTTTGATTTGGTAGATTCATTTGCAGCTATGCGAAGATTTTTTTTGACGATTTCCCAAAAGACCTGAAAGAATTTTGGGGGGAAGCCATCAAGACCCAAAGCTTTGTCTCCCTTCATAGACCACATGGCGAATTGAATTTCTGACTCTAAAAATGGAGCCATTAAAGCCTTATTTTGATCCTCCGAGATGATAGAAGGAATTAGGTCCCAAAAAAAAATAACCACCTCCTCTTTGATGGTAGATAAATCCCAAGTAGTGGATCCATTCAACAACTTCAGAGATGAGATTTTGTTATAGTTTCTTCTAAGCATTGTCAATTGGCGGAAAAAAATTGTATTTTGATCCCCTTCTTTGATCCAATTTTCTCTTGATTTCTGCCTCCAAAAGATTTCTTCTTTAATCATGATCTCTTGGTGTTTGTTCATCAGATACTTTTCATATAGGAGGGTGGTCTAGTCATGTCCAAGAGCTTGAACCATCTTATGGAGATAATCTAATTCTTCCTCGATTCTTTCTTTTTCTTGAAAAATGTTGCCAAACACTTGCCTATTCCAAATTTTGAGTTGGGATTTGGCATGCTTAAGCTTGAAGGCTACTATATACATATTTGAACTGTTACCAGGGACCGGAATGTTCCACCAATTCTACAACAGGTCTGGTAGAGAAGGATCTTTAAGCCACATAAGTTCAAACCTTAAGGGGGGTGTTGGAGGGAGCAAAATTCATTTTAAAATAGAAAAGAATAGGGTAATGGTCCCCAAGAGTTTAACAGCCAATGATTAGATAGGAGGAACCTGTCAAGTCTTTCAGCAATGTATCCAGAGGCTGATCTGCAATTTGTCCAAGTGAATGAACAGATTTAGGTTCAAGATCCCATAGATTGTTGGAACTAACAAATTCTGTGAAGTCCAATTGAGACTAAGAGGAAAGTAGTCCTCCTCCCCTCTTTTCTGAGTTTCTAAGGATGCAATTGAAATCCCTTGCCAAAATAACTACTACATCCTGGGGAAGATTCCAAGAAATTGAGATTTCCTTCCAGATTTGGATTTTCAGACAAGGGTTAATATGAGCACAAATGTTGATAATATTAGCATTGCATTGTTCTTTCAGTCCTTTAATCTTCAGATTCATCCAATTCTTTTGACTTTAAGAAACCTAACCCTGGATGGAGTTATTGTTCCATAGGCAACATATACCTCCTAAAGCCCCTTCAGAGCTGACAGCCTTGCAAGTCATATTTTTCCATTTAAAATGGCATCTATTTTCACACAAAGAGTCAATGAGTTTGGTCTCCTAAATTAAGAGAATGTTTGGGCTAGAAGTTTGAAATTGCCTCTTCAGCAATCTCCATTTGTTAGAGCAGCTCATCCCTAACATTCCACGAAAAGATTCTCATTTTGGACTGGAAGGGCCCTTCCCCCTTCCATCCTTGGTGTTGGTTTTCCCCTTAATAGAATTGGATCCAGTAGTGGAAGTTTATTTTGCTTTCTTGGGTCTGCCACGGCCATTCTCCTTACCTTGGTTGGGGGTTTTTCTGAGAATAGGAATAGGACTCAAAATTGTTAAGATCTGGTCTAACCAAGGTTGAAGAAGAACCGAAGCATAGCTCACACAAGATAGAGAGGCAAAAAGAGGAGAATCAAAATGAGAACCAAGAATATTGCTCAAATATTCAACATTTGTGTGCATGCATAAAACTCAATGTAAAATACAAAGGAGGAGAAAAATATTTTTAGGGCAAAGTCAAGGACTTGCATCTTTTTTCCTACTAGCCACACAAAAAGTGACATCTAATGAAGGTGGCACATGTGGGTAGGTAAGCATTAAATGCATACTTGGGAATGCACATACCCTAGCTACACACTAACTACCCTTGGTAGAAAAACCAACTACCTGAGTCAACTTAACTAAAGGTGCACAATAAATATTTGTACCAACAACCCCCCTTAAGTGAAACTTAGGGAGGTCTAAGGCAAAAAGCATAAGTCTTAGAATCCTCATAAAATAGGTCTCGACAACAAGCCTTAATGAGATACCTATGTACAAATACCAAACAAATATGGTGATCGCCAAAAATTGGGTAGTAAGAAACTGAGTAAGCATTGCATACCCATCCCTGAAGAAGATGGTGATAGCAATGGATGTCTCTCACAAGATGATGGCAAAGTATTGAAATAGGTGATGGTCCAGGATAGTGGTGAGCTTCACAAGACTGCAAGATGGCCTAATCCACACTCAAACGAAGCTGTGCAGAACGGAAATAAACACCTAGTAAAAAAATCGTGATATTTGACCAAGTAGTACGAACCCACTACTTGAAACACTGAAATATTGTAGAAATTTTGATACTATCAAAAAATATTGGCTTAGAGATGCTGTTCTAAATTTTGATACCACCAAGGATGGCTCAAAAACAATGTTCTGAATTTTGATACCAATATGATGGCTACATGTGAGAAATTCTAAATCATGACTTGTTGGCATAACACGAGACAGACATACTATCAAGGAAAGTGTCGAAAATACATAAAAATACACCATATAATGTCATCGAAAGATGAAACATACTACAATCCTAATATGGGTTTCAACAAACAAAGTGCCTAAAAAGATACCCATGGACATGCGAAGAAACCAAACTCATTATTGTGCTAAAACAAAGAAAGCACACATGCACACAAAGGTGCTTATTTTCAAAAAAGAATCTCTTCTAGAAAATGCAATGAAGTTCGTAGAAAGGGGCCTCAATTGTCTCAAAAAAATAGCACGAGTGGAAGTGGCAAGGTAAACTAACCAATTACTACTCAAGATGGCGAAGAAACAACAATCCAAAAAAGTCCTGCACAAGTGGCCTAAAATCCACTCCTTTGAAAACATTAAATTTGATCGGATCGGTGGAAGGAGGAATTAGATCAAAATTATATTCAATGAAAACTGATATTTTTTTTTGGGTACAATATTGGGTTGGGGGGCCCAGATAGATAGGGCTTGGAGCAAGCTATAAAAGTTTGCAGAAGTTGGTTATAAAACTATAAAACCAACAGGAAGATAACTCGTAAAACTAAAACAATAACAATAAAATAACAAAACTAAATACTTTGGATCAATAAATGATCCCAACAAACTCCCACTTGATCCAAAGGGGTATAGAAAGACTGGAGCAACGAACTGTGAGTCATCCAAGTAGACTATGCCGCAACTACAACTGGTACATTGTGCATCATGGACTGATCCACATCCTGATCATCCCCGCACTGCAGTAGAACACGATCACACGTTGTTCAACTACATCGACCCTCGCACAATCCATCCAACAAGTGACTGCCTCTTATACTGTGTATGCCGCATCTCAAACTGATGCCCAACAATCGCCAACATCTTCTGCAAGCCTTTGCTCAGCACTAACAATGCTATAAAAGCTTGCGGAAGTTGGTTATAGAACTATAAAACCAACTAACGGGAAGATAACCTGTAAAACTAAAACAATAACAAAACTAAATACTTTGGATCAATAAATGATACCAACAAACTCCCCATTGATCCAAAGGGGTATAGAAAAACTAGAGCAACAAACTGTGAGTCATCCAAGTAGACTATGCCACAACTGCAACTGGTACACTGTGCATCATGGACTGATCCACAACCTGATCGTCCCCGCACTGCAGTAGAACACGATCACACACTGTTCAACTACATCGACCGTCACACAGAATCCATCCAACAAGTGACCGCCCCCTGCACTGTGTATGGCACATCTCAAACTGATGCCCAACAATCGCCAACATCTCCCTCAGGCCTTTGTTCAGCACTAACAATGTTAGCAACACAATGTTGACTCGTCGCACATCATCGATGACTGATCGAAAAACCAATATGCAATATCTTCTCCTCTATCAAGCGAGAGGTGAAAAGCCGTACAGCAAATAAACCAAGTACAAACCACTGAAATGCTCCACATCAAAGATCATAGAAACATTACATCTATGAAAGCAAAGTACACAAGCCAAAAAATGCTACTACATCAAATCCCAATCTTGAGCCTAGCAGCTCGCACAAGATGGATGTGTCACTATCTCAGAAGATATAGTCATCAACTGCGGAGCAAGCAACTTTACAGTCATCCCATCCATCAAAAGATGCAAAAGAATAGCCAGAAGAAGACTCAAAAGAATGACCAAAATGGCTAGAGGGTCCAGCAAAATGTGCTTCTGCCTTCTGTCAATGTCGAAAGAACCTCAATCGAGAAGGGCATTCTGTAGAAAGATGGCCTATGCCACCACAATTGTAGCATATTTTCTCACGTCCATTGGAACTAGAGGAAGAATAGCCACATGAAGAAGAATGCATGTGTTTGTGCTTATGTCCATGTGAATGTTTGTGGTGATGCTCATGCTTCAGAGAACCAGAATGATGTCTATGCTTCGGAGACCCTGAATGATCTCTGTGTCTAGAATGATGTTGATGTCATGAAGAACCAGAATAATGCTTATGCCTAGAAGTGTGTCTCTGAGAGTTTCTTTGTTTCTCTTTATGTCTTCTATTGGGCTCATACAATGGATTACCTGTTTTGGTATAGTGTGCCTCCTCAGTAGATTTCTTCTTTACAAATTGTCGCTCATGTTGAATGAGCAACTCACAAATGGAATCAAAAGTAGATTTGTTAAGCTTATCACTAAGCTGTAACATCTCCAAAAAAACCCTGTAGCTAAGACTAAGACTATTTAAAATAATATAAATGAACATTTCATCATCAATTTTTTCGTCAATAGTGCCATATTCTTGTTTCAAATTCTTAATGCATGACACATATTTTGAAACATCTTCATCATTAGTGAGTTTAGTGTTAAGCAACTGCATAAGGAGATCAATTTTCTTGTAAGCAGGTTGTTTATCATACAAGTCTTTTAGAGCTTTCCATGCTTTCCATGCTTCACATTTGATAGCTTCTATATGAATGATGACTTGTGCATTGCAAGTGGATTTTAACAATGCAAGAGCTCCCCTGTCACATTTGTGAACTTCTGCAAGTTTTGTGGCTTCAGTGGGCAATGGTGGTTGTTTTTCAACAACGTCCCACAAGTCGTTGAGAATTAATGTGTTTTTTATGTTCATTGATCATTCGTTATAATTCTTAAGAGTTAGGCGTCCAATGTCAAAAATGATGCTCACAATTTTAGCCATGATGCTAAAGAAATAAGTCAAAAACAATATAAGGGAATACTATTTTGAGGTTTTGCCTTTACCTTCAAAAAAAGTTTTCAAATACAAAAACATTCTGGGACTTGTTAGAATGCACCTTATAACTCCTATTACACCCTTATATCACCATGATTGCAATTGTATTCATTACAAGTTACAATATCTTTTGTAAAACAATAATCCAAAAACCTAATTTGAATTATTTTCACCCCTTATTTCTCCAATTTTTATTGAAAAATATAACCTTATTACTCTATTTATAAAATTAGATCAAAAAAGTAAATTTTAAAAAAAAAATTACATTTATGGATTTTGAACCCTTTTACCTTCGTTTGATCAAATACTAACAAAATACAATTTTCCTACTCCCCATCAACCAACTTATCGTAAAAGTAAAATATGATAAATATTTTGGATTTTGCCACATGTAAAGAACGAACTTATGGGTAATGGATTCACTTTGTATGGTTTTTTAAAAAAAAAAGGAATGTAAATTATTTTACCACTTAACTCGGCCTTCCTTCTCTAATGGAGCCCATTTCCCTAATCTTCACCACATTAAACAGCTAGGTAATCCACTTCTCATAAGGAGCAAATGCCGCCACTTTCGTCTTATCAATTTTCTCACGAAATCCGTTCTCTTGCTTTGCCAAATCACATTGCAGACCTTGACAATTGTTGTTGCTTTTAGATTTAATAAGGACAAAAAAATCAACTTCACGTTATGCCGTACAGGTCTGTGCAAAATTTTATCAAATACAACTGAGACACTGAGCCACAATGAAGAAGACATTGACGCTTCTGCAGTCGCTACTTTTCTAGGGCCTCCGCATATATTTAATTTTTTGAAAAAAAAGAAGAAAAAACACTGTTATCTCATCTCAAGGTTTTGTTAACGAATTTTCCAATCCTTCCTTGTATAACAAATCACCACTTCAAAACGTACCATACCATACAGATCGGGCCATTAACATTCTCTTTTTCTTTACGCCATTTTTCAAAATGTGATTCTGCAAAATTCTTTTACTCAATCTGCCAAAGCTCCAATACCACTGATCGGATCAGTAGAAGGAGGAATTAGATCGAAATTATATTCAACAAAAACTGATTTTTATTTTTTTTTGGTACAATGAGCAAGCTATAAAAGCTTGTGGAAGTTGGTTATAAAACTATAAAACCAATAGGAAGATAACCCGTAAAACTAAAACAATACCAATAAAATAACAAAACTAAATACTTTGGATCAATAAATGATCCTAACAAAATTCAACTAATGTTGGAGATACTAGAAGTCACAAAAATCAATCATCATGTTGAGTGTCAAAAAATACAAGGAAATGAAAAATTATCTACACGATTGGCTCAAAATCCACTACTTAAACATGTTCAAAAATGTAAGAGTCTTGCCAGAACTGTGCCATGTAAAAAAAGCGAAAATTTTCTTCAATAGGGTCCCAACAATGAGGCCATGTTAGGTATCCTTCACAAAGTGAGAGAAAAAAGGTGCAATTTCAAAGATAAAAGAGAGAAAAAAACTACAGAAAAATATTGTGGGGGAATCTGACCCCCTGTCAAACCAAACCCCACCCTCCGGTCTTCAACAAAATGATCTCCGAAAGAATGTGCCAAATAGTACAAGAAAGGCACAATTGCAATTCCCAAATGCAATAAAAATGACCTCATAAAGGTCCCGCCAAGACAAAAGTTGTACCCTCCAAGTGCAATAAAAATGCTATGCATTGAACTTGCCAAGGTAAAATGCATATATGACCACACCACTATGTAGAACACGAAAAAATATCCAAGTTCAAAAATACAGCAAGCAAAAATTCCAATGGAACTCAAGATATGACCCTGGGAAGGTGCTTGAAGGAAGTCTTCACATGGTTTCATTGCAATAAATGTTGTACCAGCAACACTCAAGTGCCAAAATGTCCCAAATTTTGCATCACTGTGTCCAATCAAAAACACGAATTCAGCAAAAAAAAGGGAGCTTGCCAAGCCTCACGAATCATGAGATATGCCTCCCAGAGTGAAAGTAGGTCCAAATTGCCCTAGGAATGTAGCAGAATGCCACGTGACAGTACGGAGTACAGTCAACATGGTGATGGGGCAGTATGGCCAATGACAAGGCGCATGTACAGATGACACCGACATGTACTGTTGTACAATTAGTGTGTATAACATGTACAATATGCAAGTACATCATGTACAGTGCGCATGTACAACATGTACAGTCCACATGTGTTGTAGGTGCAATACATAGATATTGGAAGCACATTGCACATGTACAGCCATCATGTACAAACTGTATTGACAGAAAAAAATCTTGAAAAAATCACCAAAAACCAAGAAAATACACAAAAAACTCAGAAAATTTCAGAATCCATACAGTACGGGATCATACCCAAGCACAAGATGAGGACCCCAAAAAAATTGTCAAATTCCTTGTCGGAAACCTATAGGGTGTTTACAATAGATCCCTAGGCTTTTGGGCCTTCTAAACACAATGGCGGTGTTTGTTTTGCTCCAAGATGCTGCATAAAAAAAATTCTTCTTAAAAATGCCTTAAAAACTATCTTAAACTACGGAGCTCGCCTTCAATGGCTTTGGTACCATGTTAAGATCTAGTCTAACCAGGATCAAAGAAAAACCAAAGCATAGCTCACATGGGATAGAGAGACAAAAAGAGAACCAGAATGAAAGCCAAGAAGATTGCTCAAATATTCAGCATTTGTATGTGTATAAAACTGAATGTAAAATACAAAGGAGGAGAAAAGCATTTATAGCAAAGTCAAGGACTTGAATCTTTTTTCTTATTCGCCACACAAAAAGTGTCATCTAATGAAGGTGGCACATGTGGGTAGGTAAGCATTAAATGCATACTTGGGCATGTGCACACCCTAACTACACACTAACTAGCCTTAGCAGAAAAGCCAGCTAGCTGAGTCAACTTAACTAAAGGTGCACAATAAATATTTGCACCAACAAAAAAAGTGAAGGTTCCAAACTTTTCAAAGGATGTTTGGGAGATGAAGAATCCCCATTGGTATGGGAGAAGGGCATTCAAAGGGAGTCCCCCAGCTTACTAGATTGTGTCACCTGGATCTCCATCAAAAAGGGAATAGATGTTTCAGGAATATTCTCAAAAACTTTGTCAGCAACAGATTAAGGATCCAAAAAGAGAATTTGATGGAATTAGCAGCACCGGCTGACTGAAAACCCTCCTTAGGGCATATAGTCTCCTTAGTCTTGGGTCGGGACTGCAGAGATGTGGAAGTTGAGGGCTCACCAAGTTCTTCCTTAGAAGGAACTTTTTTTTCCCTACATGCCCTCTTATGTTTCTGTTCCTTTTTGAACTAATACTTTCTCTTAAATCTTTGTTCATCAAGCCTTTTATTCAAGAGGGAAGGGATCTTAGTTTCAGGTTTTTTGTTGACCAGCCTAGGACTGACCTTCTTGAAGTGGCCATGGTCATGGCAATAGACACATTTAAAAGGGATTCTCTCATAATCAACTTTCTAGATCCACGAAGAACCATCTAAGACTAGGTCAATATCCTTAACCAACAGTTTCTGAAGATTTGTATTTACACATAACTGGGCTAAAGAGCCTCTGTAGTAGACAAAGCAATAGGGTCGATCTCAAGAAAAGATCCTAAACTCACCCCTATTCATTTTAAGATGTATTCCTTCCAAAATTCAAGTGGGAGCCCATAAATTCTAACCCAAATTGGTGCAATGGATATACCTTCTTGAGTAGCATCAAAACCCCTCTTCTATTTGCTCATGAACAAACCAAAGTTCAAACCAAGGACCCCCCAGGATGATAGAGTCTCTATCTTCCAAGGAATTGAAAGAAACAATTAAAAAAACCTCATTGGAGAATAGGAATCGATCAAGGGCTTATCAGTGTCCACTAGTCCAATATCCAGTTTAAAAGTTCTTCCTCTGATAGCCAGAGGCCATTGAACCCCCTGATTAGGGTTTTCATTTCAAGGTCTCACAGATGCTCTTGGATTTTAGATGACTCAAAATGGATTTTAAGAGAGTCCTCTTTGGCTTTATAGCATCCCACTTATGTCAGGGTAGCAAAAGTTTCAGCCTCTTTTCCCCCCAGACCAAATCCATTTTTTGGTTTGGAAGGAGATCCAATCTCAAGGCCCAGCGGTTTTGACTAGTTTTGAGGTACAGCGTCACTGTCACAAGTTTTTGAAATAGGCTATCTGTTCACTTCTATAGTCTTTTCCTAGCCACGCTCTGATCCTCACTGCTTCAATCCATTTTGCAGATCTGTTCCTCCCCGCAGTTCCGATCCTCATATAAATATATATGAGGATAAAGGGGAATTGGGAAGTGGAATGGAATTTATCCTCCTCATATATATATATATATATATATAAGGAGGATAAAGGGGAATTGCGAAAGTGGAATGGCACTGTGAGGAGGATCGGAACTGCGGTATATATGAGGATAAAGGGGAACTGCGAAGTGGAATGGAACTGTGAGGAGGAACGGAATCGAAACTGCGGGGAGGAACAGATATATATATATATATATATATATATAATTGATTTCACAAGCTTGAAACTCCTTCCTTGTGCTAAACCTACACCATTATCTCAACCTATTTGGTGCCAAGGAGCTTGAGGAGCTTGCAAAGACGAAGATTTGCTGATTTAAGGTAAGTTTTTTAGATTTGTGGCTTTTTTTTTTGGTAACTAGTTTTAATTTTATTTTATTTTCAATTTTTGTTATTCTTTTAAGTTTTAACCATTATTTCCACAAATACTAAATGCAATGATTATGTTTTAAATTTTAATAGCAACTGTTTTAATTTTTAATTTTTACCATTTAATTTTAATAGCAATTGTTTTATTTTTTACCAAGGGCTATAGGGATTTGTCAAATTGTCTCAAGTTATAAGTGTTAGTTCGGTGGGGCAAGGGATAACTCCCAAATTTGATCTGCGAATGCCCCTTTGGAAGTATGTGACAGTATTAGAACAGATGCCTGGTGAAAGGTGTTTTCATTGGCTTTGCTCGGAGTGTAACTGTAAATACAAGAGCTTGTATAGTCAAGCGAAAGCTCATTTGTATGCGATTTTTGGCGCTGAAATCAGATTTTGTGGCAAGCCAAGCATAAATGGAAGGCCAAGAAAGGGCTTGCCACAAGCTAAGATCCTTGCATATATCCAAGAGCAAGAAGAAACAGATGCCATTGTGGGGAAAGATCCAAGCATCCTTTGAGAAAGAAAGGATCACCACTTGTTTATCCATCTCGTGCTAATATGGTGACCCCATCACACCCTTCTTGCTACACACATTGTAGCCGAAGAGGAAGAGGATTCACCTCTTGGTTGCAAGAGAACAAAAGATGCAAGCCCATTGGACAAGGCATTCCATAATGAATCCAGGAACATAACGGAGCAAAACATAGTGCGATGTCTTTGCGCATGTGGGCTGCCATTTGATGTTGTTAGATCACCATACTAGCAGTATATGGTGAGATCTATCAATGTTGCCTCTAAAGGGTTTGTCGGCCCAAGTTATGAAAAGATGCGCACCACCTTATTGACAAAAGAAAAAAAACATGTTGAAGATGCATTGAAGCCCATCAAGGATTCATGGATTGAAACAAGGGTGTCCATTTCAGTAGATGGAAAGATACGGCAAATAGGCCATTGATTAATGTGATCGCAATGAACCCTAAAGGGGCAATGTTTTTGAACGTTGTTGATTGTGAGAGGCAAGTGAAGGATGCACAATTCATTGCCGACATCCTAATAGAGTCCATTGAGGCAGTGGGGCCTTAAAACATTGTCCAAGTTATAACCGACAACGCTAAAAATTGCATAGATGTGGGCATGTTGGTTGAGACAAAATATGGGCATATATTTTGGACACCTTGTGCCATTCATTCCCTCAACCTTCTGTTGCAAAAATCGAGAACAAAAATTGACTAGATCAAACAAGTCTATGAGGAGACGGGCGAGATCCAAATGTTCATAACCAACCATCACATGTCCCAAGGCATCTTCATGGCCTTCTCAAAAATGCAGTTGTTAAAGGTAACTCTTAATTTAATTTAATTTTATAAGTTTGTAATGTGTAGTGTTTTTATTTTTGAGCATTTTTTTAAGTTTATTTGTTTTAATTTTGTATTAAATTGTTGAGACTCGATTTGCCTAACACACTCATCTTGAGACGACTTGTTAAGTTGAGGCATTGAGTAACATGGTCATCAACAACCTTTGGGGTGTATGGAGGCAGGCAAGCAGTGAGAAGGCCACAAAGGTGAAAGGGTGGATTCTTGATGATGTGTGGTGGGAACGTGTGTAGTATTTGTTGAATTTTATTGAGCCCATAGCATGTTGAGATATGTGGGCATGTATCATCTATGTTTGGATGAGCTTTATCATGGAATCGATTCGATGATTGAGAACATCAAATCCATCATAAATGTCAAAGAGCAAGATCGCACAGTGAGGTTCTTCAAGGAAGTGCAGTCACATCTCATTGAAAGGTGAAACGAAATAACCACCCTATTGCATCTTCTTACTTTTGCCTTGACACCCAAATACTACAAGCAGAGATTTTTTTTTGCCCAAGAGGGTCACACCATATAGGGATGTTGAAGTTGGCAAGGGATATAAGGCAACATTCTCTAGAATATTTCTTGATCCAGAAGTAGAAGACCAAGTTAGATAAGAGAAGTAGAAGACCAAGTCAGATAAGAGTTTGTGCATTTCATATCCTTGGAGGGTCACTCCCTTGGCATTATTCATGACAAGTACAAGATGGACGCTCACTTTTGGTGGTACCTCTATGGGCAAGCATCCACCCACCTCCAACCAATTGCAATAAAAATTCTATCACAAATAAGATTTTAATTTTTTTTACTCCACCCTTCTTTTGACCTTTTTTGATGTTTTTTTTTTAAGTTTTAACTTTTAATTTTTATAAATTCTAATTCACTTTGTGGCTTCAATAGGTTGCAAGTTCCTCTTCAACTGAGCGAATTGGGGTACCTATGGCTTTATCCACTCAGCTAAACGCAACAAGTTGGCTGCAAAAAAAAGCAAATGATTTGGTTTATGTGCATTCCAACTTGCGTTTTCTCTCACATAAACAACCTCAAAACAAAGGCCAACAAAGTTGTGGGATGTGAACCCAAAGGCTGCTGATTTAGATGCCTTCATTGCCTGCCTTTCATTACTTGACACGGAGCTAGACAGTGGTTCACACGACTTGCATAGTAAAGCTAGTGGGCGTGGCACTGCTGCTGCTTGTGGTTCTAATGAACCACATGATGATGAAGACATTGCAGCTGAAGACGAAAATGAATATAGTGAACAATGAATATGCTGATTTGTCTTTATTTTTGTCCATACATTGTAACATTTGCACCATGTACCTATTATAAAACTAATATAAGTTCAACTATTGAATATTATGATATTTGGCATTGAATAAAGCGTATATATTTTAGGGTTATTTAACTTCTTTGAAGTTATTTTGTTTCCACTATGCATATTATGTGGTTAATTTTGCTTATATTGCTATATTTTTAATTTTTTATATATTTTTTTGTACGGTCATATCCAGCCATATCCAAACCCCCCAAAAAAAAATCGTCATACCCCCGTATCCGATTCTCATACCCATACCCATATCAGTAACTTATATTTAGATCAGTTGCAACCAAATTTTATGTCTTCAGTTACACTTGCAAGACCACAGTTAAGACAATACTCATTCTTTATAATGCAAGACCACAGGCAAGACTGAATTTATAGTTTTAAAGCTTCAATAAAAGACTGAACGATGCCACCTATATATTTTTTTTCCTCTAAGGATGCTAGTGAAGGGAACATCCAAGTTCATAGACTCAAAAATCCTGTCGGGAAAGGCCATGATAACATCCAACTCTTAAGGACATTGAAAATAGCATTCAAATTAATTGAACAAGGACTGCAGGCAACAGATCAATTTAGTAATTTAAAATGTCGATACAAGATTTTTGATACTTAAGGGAGAGAATTTATATAAATTCAAAACAATTCTGACAGGAAAGAGAACTCAACAAGCAAGTGATCAATCTCTCTGAGAAGTGCTTGCACGATTCTGTGCAATTTGCATTCTCTTGAACAAAAAGCACAATTAAGATATGAAGCAAAGATAGCACTCAAGTTAATGGACCACGGTCATGTAACTACTTCTAGCTTATGCTATATGTCTGAGGAATCAAGTATGTATAGACTCAACCAAGTTGATGCAAATGCATCCCAGTATAAGCAATCTTGCATCACCTAAAAATATGATAAGAGATAGATTTGTTGATAAATGGGATAGAATATCACTTTCCATTTCATACGTAGTTTTGATATGTAATTTGTCAAGATTTATTTGGTGAGACACCACAAACATGAACAAACAAAGACTACAAATGAGGTGGAGTCTTAAGTGCATTCCATGGAGAATGAGAGAACTCTTGAGGACTCCTTGTGACCCATTCATCCCTGAACATGTGTGCACATCAAATGTTCACTTTGTTGCAACTCCACTTAGCAATCAGAAGGAATTTGGCCATGTTTTTCTTGACAAAGGCATGAGTGGTCAAGCATGATCGATTCATGGTTTGGGAAAGCTACATCCCAAGAACACCAACTATGCAGATTTCAAGCAAATTGTCTCCAAAAATGGCTGCATACGCTTAGTAAAATGAAAATTTCAAAGATGTGCAGGACAGATTCTCACCTCGGATTCCAACTGAGTTTTTCAAACCATTTAATACTCCATCACATTTTCTAAGGGGGTTACTGATCAGGAGATTTGGAGGGCCAATATTTAGCCTGGGGAAGGCCATTTTGAGGAAAATGAGGCATTTGAGAGATGGAGTTGCAACTCTTTCACAGTATACTCACCAGACAACATTATCAGATCTCTCACAGTATTTGATAACAGCTCAGATGACTCCTCCACTTCAGGCACAGACAAAGACATTCGATGAGCTTTGCCTCCAGTCTTCATTACCACATGCTTTTGGGACTTTTGTTTGCCCCTCATTGCTATTTATATTGGTTTTTTTGCCACTTGTGTTCATGGGACACTGTTTTATTTTGTATTTTGTACTTTATTTCTTTGGTATGCCTCTAGGATTCTTACTTCCTCGAACTTTCAATTGCTAATGGTTGTATCCTTCAGTCCCATTGACCTATTTTTGGTCATCTAGGGACATTAATATAATTTCTTTCTTTCTTTCTTTCAACCATTGCATTTGAAAGTTGGAAGCTTTCATGTTGTGCATTTAATTTCGGCTAAAAGGTAGGGCTGTTATTAGTTTGGCACCCCTAGCCTGACTGCACCACAAATAAAACAAATTCGATGATGAATAAGGCCTTCAGGTTTATTTCTATAGTTGCATTCAACTTAAATCCTAGGTTTAGGGTTTTGTTTATATATTGCAGAACATTCACAGTTGTTTTACTTATCTCACAATACAGGTTTTGAAGTTGTGCTTAGATTAGATATAAACTCAGACAGCCCACAGTCAAACCCTCTGTGCCATTTGACATCACTTGTAGAACCAACTAGCAAGATTATATCCCAATGCAGCAATGAGTACCGAAATGAAAGAGAAACAATTTGTATGTTTGATGTTCCATATAGATACCTGGATCTTCTTCATTGTCGAGCTCAGAAAAAATTTCAGGATGGCCATTCTCTTCGTCCATGACTGAAATCTGAAACATCCCAAAACCAAATTCACTGTCAGAACACTGTAAAAATAATTGAAGTATAGGTGAGATATTTTTGATCTTGTTAGAATATTCTACCATTGCTCGATTTTGATTGGTAATATGATATTCAAGCTTGAAATTGTTGTTGAGGAATTTGGAGGATTAGGGTATGATTGTGAAATGACCCCATCATGGGGTACACCTTCACATTCAACTTCTTTTAAAACATATGACATATATGCGACCTCTTGAGGGTTTTTAACTTTTAAGAGGAATTTCTTAAATTGCAAATTATAAGGTTCATCTAGATCATTAGTGGGCTTTGAAACACTTTGAGACATAATAGGTTGATTTTTTCGATACTAACCTTTCCTTGAGCACTCAAATATCCATTTAGAAGAAAATCATTTTCTGCATTATCATTCAAAAACCCATTTTGAAACACATTATCATTCCAAGATAAATAATTGTTATCATTCACATTCAAAAAAGGAGCTATAAAATTTTGAACATGCATATCAACTTTAAAAGGATGAAGCACAATATCATTTTGCAAGGATAAATTCATGGTTTTAGATTTTATTTTTCCTTAGATCAAGTATAAAACATTCACAATTTTAACCCTAACAATATACACAAAGAGGGATCACCCCAAAATACATGCTTCTATATTGGAAAAGCTTTTGGTGCATGTAACGTATTATAATTACAAAGATGTTGAACTTTGGAATTCAAAAAATAAAGTCCAATTCTGTACCCTAGTTACAATGTGTTGTGAACAACACACACCCATCTTTTTTCAAAAAATGAATACCCCAAGTTGTCTGAAAATCATATGGAAACTTCGATGAAATTCATAAGAGAATTTGTGTTTGTTTCCTTTCTCTAAGGTTTGAATGTTGTATTATATTTAAAAAAATATACTGAGAGGACTTTTCACAAAGTTAGTAAAAGTTCCATACTCACGGAGTTGCTCTCATTTTCGGTCTTCACGCCTAAAGTTCCGGGAACTCAACCATGTATTCTTTCATTGGGGTTATCACTATTTATAGTTTGCACTAATTATTTATCTAATTATGTCTTCAGGTATTTGTTTAGAATGTGTTATATAGGTGGCATGGATGCGATCTATATTTATATTCATTTAGTGAAGTTTCACATGCCTATGCAACCTCACAGATGCTGATTCATCGAAGACGCATTTCAAGAGTCTGGGACCCGTGACTATTCAGCCAATGCTACATGTTTCTTTTTTTCTTTTTGTGATCATTTTCAAAATTCTTTTATTTCTTTGTTTTCACGAAATTTCCACATGTGACTTATCTTTATTATTTATTTGTAACAAAACTCACTTTTGCGATCCCGGACTTTGCAACAAAGATTAAAGATATCCGTGAAAATCATACGCTCCAAGAGACCCTATAAATTACAACTTGCCACTTGTCATTCTTCACCCAGTCACACAAAGCCTTCTAAATTACCACTTATTTGAGAACTTGACGAGGGTCATACATTATGACTCCACGTGGAAGAATTATATTGATCATGGGAAAGGCAAAATAAACAAAGAGTCCCGGGTTACCAAGCACACATCATTAGCCCATGCTAGGTGGCGAACAAATGTCAAGATCACAGTCACCCAGACCTCAATCTAAATGACAGGTCAATATACAAGTCCCTATGGTCATGCAATACACAGTAAACAAGGAGGCCAAAAGGAGAATTCGTGTGCTCTGTGACTTCAGGATTGTAACAATATTCTATATAGTTGTTAATCCTAAGTGTCTTTTGTCTCATTAGGTAGCTTTTGTCTTATTCAATAAGTTGATTTCCTCTCCCGTGGGAATAGGAAGAGTCAAATTGAGAATGTGAAGTGAACAGCGATTGTGGCTTTTATATTGTAATGTTTGTTCTCTTTCAAACTTGAATTGTGAAATACAATTTCATTGTCATTCTGTCAATATTCTTTCCGCCCTGTCATTGGTATCAGACCTAGAAAATTAAATTGTTTTTTCTCTTTTCCTTCATGCTAGTCGTACGACTTGCAATTAATCTCTCTTTCAAAAGCTTTGTATAACTGTTTATGTGCAACGAACCAATATTCAAGGATGCATTTGGGTGGGTTAATTATTCTCTACAGTTTATATGCAGTGAATCACTATTGAATAGCATATTCAAACCTGTCGCAATGTTCTTGTCAAGGTTTTCACTATGTTTTTGGACCTATGTGCTCTTCTCAGACCTGTGTAGTATATTGTGACTGCAAGGTGGTGTTGGGGCAAACATTTTAGCATTTTTTGTCAGTTTTTGTCTCATTCAGAGACTTCTTAGCCCTGCAACTTGCATTGGAAGTTCCTAGCCTTCACGTTGGCATTAAGGGCAGTTTTGATCTTTCTACAGTAGTAACCCTGCAAGTAATTGACCTACGCAGTTCCTGACAAGACCAGAACAATTGATTGTGGCGATTCGATGGTTTGGAGAGGAAGTTCTTAAGGCATTTTGAGCCAATTGGACATTGGAAGGAGGCAGCACTCTACTTTATCAATTTTATTTGATTTTGAAGACTTAAGCGAACCGTACACGTTGGAGGAGGCTGTATTTTTCTATGTTTTATTTATTTCTCATTTCCAATATTGGAAATTCAATCAATAATTGGAGAGGTACACACATTTTGAGCTTTTTGTTTAAAAAGTAAATCTCATTTTCATTTAAATGTTTTTATTCAAATTTTGAAAACATTTCAATTTGAAAGCATTTAAATTTGGAGCAATTTTTTCATTGAAATTACCTTGAGCAAGCTATTCTTAAGCGAATTTGGCAAACAACAACCAAATTACGCAATTCAAAGATAAATAAGGAGAGCTACTCTTTTACCCAGTCGCTTCTGTCGAAGAACGTAAATCCAGAAATCTTAAAAAGAACGTATATTAATGTATAAGGTTTTCTTGTTAGGCCGGTGTTAACACCAGGGGAAATCATTTTCCCCTGCCACCTAGGTACCATGTACCACTCTGCGCTCACATACCTTAAAGCCTCTTTCATGTGTTGTTGAGTATATAGAAAGGGCCAGCATCTTCCACATACTGATAGGTATATAGGAAAGACGGATTTATAGAAAAGTTTGGTATATCAGTCTAGTGGTATATAGAAAAGGGGGCCATTTGAAGTGATAAAGAACTAGTTGGGGTTAACAAAAACTCAAAACTGATAACTCAAAACCATGCATTCAATCAAATCTATCGTTGGCACAACATTGACCGACAAAGACAACTCATTAGAATGGTCCTAGCAAGTGGAGAACATACTCATTTTCAATGATCTATGGTTTGATATTTGCGACGAAGAGAAATAAACAGTTGAGCCAACTTGGAATGCAAAAGGATATTCAAGCATGGAAACAGAAAAACTAGAAAACATTGGCCTTGATGAGGGCCTCAATTGACGGAGATGTGTTTCGTCATATTCAGGGGTGTAATACTCATGGAAAGCATTTCACAAACTGAAGGAGCTATACGATTCCCACTCAGAGGTGGAATTCACTCAATTGCAATTGAAGTTGTTTAACCTCGAGTTGAAAGATGGTGATGTGATGAGATTGGCTTCAAAAATACGTGTCATCAAGCATGATGTAAAAGCAACGGATGTCAAAATCGACATCTACATGACCGCATTCATAAAATCTCTTCTTCCCAACTATTCAACCTACTTGGAATCTCTACAAACAAGCAATCAATTGAAGACTCACATTTGATCAATTGATTGAAAAAATGGGAAAAAGAAAAAAAGCCTTTGGAAGAAAAACCGAGTCTACAACAAAAGAAAGTGTATGCTATGTCAAAGCAAATTCTTCCAAAACATCCAACAAGGCCACGTCTTCCAAAAATGAAGGCAATAATAAGTACAAGTTGAGGTGGTCAAAAACAGAATGATAAAGAAAATCTCAACTTGAACGGTGTGACAAAAAAGGAAGTCATGAGACTCGTGAATGCAGAACTCCATGGAAAAAAACTGAAGCATACCATAAGAAGAATGAGTAAAAATCAAATAAAACAAAAAAGTCAAACCTTGCCCATTTCACCAATGAATGTGTGTTTTCCAGTGCAGATGATGAAGCAAACAGTGTCTCAGTCAGTTCTTCATGGTTTGATGTTTGGGTTCTTGATATTGGTGCCACTCTACATATGACTTTTCGAAAAGACTTCTTTGAGGAGTTCAATGAAGAAAGTTGTGTTGTACCTCGCAAATAAATCAAATTTGCAACCACAAAGACGAGGTACAATACGACTCAAGTGTCCAGGGCTTCCAGATTTCAAACTACAAAATATTCTCTACCTTCCTCAATTGAAACGAAACTTATTGTCCCTAGTGCTCATACGGCAACAAGGTCATTCCATTCTATTGGATAATTGTGATGTCACTATCAAGAGAAAAAGTGACAATAGTTTTGACTGGATATGAGGAAGAGAAACTACTCAAACTTAGGGATGAGCCATCAAATTCAAAGAATTATGCTCACATCATAGAAGACAGAATGTCTCCAAATATGTTGTGGCATGCTAGAATCGGGCACACTCACTATAACATTCATGTATTGCTATAAAAAAAGGTGTTGTTGGCATGCCTACATTGCCCCCAAAATCAAATGAAAAGTGTGAAGCCTTCATCTTGGCTAAACACGCAAGAGAAATGTTTCCAAAGTCAGAGTGAAAAGTTGACAAAAAATTGCAATTGGTTCACTCAAACTCATGTTCTCTTCCAATCCTCTCCGTTAGTAGTCATAAGTATTTGATGTTGTTCATTGATCACTACAGCAGGATGACTTGGATATACTTTCTGAAGAAAAAATCAAAATTCTTCGAAAATTTTCAAAAGTTTCAAACCATGATTGAAAATGAAGCTCAAACCCGCATCGAGACACTCAGGACAGACAATGGTGGCAAATACACTTCAAAGAAGTTTGAATCCTACCTTGAGCAAAACAGAATCAAACACCATCTCATAGTTCCTTACACTCTACAACAAAAATGGAGTTGTAGAAAGGATGAACAAAACTATGATGAATATGGTTTGTGCTATGTTGTACTACAAAGGGCTAAATTTGCACTTTTGGATCGAAGCAGAGCCAAAACAGTACGCCTCCAAAACAAATCACCATCAACAGCTCTTGAATCCAAGACTCCGTAAGAGATGTGGTGTGGTCATCTTCCTTCAGTGCGACATCATTGGATTTTCGGATCCACTTGTTACGCATTGATTCCAAAAGAGAAAAGAAATAAGTTGGGACCACAGGGGTCGAAAATGCATCCACTTGGGATATTTTGAATCCTCCGAGGCATACAAGCTATACGATGAGAAAAAGAAGTTTCTTGTCGCAAGAAAAGTTGTCTTTTGTGAGACTGCAAAGGACAAAGAGCATATTGATCGGCAACTGTCAACTTGACAAGTATGCAAAGTTTGATGTCTACAGAGAGTGATTTGGATGTTCCAAACAATGAGTAGGGGACACACAGTAGAGAATCTATTGATTTTCTATTGTCTCCTATACATGAGATTGAAACTCCTCCGAAAGGGGAGAGTGAAACTTTATCACACAATGATTAGGGGCCACCTGGAAAGAGGAAAGAAAGTGATGGAACTTCAGAGGATGAACTTGAAGCACCTAAAACACAGAAATAGATGCCTAAGTGGGCCACTCAAACATTGAAAGATGTGAAACCTGATGAAGTTGGGAAAATAGGCACTGAAAGTGCACATGCAGTCGCATCACAGTCAAACAAGTCCCTTGAAGAAATTCAAGATAGAATTGAAAAGCTCACCTTGAATGATTCTCCAGAAGAATTCAATGTTGTGTTTGATTCAAAACCAACATCTTTCAAACACGCAGAGAAGCTTGAATATTGAAGAAAAGCAATGAAAGATGAGTACAATATATTAGTCAAAAATGAGACTTGAAAATTGGTTGATTCTCCATATGGGTGCAAACTTATTTGTTGCAAGTGAGTCTATCACAACAAATACAAGGCTAATGGCTCAGTTAGCAAGCACAAAGCAAGGCTCATTGCAAAGGGATATGCTCAAAAATAAAGAAGTGATTACAATGAAACCTTTGCACCTACAGCAAAATGAACAACCATTTGAACCATGTTGGCTCTGGCAACTCACAACGGATGGAAAGTTCACCAAATGAACGTCAAAACTACATTCTTGAATGGTGATCTCAAGAAAACTGTGTACATGATACAACCCGAAAGTTTTGCAGTAAACGGGCAAGAGCACAAAGTGTACAAAGTGAAAAAATCGTTGTATAATTTGTAACAAGCCCCTCGAGCATGGTATGACAAATTTGTTGAGCACCTCATGAACATGAACTTCAAACGTTTTGAGTTTGAAGATGCAACTCCTTTCATCAAAATAGTTGTATTTATGGTGGTGTATGTTGATGATTTCTTCATCACAAAGAACAATGAACGGTGCACTGCAAAGTTCAAATCAAAGTTGATGAAAAGCTGTGAAATGATTGACTTGGGTTATCTTCATTACTATTTGGGTATTGAAGTAATTCAAAAACTGAAGTATTTCTTCATCACTTCACAGTACATTGGTGACATTCTGAGCAAGTTCGAAATGAAAGATTCAACAAATTTGGTTGATGCCACTGAATATAGAGAACTCATTGGAAGTCTGATTTATGTGACCACAACTCGACCAGATATAACATTTGTAGTTGGTGTCCTCTCAAGATTCATGCAACAACCCCAGGGTAGTCATTGGATAGCAGCAAAAAGGGTCCTCAGATATCTCAAAGAAACACAGAATTTTAAGCTCAAATACTCCAACACAAGAGACTTCAAACCGGTTGGGTATTCAAATTCCGACTATGCTGGTGATCATGAAGATGCAAGTCCACCTCGAATTTTATGATAAATTTGGAAACAATAGTTGTCAGTTGGAAAGCCAAGCAATCAATGCCGACAATTTATTCAATAGAAAGCTCACCTTGAATGATTCTCCAGAAAAATTCAATGTTGTGTTTGATTCAAAACCAACATCTTTCAAACAAGCTGAGAAGCTTGAATATTGAAGAAAAGCAATGAAAAATGAGTACAATACATTAGTCAAAAATGAACTTGGAAATTGGTTGATTCTCCATATGGGTGCAAACTTATTCGTTGCAAGTGAGTCTATCACAACAAATACAAGGCTAATGGCTCACTTAGCAAGCACAAAGCAAGGCTCATTGCAAAGGGATATGCTCAAAAATAAAGAAGTGATTACAATGAAACCTTTGCACCTACAGCAAAATCAACTACCATTTGAACCATGTTGGCTCTGGCAACTCACAACGGATGGAAAGTTCACCAAATGAACGTCAAAACTACATTCTTGAATGGTGATCTCAAGAAAACTGTGTACATGATACAACCCGAAGGTTTTGCAGTAAACGGGCAAGAGCACAAAGTGTACAAAGTGAAAAAATCGTTGTATGATTTGAAACAAGCCCCTCGAGCATGGTATGACAAACTTGTTGAGCACCTCATGAACATGAACTTCAAACGTTTTGAGTTTGAAGATGCAACTTCTTTCATCAAAATAGTTGTATTTATGGTGGTGTATGTTGATGATTTCTTCATCACAAAGAACAATGAACGGTGCACTGCAAAGTTCAAATCAAAGTTGATGAAAAGCTTTGAAATGATTGATTTGAGTTATCTTCATTACTATTTGGGTATTGAAGTAATTCAAAAACCGAAGCATTTCTTCATCACTTCACAAAAGTACATTGGTGACATTTTGAGCAAGTTCGAAATGAAAGATTCAACAAATTTGGTTGATGCCACTGAATATAGAGAACTCATTGGAAATCTGATTTATGTGACCACAACTCGACCAGATATATCATTTGTAGTTGGTGTCCTCTCAAGATTCATGCAACAACCCCAAGGTAGTCATTGGATAGCAGCAAAAAGGGTCCTCAGATATCTCAAAGGAACACAGAATTTTAAGCTCAAATACTCCAACACAAGAGACTTCAAACCGGTTGGGTATTCAAATTCCGACTATGCTGGTGATCATGAAGATGCAAGTCCACCTCGGATTTTATGATAAATTTGGAAACAATAGTTGTCAGTTGGAAAGCCAAGCAATCAATGCCGACAATTTATTCAATAGATGTAGAATATATGGTCACTTCAGAGGCAACTAGAGAGGTCTTGTGGCTCAGAAGGGTTCTTTCAAATTTGCAAGAGCAACAGGGTTCGTCAACACCTCTCATGGTTGACAACACTTTTGCAATCCAGATGAAAAAGAATCCAGTTTTTCATAACCGAAACAAGCACATCAATACTAAGTTTCATTTGATTCAGCACCATGTGAAAGATCGCAGTGTCAAGTTGTAGCGTTGCTCTACAGTGGAGCAACCAACAGACACCTTAACAAAAGCACTTGGACAAAAAAAATTTGAAAAGTTCAGAGGAATGCTTGGTCTGACAAAAACCCCTACAAATTAAGAGGGATGTAACAATATTCTATATAGTTGTTAATCTTAGGTGTCTTTTGTCTCATTGGGTAGCTTTTGTCTTATTCAATACGTTGATTTCCATTCCCTTAAGAATAGGAACAGTCACATTGGAAATGTGAAGTGAATAGCCATTTTGGCTTTTATATTATAATGTTTGCTCTCTTTCAAACTTGAATCATGAAATGCAATTTCATTGTCATACTGTCAATATTCTTTCTAACCTATCAAGGACCATAGGATCACAACATGTCGACAGACGAGATCGCTTTTAGAGATAAAGTCGTAATTATGCAAGGCTAAAATCAAAATTACAATGACAAAGATAATAAGACACAAGAAACATCTCACAATTAATTTGAATGAAGCGCTATGACAAAGCCATCATGAGATTTGAATAGAAAAATTGCAAGTTGATATAGCAACTTATTTCATAAGCGACTGCCATTGCAATTCACAAAGAAGGAACTCAAAGCATTCGAGAACTCCGCTAATTGATTCTTATTGACATAAATTTTCTAGAACAATGTGATCACAATAGCCACGTCTCCTCCTTCTACAAGCCCTGCTCAACAATATAGAGATACCACTTTCACCCCTGGGATTGTGGATTTCAATCATTACAATGTTATATTTAGCTCAGTGAAGGAGGCTCGTGTAATAGCAAATGATGAGGATGCTTTATAAAACGAGATAAATTATCACGAGGAAATTGTCGACATCTAAAATGCATGACTACACAAAGCAACAGCAAAACCTACGGTATTCCCTTGCACTAATCTTTTCTATAATTTGTCCACAAGGTTCACATGCCGAGATGATATAATCTACTCGCCCCACTAGAAAAACAAGACAGCTTTCACAACTGGGTAGCCTTCAAGTTGTAGTACAATCTTCCAAGTCCTACAATCCCATACAATCAAGTAGTAGCCCAACAATGGCTAGACACCCATGACCTCACGGAGGTATTGAGGAACTAGGCAAAAGACTATCAGCATTGGGTTAATAAATCAGATATAGAGTCTCGTCTCATTAAATTATTTAGACCGAGAGTCGGGGTTGGAATGCTCCTCACGAACAAGTTATATGGGACATATGATATTGTAAATGTGAACAAGTTATGGGTCCTTTGTTGGCTATAATCATTGATGATAGGCAAAGACCAGTTCTGGGAGAAATTATCTCTTACAATTTGAAAATAGCAAGTACTGGGAACAAGACAAGGCTATGGTTTTTTAATGATGTCTTACTTAAGTGGATGCATGTTGTGCAACCGTGATAGGCAAAGACCAACTTTGGGAGAAATTATCTCTTACAATTTAAAATAGCATATACTGGGAATACGACAAGGTTGTAGTTTTTATATGATGTTTTACTTGGTGGATGTATGATGTGGAACTGTGACCGTCTCACACCCAAATTTTCCTAGATGGTCGCCCCTGTCTCTCACCCCAATCCTTTTTCAATATTGAAAGTTGTATGAGCACAAGTATCTCGCACATATTGGGGTAATTTTCAGTATTTTCTATACACCTCTCTAAATGGCTATAAATGAGGAATGAATGCCTAGACTGTCTAAAGAAATGAGGATGCCAATCCTGAAATTTGGGGCATATTGGTACTACTATGACTTCATTTAATAAGAATTAAGGGAATTCTTGTGGCTCCCCTCAACTTACCCTATTATGTACCAGACAGATTGGTAGAACAAGAGATAGCTTCTCAATTTGTTCAACGAGTGGGGGTCATTGCAAAATAAGGCAACAAAAGCCATACCCTAACATACCTTTCAGAATAAGTAAATATTATTAAAAGAATTGGCCTTCAATTCAAGCTCTATCTACACGTAAACCATCATTTAACCTTGATAATCATGATCTTAGGCAATGGGATCCACAAGGAAAAGTTAGAAGACGTGCATATATTAAGGACAAGGCTTAATATGGTATATAATCACAATGATCATAACGATGATAAGCATCATCTAAATACTCAGAATGATGAAGTGATATCAAAATTGGAAATGTCCAGAGAGCACAATCACAACAAGAGTAGAAGAAAGGCCTGATGTCTAGCATGTTACTCAATTACCTCTTGATGAACCTCCAAGGACAGGACCCAATCTTAAGAGGAAAGTGTTGCAGGGATTCCCTTTGGCATCACCATCATCTTCGTCCAAGACTACAAGGACTGCTCAGGTAATGGGATCTCCACCTACATTCCCTATTTCTTTGGCATTTATCATTCCAATTGCTACTTATTCTAGTTCATCTCCTTTGAGAATACCTTCACCTATGGATACCCCTATTTTTGTTAGAACAAGTCCTTTGAGACCCATTGTTTCTTCTCCTAATTTATCAAGGCCTCTGAGATTTACTTGCATCTGCAGTAGACAAGGCACAATCACACAAGATACTCCTAGTACTCAAGTTGGGAGTACAGTTTCTTACGCAATTGGCCATGTGTCTAGGATACAAAATGTAATCACTTTCACACAGCCCATGTCAAGTTTTCCCATGACCCTACCCCTTTCGGGTGTTTCAATGAGTTCTTCCTCCATTGTTTCAATTCTCTATGTCAATGGCTGTAACATTAGACAAACATCCACATCCACTGTGTTGCCCAAACTTAAAGTGTTATTTCTCCATCCATTCATATGTCCAAGAAACAAGCTTCTTCATTCATGTCACCCCTTGTTTTCACTTCACCAATAAGGGGTCCCATGAACAACCCAGCTTCATCTTCTTACCTACCATGTTCACTTCACCCATTCCCACTGCTATTCTACCTCACCACCATATATCACTCCATTCCATCCATTTTGCAGGCCATATCAATGTCCTCCACATCCCTAGCAACAACTAGACAAGGAGAGATTTCTCAAGATGATTGGATCAACAACTTGTAGATGGCCAAAGCATAAAGCCCTGAGATAATACTTCATGCAAAGCCTGAGATCAAGTTGAAATTTGAGAATTTTACACAGAAGCTGAAGAGAATTACAACAAAAAAGTTTACCCAAGAGGGCACCCCAACACTTTGTCAGACAAAGGAGATTTTCTCACTAACCAGGAAAAGAAAAAGAAAGAGCGAAGGCATAGATCAGGCCTTAAGAGTATTCAAGCGGTGAAGAAGAATTTGCAAAGGACCCGGAGTCAGTAATACTATTTTCTCACCAAAATGCAGAAAAGGTCATTAAAGGCATGACACAAAACGTAAGAAGATTAGAAACTCAAGCCAAGATCACATTCCCATTAACGATTATTGATAGGGTGGAAGATGCTTTGAGTTTACTCTTTAATTCCTTGATTGAAATTCACAAGGCCAAGTTCAAAAGTGATATGTTGTATCAGAAGGTCTGGAACTACTTAGCACAGATCACTAGAATGGAGAATAAGTTGAGAAACATTGCCCCCGTGGTCAGGAAAGGCCTCTTCCCTCGTCTTAAGATGATGACAATGTATGATATTAATGTGTGTCAAGGTTTTTCAGTTCACATGAGATCCTCGATGAATGGTCAAAGAATATGAGAAATGCAATCTTACTTTTGGATGATTTTATAAGAAAAATTTTGGATTACTTCAATGAAGTAAATATGCCTTTTTTATATCAGCAGAATAATGTGCTTGTAATGATTACAGAATTCAAGGAGTTTCTATAGAATTTCATGATTTCATTCAAAATCAAAGTGGCCAAAGTGAATAGAGGAGGCCCACAAATGATTGATCTAATAACACAGGCTACTGAAAAGGTAGAGAAGGTCAAAGCAGTCTGGGTATATTTTGAGAACCCTTTGGATAGCCATAGAACATTGTTGACTCATAGAGAACTTTTGTTCAGAAAAGCAATCATTAGTGTGGCTAGAATCAGTTAATTGCTTGAACAGTAAAGGGTCAACAAGCAGTCAAATCAGAGTTAATTCCTCAAGGGACAAGTTCGCATGCATCTTGAGAGTACAAGACTATTTTTAAACTCTTGTTTGCTTTAGAAAAACGTAGACATGCTCTATTTAGGACTTCAGTTTAGTTCTTTAGTTTTATATATATACGATTTTATAAACATGCAAACTGTTTTTCAAGATGAGGCGGTGCCCATATTTTTCTATAAGTATATTCACTGTAAACTTCGCTAAAAAGAAAAAAATTATTGAGACTCAACATGCTTTGGACATCTCCTGGGATGTTTTGTGAGTGCATCAAGTTTATACTTTCTTAATTCCTAGTTTGATGTTATAGATGTTTTAAGCTTTTGGAATTCATTCCATGTGATTCATTGCTTCTTATGAATAGATTAGATTGAGTGAATAACTAATCTAGTCATCTTGATGGTTAGCTTTGCTTAAATTAATTGGCATGGATGAATGTGATGTTAAGTAATTCTTTGTAGAAGTTCATCTTACGAATGCTATGATATTGAGAGTTGTTCACAAACAAAACTCTTTAGACTCCGCTATATTTGTAAAAGTTTGTGTGAATTCTGAACTTGGTGAACATTGGCTTACATACAGTAAATCTCATGAAGTGTTTGCTTTAGCAAAGCTATCTTAAACATGAAATCTCGGAAATCTCTCTTTTCTACCCTAATTTCTTTCTTTGTTTTATTTTGTTTTCAGAATTATACTTTGTACAACAACATCATTGTGAATATCCATATTAGATTAGAATTTCAATTGACAGGCAATTTGAAACAAATTTGTTCACGGGGAAGTTTTGTTAAGTTGGTAGCAATCACATTGCTTTGACCTTGCAATCCGACCACAACTACATAGAAGAGTTATGTCGTAGATTCAAGCTCGCACTAGGAAATTTTAACTGGAGTTTGTGCACCTCCATCACTTGCTAGCTCGTAAGATCAGTGTTCCTTTCACAAATGCTTAGGTTGGTCCTACTAATTCCCTAAGAAGGTATGATAGCAGATCACCTAGTGCCCCCATACCATAAAATATGAAGCGTGAAGTGTGGAACGAAGGAGGATTCAATTGCTAAGTAGAGATCTTGTCATTTTGCTATGCATAGAGGATAGACGCCTCCAACTTGTGAGGGGAAAATTTTAACATTGTGTGTTGTTTGCCATACCTCACTCACAACTACCTTAAGGTAAGAAGATAAACAAAATAAAGTTGTTATTGCCGCCAGCACTTTAGATGGGAGCCCATTGAAGGTTGGGAAAATTACTCTGATAAAATCCTATAATTGGTGTCACTATTGCAAGGTCTTAAATGCTACATTTCTTTGTCTATCTTTAATATATTAAATATAATACAAAACAATGGTGTCGCAATTGCAAGGTCTTAAATGCTACATTTCTTTGTCTATCTTTAATATATTAAATATAATACAAATCAATGGATGGGCAAGGGAAGGTCAAACTCATGTTTGAGATAAATCATTTTTTTAATATTTATATTATATTTTTACTTAATCTCCAGACATGCAAGGGTGGGGGTTCCTCTTTATACAAGATGGGATTTCAATAGCGGACAGGTTGTTTCGCCTACTCCCTTTCTTAGGGATAAAGCACATATCATTTCCTTGAGCCATAATTGTTTTTGTAGAAGACACCCTATCCCCACCACTAGACTATAGCCGACAAACCTTCTTTTTTTTTAATTGTAAAGGGTCTTTTTAGTGCATATCAGTTATTTTACTAATATGAATTTCATTTCCAATAACAAAAATTGTCATATTTATGGGGGAAAAAAATCAGCACTTCATTGATCCACTATCCAGAGCTACGTTCTTGTTACTTTGCAAATTCATTGGACCTACGTTCTACTATAAAATCATGTCATCCCCAATTATTTGTTTTTCACACTTCAAGAATTTGTAATTTAATTTAGGGTAATATACATGTGTAAACATACATGCAGAATTTCAAATATTTTGTTTCAAAAAAAAAATCATTAAATTGTTTAGGTTTTGGATCAAATTGCTGCACTAGATGGATATGATTAAGATAGAGGGATTGACTGGGCTCAACATTTTGTTCACACATAATTGCCCTTTTCAAGCAATTTTCTTAATTATTTGTGTTTTGTTTAAGAAAAATCTTAGGGTTTGGCCTTAAAACTGTGTAATACCTTATAGCGGTGTAGAAGGCTTTGGCAGGAAAAAAATTAGTTTGTGTAAAGTTTTTAAAAATGTAGAATGGTAGGAGAATCTTTGTAGCCTAGGAAGTAAGACATACAAAGGAAAACATTTATGCTCTGACCTATCATGAGGAATTGTATTGGATTCAATATAAGGATATGTATATTTTGGCGAATATAATTTTTGGACGCCTTATTGATGGGTGTGGACTCTATCACCTCACTTACCCATATTTATATACTCCACAACCTTCATAACATGTCCCTTGGGTTGCCTTGTTAGTATATGGGGATCTGACCCTGGGTCACTCGCACATAAATGCATCTTTTTACAATTTCACAACACTTGGGCATAAAAGTTAGGGTACACACAAAGAGTCACTGTCACAAACAAACGCACCCTTTTACCATTATTCTACAACCCTTTGGACCATAATCACTAGAAAACTCTAGCATAGGAATGATGACTATGTCCCTGTCCCTTCCCTTGTCCCTATTATTGTGCCCACATCTTTTAGCGACTAGCATGTAGCTTGTGTTGATTTTTTCATCACTCTTGATGCACGTCTAAGTAATTGCAAGATTCCGTCACTTTTTAGTCATTATAGTCTGTTTCACACTTTATCCTAGTCGCTGACAACCAGTTTTGCTTGAGGTATTAATCATATATACCATGGAAAGGAAGTTTCTCAATGCAGCAATAGATTTATGCATACAAGGGATAAATGAATTTCGTTGGCAAAGATGCCAAACTATACTTTGCCCTAATTTTGTTTTGGTAAACATACAACAAGCCAACAAATCCAGCATGGTTTCAACTAATCCACCATTAAAATACCACAACTCAAGTCCCATGTATATACACAAAAAACTCATGCCATAAAACATAAAATCACTTGCAAATACCTAGAATAATATTAAAACAACCCTTTTACAAAATCTGAGCCCTAGAAAATTGAAGAATAAAAATCCATAACAACAAACCCTTTTCATAACTTAGCAACCACAAATTCAAAAATACGCACAAAATGATTGTTAATAAATTATCTCAATGAAAGCTAGGCTTAACTGAAAAGGAAAAAATCATTGTCTACAATTAATGAATATGTATGAAACCTACCTCAAAACGATCAAAAGAAAATCGGCGATCAAGCTTACAATGTGAATCCCCCCTTCAAAAATGATTTCCAACAACGATTAATAGAAATACTTACAGAAATTATTACATTTCGGGGATTTCAAAATTATTAATCCGATTTGAGGTGTGATGCCATTTTACTTATTTTTCAGTAAGACTAGCAATGTATTATGAGTCGTTGCCGAAGAGGTAACTATAGTATTCAATTTAGTCGAGTAGAATTAAGTATTTAAATTATACTAGCAGCAGGAAAGATGTGCCTTATGTTTTGGATAAGCAATGTTTTGTAATGTAAATAAGTGTAAAGCCATGTACTATTACAAAATGAATGAGACAAAGTGTGTTATATACTCTAATTGTATTTCTAGAGAGAATTTACGTTGGTTGAAAATGTAGCTTGCTTTAAGGGATATAAAAAAAATTTGTTATTGTAAATGGGAAATATTTTTTATATTGTAAGGGAGCACATTTGGAATTGCTCTCTAGAGGGGAACACAGTAACATCACCAAACCCTAGGATTCCCCCGCAAGCTGAAAAATCTGCATATGATCTGATGGAGGGACCAGCTTTGCAGCCATCTTCAAAAAGTCTTTTACTCGGTCCCAGACTGTATCCTGTAGTGTATTTGGTCTATTACATTTTGTGCATAGCAACCAAATAGTTCCCACTCAATCATTTACAAGCGGCCATGAAAGTGGAAGTGTTGTCCTTCTCATGCAACCAACAAAATAAAGCATTGCAACATTAGTAAAGTTGTAGTTGGACAAATTTGGTCCTGCTACAGTTGTTTTCCATAGTAGATGAGAAATTGTTCATATGAGGGTAACCCAGTTCTCAACTGAATCAACCTGTGAATAGAATCAACTGTGCCATTCAAGCTAGCATGAAGGACAATAGTGCATCCATCTAAAATGGTCCTAATAAAGAATTGTAACCTTGACTCAGAGAGACCATCGTCACTATCCATTCCCTTAACTGAAGAAACATTGTTTATAGATTTAGTTAAAAACTTAAAACAGAACGATCCTCGGAAGCAGAGCAGCTTGCAGTTCCAGCATTGAAACCCATTGTATCACTGACATTAGAAAGTTCCAGGATCTCAGGTAAGCACTTTCTCAATGATTCTTCCAAATCTTCATCATTCTCTTTATCCTTTCTATGCATATCAATGCACTTTCCATCATATTCAAATTCACCTATTTCTGCACAAAGCTCTTCATGCTCTTCAATATCAGACTGCCGCAAAACATTCTCCCAGACATCTGGTACTGTTTGCAGCAATTCCTCTACCTTGTCAATCAATGTGGAGCTAGGAGGTGTTGGGTAATCAAAAGTAAATCCAATGGATTGATTTCCCTGAGGAGAGTATTCCATGAGAATTTCTTCCTTTTCCTCATTGGTTGCCAACTCCTTAGGGTCGTCTTTGATTGTGGAAAGATGGAATTTCACGAGCATTAAAATCTGCTGTTCTCATGGAATCCACTTCAGAAAAATCAGCATCCATCCTCATAACTTCATTTCCTACATGAAGGCTGTCAGAGTGGGTTGTAAACTCTACCTCACATATTCCCAGAAGTGCAAACTAATTAGAAGTAGATTCCTCCTCAACATAATTCATTACACAAGCACCATTCTCCTCCACTATCCGACTGTCAATTTCACAATTTCCAAACTGATCACCCAGAACCATTGTTTGTCTCTTCTCTTGCCAACTATCTTGTCCAACTTCCCACCTTGGCCTTGATAATATCAAACCAGAAGACTCTAACACACCTTCCAAATCCTCAACTTCCATATACTTGAAACAATATAGGGCTGCAAAGATGAGACAGACCGCACCGAAAGCATGAATCCTCCGCCCATCCTCTACCCTATCCAATTGAGAGGCCTGAACATACAGTTCACCATTGAGAAAGGCAATGGTTTCCATTATTTCACCAGTTCTTATCTCACAAAAGTTTCTTCCACAGGAGAGAAAATTGTGCAGCCAAGGGTCGTTCTGAATTTCAATTTGTAGCAGGCAAAAGAAAACAAAGCCTGTCGATTGGCAGGCACCCAACCCAATTTCCAAAACAAAATCAAAGCCCTAACAGTTTTTCCAATTTTTCAATTACTATTCTGCTAAATTACCACAATAAATCCCTAATCATTTTCCAGCTTTTTGAAGTGAATTCAGCTTAAATATCCCAGTTTCCAAAATAAAACAAAAAAGCCTTAATCATTTTCTCCATTTTCAAAATTTATTCAGCTATTGAAATTTTCAAAACACAATCAAAGCCTTGACTATTACATTCTTGTCAAAATCTATTCATCTAAATTATCCGAATTTCCCAAACAAACCCAAAAACATCCAATGTTTTCTTACCTTTCAAATCCTATTCAGCTAAACAACACCCATTTCCAGAACAAAAATCAAAGTCCTAATCATTTTCTTAGTTTTCAAGGTCCATTCAGCTAAATTGTCTCAATTTCCAAAACAGAATCAAACCCGAGACTTCTTCTTCATTTGAAAGATTCGGCTAAATCACCCCAATTTCCTATTAAAAAAAAATCCCAGCTGTTTTCTTCATTTTCAACATCTATTCAGCTAAATTGCCCCAATTTCCAAAAATAAAACCAAACTCGTAACTGTTTATTCATTTTTAGAGCACATTCAGCCATCGCAATTTACAAAACCTCGACCAATAGGAAAGGGACGTGAGGAGGTTGAGGTCCTTTTCAGCTAAATAACACCCATTTCCAGAACAATAATCAAAGTCCTGATCATTTTCTTAGTTTTCAAAGTCCATTCAGCTAAATTGTCTCGATTTCCAAAAACAAAATCAAACCCCTAACTTCTTCTTCGTTTTGAAAGATTCGGCTAAATCACCCCAATTTCCAAAACAAAAACAAAATTTTGGCTGGTTTCTTCATTTTCAACGTCTATTCAACTAAATTACCCCAATTTCCAAAAATAAAACAAAACTCGTAACTGTTTTATTCATGTTTAGAGCACATTGAGCTATCCCAATTTCCAAAACCTCGACCAATAGGAAAGGGACTTGAGGAGGTTGAGGGCCTTCAGGCCCTCGACCAGTAGAGAGAGGACATTTAGGTGCTCGACAGAATTCGGGAGTGAACGAGCGTTGAGGAATCCCTTGACCGATAGGGAAGAAAAATCCTAATTTCCCTCCCAAATACTTGTGAGCCTCAACAACAAAATACTCGGCAGCCTCAAAGCCCAAATTGTTATCTTCATTTTGAAAGTCGATAGCTCATTGAATCGTCCATCAAATTCAGCGAAATTACTGCCTATAACAAAAGTTTAAAAAGCACGAGCAAATTTTCAGAGTGTGCGTGTGTACCTGTAAAGTGAAAAGCCCCTTGAGAGCGCCAAACCCTGGGAATTCAAACCGCGATGTAATCTAACCGAGAAAAAACGCCTTCGATCAGCGGAATTCTGTAAATCTAACCGCGGGAAATTTCCGTAAAATAACACGCAACGATCAAAATCTCATCTTCTTTAACCGACAGAAGAATCTAACGCCAACACTATAAGCTATCCTACCATACCCTAGAAAAAAAAATGTAGAAAGAATCAGAAACCCCTCCTAATCGAACGTCTTGTAAAAACAAATACAGTAGAAGTTGCGGCAGATAATGTTGAATTTATAGTTTAGGTATATAAAATTCTAAACCTCCTTATAATATTGCAATTAAGAGAATGGAATGCAAAAGGTAGTTTTTAAGTTTTTATTTAAATCGAGATTTTATTTTTATATGAAATAGGTGTACATAATATTTTTTTGGTTTAGTGTTAAGGATTGAGGGATATATATTTCATCAAATTTATTTGGAGTATAATGTCGGTTTCATTTATTTTCGATATCATTTGGGATTCGTATCTTGGTAGATGATTAGAAAGTACCTTTTACACCATCATTTTCACTGTTGGACTACAACCCATTTAATATAACGATTATCTTGAATCATGAGAAGTTAAAATGATTCGTCATTTGTAAAAAAGTAGTAATTACGTAAACTTTAATTATAATTTGGATTTTTTAATTGTAAAGAGAATTTCAATAAAAGTTTCTTCATTGGATGAGGGTATTAAAAAGTTGTTGAATTCCAACAATTAAATTATTCATAAAATTTATGGTGTTCTAGAAGGTAGGGGTCCAATTAACACTGATTTTAGACACCATAGACCTCCCCAGATATCAATCAGAGGTGTATTTGGCAAACAAGTTGAAACTTTGTGTGGAAAACACTTCTTCTTTCATCAATAATTCAACGAATTTTGTAGAATTCATTAAAGATAGAAATAATAGATGTCAATGAAATTCTAGTTAGTTTTGATGTGGTATCTCCGTTCACGATATCGACCTTCGAGGTCATCAAGATCATCAAATTTTATATTGACGATGAAACGACAAAGTTACTTTCCTTTTGATTGAGATCCATATTTTTTAATTTCGAGGAGGTTATCTATGAACAAACAAAAGGGATTGCAATTCTAATCACCTAAAAGTAGTAATTAGATGCTAAGAGTATCATTTAAGTTACCCTATTCCCAGCTTAGCCCTATACCCATTATAGAGCTTTAGACTCACTTTTCTAGTCATTGAGCAGACCATAGTCACATTTAGCCAATTAAAACATAGTCTCATAACTGTAACCTCAAATCTCAATCCAACTTACTCAGCAGTCTGCAAAGAGGACATTAGCACCACATTTGGGACACTACAACGACATGACGCTAGTGTCTCAAACTGAGTGATATTGTTCTTAGCCCTAGCTCTTCCCAATGGATACTTTTTTAAATGTGTGCCCCTTTTAAGGTCGACCTAAGCATACTTTCTTATCCACACAAGCAACAAAACCTTATAAATATAAGACTAATTCACCTCTATTCATTGGTTGTAAAATAAATGTAAAAGTTATTCAAACCAAATACAAAGTTAATCAAAATCAAGGTATTTGATCCCTATTCTGTCCTACTTCTGCATGCTACCATCTACAGCAGTCCTAAGCCCAGATTTCAAATATTTCAAAAATCAAGCACATTCAATGCATCTATGCTCACTTTTAATCTAGCATTCACTTGTACTTACATCAAACACTAGGTAGGAGAACTACATCGAGCTTGATCCCTCTTCGGAGTATTAATATGTAGGCAACTCTCTTCACAGTAGAAAGTTGAGGATGTCCAGTCCATCCTACTAATGAACATACAATCATTGCTCATGTCATACTTGCGAGGAAGATTAGGGTTTTACATATTAAATTAAGTTTGCTAGGCACAATAATAAGCTCTAGGTTTCATGTGCACATGAACAAGACCTAAAAACATAGGTGTAGGTGCTCCCATAAAATAGAAACAGTCTCGCAAAGAGGACATTATCACCACCTGAAGAACACTACACGTGTTACATCTCGATTCTTCATTGAGCAAACTTACATGATTATTCGTGGACATTTATAGTTAATAATTTGATTTGGTTATTTTTTACGAAGATTTGAAATATATGGTGTTATGAGACAATTAGATATTGCTTAGGTTACACGATTACATTGCTATGAGTTAGATGTAGTGTATATGTTTACATTATGATCATATTGACTTATTATTTTAGTTATATTTTATGATGTATGTATATCATGATGTTATGATCTAACTATTTACTATAAGTTTGACACAAAAGAACTCATCTCTTAAATCATGACGGAGGGAGAGCATCACCGAAGAGGGTGACATATATGGAGTTGTTAAGGAATGACAAAGAAATCGACTAGAACCTTACACACACACCACATTAGCTAGCACATGTTAGATGCATAATGAAATGATTAACATAATGTGTTTTGATATTGTTTACATTAGATAGTTGTTACACGTGGTTGATAGCATAGTTTAAATAGTTATTTAGAATTCATATTACATGATTTACGTATATGATTATTAATATTTATAATTCGCACAATTAAATTTAATTCAAGTTTATTGATTTATAAATTTATTATTAAATCGTCTTAACATTTGAGATGTTAATTTAATTAACAGATTCATTAACTCTTAAAATTAGAAATAAAAATAAATAAAATATGATAATTAACATATTGAAAGAAAAAAACAAAAAAAAAGAGAATTCTTTAAAATAAAGAGAAAATACAAATATTTAAATTTTGGAAAAATAAAAAGAAAGACTTTGATAAAAAATAATGAAAAAACAAAGAAAAACAAAAAGAGAAAAATCCTAAAAGAGAAACATTACGCCCTTCTCATGAAAGGAAATAAAAGAAGAAAAAGGGGTGCAATTTCCACACATGAGAAGACATCATAGAGGAAAGGAAAGCAAAGAGATAAGTGTGGAAGGGGAGAAAAGCCAAGCAAATTTGAACAACAGTGCAGTCGGTAGGCAATGCAATTGGTTTTATTGTGTGTGTTCATGTTGAATTTTGTTGAAATTTAGAATAGTACAATGCGTTGCGATATTTGTTATACAAATTATTAATGGAACGATTTACGTAGAAAAATAATATTTATTGAACTATATCGTATATAAATAGACTATATAAATTATTACACAAACCTATTTATTTATACACATGAAATCGTTTATGTATATATACGTGGTGATCCCACTATAGAAATTGAAACAACATCTAATGTAGTCACCTGTTATCAAGAAGACAATATTATAGAAATAAAAATAAGGTGATCTGTTATTTGTTTTCTGAGCAATGACTTCTAAAATAAACATAGTTACAGTGATCATGCTTCTAGGTATCCTTGCATAAATAAGTTAAGATGTTTAGGTATATTAAATGAACTGTTGGGCGCTTTGGTATATTTTCTATGGTGTACATATATGGCATGATGTATAAATATCCTTTTAGTCTTTTGTTGAAGTGCATCTAGTACCTGTATTCACTTAAATTATATATTATCAAAAGAAGTGTAGTTTATATATATATATATATATATATATATATATATATATATATATATATATATATATATACATACAAACAAACAAATTTTATCATACAGTTATACTATAAGATATAACCATTGCCATTTAGGTGCATACAACTTATAAAACCAACGATTAGGTATATGTATATATTTAGTTTGTAGTATGATATAATTAAACGATTTGTCCATATTCTCTTGAGAAAACTTAAAAGTAGATGAATGAATTTCTGAGTGAAATAAATGAATATGTCAAAATCAATGATTTGATTAGTAATAGCGATTTGTACGACGTCCCATGTATTTACTCATGTTTATTAAAACATGGCAAACAAATAAGATATTTATGGGTTTATACACAACCAAGTCTTAAATGCAGCAATTTAAAATGGATAGTGTGAAACTTTTATTAAATGCACGACTCATATAAAAGAATACCCAAATCTGCCAAACCAAGTAATCTCTCGAATAAATATTACAATCTAAGGGAAACTGATGTATTAGCAAATTGAGGTTATATAACTTTTTTTTAATAGAAAGAACGGCTTGTTTTAAATTTATTTTATGCAAAGATCTTCTAGTTAAAACTAGTGAACTGTTTATAAATGAAAAGCTACATGTAGATAAAAGTCTATATATAGATATATGCAAAAATAAAAAGTATATAAAATATTGTTGGAGGAGTCTCGATCATCATGGAATGGTTGAGGGAACCTTTGAAATGCCTTGGAAACATGTTTTAGATGAGTATATAGCGTGTTGTGAAAGTTCTTAGCTCGATTATCAAAGTCTATAGCTCGACTGTCAAAATTCATAGCTCGATTGTCAAAATTTATAACTCAACTATTGAAATTTGTAGCTCGACTGTGAAAGTTTGTAGCTATCTACTGAGATCTATAAAATACCTGGTAAAGTCTAGAGCTTCACTAGAATAATCGATTTGTGACTAAGGGCCTTCATTGTCTTCATGGGATCATATCAAGACTCTTCTTTAGATGTTATAATACATGTACATATCAAAAGTGAATGACTAAACATGCAAATAGTTAAAACATTATGTAAAGAATGCTAACGCGGACTCACATAAGCTTAAAGAGATAAACGCATTCATCTTCTACCTTAAACTAGTTATCAACCTTAAAACTACATGCAATGCTCAACCTAAATGACATATTAATGGTTGTGAAGGATGACATATTATGGTTATAATGAGTCATAGTGTGGACTCATCATAAGTTGTCAATAAGGTTATATTATTTAAGTGTTTGACTAAAAATCGTAAAAAGCTATTGACATCTTTAAACCATATTCATATATATTATTGAGCATAATTATATATAAAAGAAATATATATATCTAAAGATTTAAGAGTTATTATAAGAGTACAATATATATGGGTGTAACGGGTCGTATGTCTTTAAGTTTTGTTGAATAGAATATTATGTTTCCATTGATTTATAACTACTTTATTATGACTGATAGTATTTAGTGATTGTACTTAAGAACACTAGAGTATGATAATATGGATTATCATAGGGTGTAATATATTTGTAAACTACTTATAGTAATTAAAAATTGTAGTTAAATATATATTTTACCCAAATGGTATGATCTATAGTTATTATTTCTATTATGAAATAGATATTATTGTGAGATTCATTCATACATTTAATAAAATAAATATGTGTTTTTTCATTATTCCTATGTTTATCATGTTATATTATTATTATTATTATTATTATTATTATTATTATTATTATTATTATTATTATTATTATTATTATTATTATGTAATATATATGAATCTATTGGTTATACTATGTTAATTACATCTCGCGTTGATGATATTGAGTAAGTAGTGACATGAATTTCACTAGCTTACTAACATCGTAATGCTAAATGAAAGTAATCCGATCAAGTGGTGTGTACGAATTTAATTGATCCTTAAATCACTAAATTATTGAAAACTTTGGCCAAAGTAATTTTAAGTGAAACATTGTCATTTCATAAGTATGATTTACATGTTTGTGTGATAGCTTGAGTAGAATGAGTTTTTATGATACAACACATGTTAAGTTTTAAAAATCATACAACACACAGGTAATGATGTGATCTTAGGAGTCAACTAACTTGAAAAACATAAGGCCAAAGTTGACTGCTCCCTGAAGAACATTGAGTGTCTGGATGATTTTGAAAATTAAACACAAATTCAAGACAAAAAAGAGAGAGTTGAGGCTTAGGCAGATTTTTGTAATGAATTTTAAGAGGGATCAAGGGCTCATGAATTGTTCTCTAAGAGGTTGATCAGGCCAAGTGTGTCATCATGGGGTGCACCAATTGTCTTTATCAAAAAGAAGGATAGTACTATTCGAATTTGCATTGATTATATAATGTTGAACAAGGCAACTATCAAAAAATAAGTATTTGATACCTCGTATAGATGATCTTTTCGATCAAATAGAGGGAGCAATAGTATTTTATAAGATTGATCTTAGAGCAGGATACTATTAGCTGAAGATGAGGGAGAATGATATTTTGAATACAACATTCAAAATTCAATACGGGCACTATGAGTTCACAATGTTACCATTTGGGTTGACAAATGCTCTGACAGTATTCATGAATCTCATGAAAATTGTATTCAAAGATTATCTAGATCATTTGTTTTTATTTTTTGGATGACATTCTTATCTACTCTAAAAATGAAGAGGAACACCTTCAACATCTAGAACTAGTTTTACAATGATTGTGGAAGCACAAATTGTATGACAAGTTGTTTAAGTACATTTTTATCAGGAAATAGTGCAATATCTAGGACATATTATCTCTGCAAATGGTATCTCAGTAGATCTAGGAAAGATAAGAGCCATAATGGAATGGTCGGCACCAAAAAATGTGCACGAGGTAAGGATTTTCATGGGATTAGTAGGTTTTTATAGCAAGTTGGTTCTATATTTTTTTAAGATAGCTAATCTAATTACTTCTTTGCAATGTAAGAACCAAAATTTTGTCTAGTTAGAGAAGTGTGAAGTAGATTTTCAAGAATTGAAAAGAAGGCTTACTTTGACACCAATTTTAAGAGTTTTTGATCTGAATAGTCAATTTTTAGTGATCATGGATGCATTAGGGGATAGACTAGGAGCAGTCCTTATGTAAGATGGTACAGTGGTTGCTTATGAATCAAAGAAACTAAAGTTTTATGAGGTGAATTATGCCCCTTATGCTCTGAAACTTGTAGTAATTATACACACTTTGAAAGTTTGGTGGCATTACTTGTTGGAAAAATTGTTTGATCTCAAGACGAATAACTTGAGACTCAAGTACATTTTCACCCAACACCAAATTTAAATGCTCATCAGAGACACTAGCTAGAGTTTTTATATGATTATGATTTTGATATCAATTATATCCAAGACAAAAAAAATAGAGTTGCTGATGCCCTAAGTCACAAAAAGTACATAGCAATCATAACTACTATCATGAGTACTTTTAGGGATCGAGTGATTGAATTCTTGCTAGGAGATGAATTCTATGATGAGGTTAGAAAAGCATTATCATCAGGGGATAAATTTTATGATCAGGTCAAAAAAGTATTATATTATAATACTCAAAATTCTTGGTATAAAAGATTTAAAATAGAGAATGATGGTCTTTTACGTTACAATGAAAGAATGTATGTGTCAGATCAAGAGAATCTACATAACACAATGCTAAAGAAATTACACAATGCCTCATATTCAGGATATCCAGGGGTAACCAAGTTCATGGTAGAGTTTAGACCACTATATTTTTAAAAAGAAATCAATAAAGATGTAGTAGATTATGTGTCATATTATCTGGAATGTCAACAAGTGAAAGTTGAACATGTGCATTCGATTGGGTTATTATATTTTCATGATAGACCAGAATGGAAGTGACATATGATTAATATAGACTTTGTCCAAAGTTTATTGATATCATAAAATAGACACGATGTGATCTTGGTAGTGGTTGATAAACTATCCAAGGTGGCTCATTTATACCATGCAATTTGAAAGATGATGCACCTACCCTTGCAAAGAGATTCATAAAGGAAGTGTACAAGTTGCAAGGATTTTTAAAAAAGATTTTTGTGGATTGTCATCTGAAGATGACTTCTACAGTTTAGATAACTTTAAATTCAACTTTGGGTACACAAGTAAATTTGAGCACTGCACATCACCAGAGACTGATAGATAGACTTAGCAAGTTAATCAGGTGTTAGAGGATTGTCTTCATATGTATTTCATGGATCAGTAATACAAGTGAAAATATTATCTTTCATTAGTTGAGTTTGCATACAACAACTCATACCAATCAACATTAAAGATGGCACTGTTTGAGGTACTATACAGAATAAGGTGTAGGACACCAATTAATTGGGACAAGTTAGAGGATAGGGTAGTCTTTGGGCTTGAGAGGTTTTTAAAAATAAAATATGAAGTTAGATTAGTTAGGCAGAGATTGGTTGAGGTCAATGATAGACATAAGAGTTATATTGATCTAAAGAGGACAGATAGACAGTATTTAGTAGGTGATAAAATATTCTTGTAGATTAAACTATAAAAGAGCTCGATTAAATTCGAAAAGTCAAAAAAATTATCACCAAGATATGTGGGATCTTTCAAGATGTTAAAAGTGATCAATCCTATAACATATAATATTGTATTGTCACCAGCCCTAGCTCTATTACATAATATCTTTTATATTTCTTATATTAAAAAGTATACAACTGATCTTACGCATGTGTTAAATTAGAATATTTTTTAAGTTTTGGATTTTGAGGTGGTCATGGTAGAACCACAGAGTAAGTAACACTTACAAATGTCATTTACGTAACAGAGAGATGTCATAATACAAGGTCATGTGTGACCAATACTCTGAGGACAATGCTACTTAGGAAGATTATGATGAGTTCTACAAGTGATTTTTACATTTATTTGCTTGATTTGATACTTTATACTATTTTATTTTTTATTGAATAATATTTTTAATTCAAAACTTATATTTGAATAAGAGTCATTTAGGATGATGACTAGCTTTAAGGGGCAAGGATGTTACACCTTGATTCCTTGTTGAGCAAACTTACATGATTATCCATAGATATTTATAATTAATAATTTGATTTAGTTATTTTTTACTAATCTTTAAGATATACGTTATAAGATAGTTGAATATTGCTTAGGTTACATAATTACATTGTTATGAGTTATCTGCAGTGTATATGTCTACACTATGATCATGTTGATTTATTATTTTAATTATATTTTATGATATATATATATATATATTATGATGTTATAATCTAACTACATATTTGTTGTGAGTTTGACACAGAAGAACTCATCTCTTAGAGCATGATAGAGGGAGAGTATTATTAGAGAGGGTGATGTAGATGAATTTGTTGCGACACAATAAAAAAATTAACTAGAACCCTACACATATCACATTAGCTAGCACATGTTAGATGCATAGTAAAATGGTTAGCATAGTGTGTTTTGATGTTGTTTACATTAGATAGTTATTACACATGATTGATAGCATAGTTTAAATAGTTATTTAAAATTCATCTTACATGATTCATGTGTATGATCATTAATGCTTGTAATTTACATAATTAAATTTAATTTGAGTTTATTGATTTATGAATTTATCATTAACTCATCATGACATTTGAGATGTTAATTTAATTAGCAGATTCATGGACTCTTGAAATTAGAAATAAAAATAAATAAAATATGATAATTAATGTCTTCGAAGAAAAAAAAAAATCTTTAAAATAAAGAGAAAATACAAATGTTTAAATTTTGGAAAAATAAAAAGAAAGACTTTGATAAAAATAATGAAAAAAGAAAAATCCTAAAAGAAAAACGTTATGCTCTTCTCATGAAAGGAAATAAAAGAAGAAAAAGGGGCACAATTTATACACAGAAGAAGGCAACATAGAGGAGAGGAAGGCAAAGAGAGAAACGTGGAAGGGGAGAGAAGCCAAGCAAATTTGATCAACAATGTAGTTTCAGGTAGACAATGCAATTGAATTTATTATGTATGTTCATATTGAATTTTGTTGAAATTTAAAATAGTAAAGTGAGCTGTGATATTTGTTATATAAATTATTATGGAATGATTTACATAGAAAAATAATATTTATTGAACTATATCGTATACATAAGTAGACTATATAAATCATTACACAAACCTATCTATTTATACACATGAAATCATTTTTGTATATATACATGGCGATCCCATCATAGAGATTGAAACAACATTTAACGTAGTGACTTGTTATAATGAAAATAATATTATAGAAATAAAAAAAAGTGATCTGCTATTTGCTTTCTAAGCAATGACTTCCAAAATAAACATAGTTACAACTATCATGCTTCTAGATATCCTTACATAAAGAAGTTAAGATGTATAGGTATATACAAATCAATTTGATAAGCTAACCAAAATGATATTGGTGGTGGTTGATAAACTAGCCAAGGTGGCTCATTTTATATGAGGCAATTTAAGAGATGATGCACCTACCCTTGCAAAGAGGTTCATAAAGGAAGTGTACAAGTTGCATGGATTTCTAGAGAAAATCATTTTAGATTGTGATCTGAAGATGACTTCTATATTTTAGATAACCTTAAATTTAGCTTTGGGTATGCAACTAAATTTTAGCACTACATATCATCTAGAGACTGATGGATACACTTAACGAGTTAATCGGGTGTTAGAGGATCTTCTTCATATGTATTTCATGGATCAGTAATACAAGTAGAAAGATTATCATTCATTAGTTGAGTTTGCATACAACTCATACCAATCAGTATTGAAGATGGCACTATTTGAGGTACTATACAAAAAAAGATTTAGGACACCAATTAATTGGAAAAAGTTAGAGGACAGGGTAGTCTTTGAACCTGAGATGCTTTCAAAAATAAAAGATCAAGTTAGATTAATCAGATAGAGATTAGTTGAGGCCAATGATAAGCAGAAGAGTTATATTGATCTAAAGAGGATAGATAGACAGTTTTTAGTAGGTAATAAAATATTTTTGTGGATTAAGCTATAGAAGAGCTCGATTAAATTCGAAAAGTTAAAAAAATTATCACCAAAATATGTGAGACCCTTCAAAGTGTTAGAAGTGATCAATCTTGTAGCATATAAGATTGCATTGTCACTAGCTCTAGCTCTATTACATAATGTCTTCCATATTTGTTATCTTAAAAAATATATAATTGGTCTTACACATGTGTTAGATTAGAATATTTTGTAAGTTTTGGATCTTAAAGTGGTCATGATAGAACCAATCAGAGTAATTAACACTCACAAATGATGTCATAATACAAGGTCATGTGTGACCAATACTATGAGGATAGTGTTATTTAAGAGGACTATGATGAGTTCTACAAGTGATTTTTACATTTATTTGCTTGATTTGATATTTTATATTATTTTATTTTTCTGTTAAATAATATTTTTAATTCAAAACTTATATTTGAATAAGAGTCATTTGAGATGATGACTAGTTTTAGAGAGAAGGATGTTACAACCTGATTCCTCATTGAGTAAACTTACATGATTATCCATGAATATTTATAATTAATAATTTGATTTGGTTATTTTTGACTAATCTTTGAGATATATATTATTATAAGATAGTTGAATATTGCTTAGGTTACATGATTACATTGTTATGAGTTATCTGTAGTGTATATGTTTACATTATGATCATATTAATTTATTATTTCAGTTATATTTTATGATGTATGTATATCATGATGTTATGATCTAACTACTTGTTTGTTGTGAGTTTGACATAGAAGAATTTATCCCTCAGAGCATGATAGAAGGAGAGCATCATCATAGAGGGTGACATAGATGGAGTTGTTGAGAGACGATAGAGAAATCAACTAGAACCCTGCATATATCATATTAGCTAGCACATGTTAGATTTACAGTGAAATAGTTAGTGTAGTGTGTTTTAATGTTGTTTGCATTAGATAGTTGTTACACATGGTTGATAGCATAGTTCAAATGGTTATTTAAAATTCATCTTGCGTGATTTGCGTGTATGATCATTAATATTTGTAATTCACATAATTATATTTAATTTGAGTTTATTGATTTATGAATTAATCATTAAATCATCATGATATTTAAGATGTTCATTTAATTAGCAGATTCATAGACTCTTAAAATTATAAATAAAAATAAATAAAATATGATAATTAATATCTTGAAAGAAAAAATTAAAAAAAAAAGAGAATTCTTTAAAATAAAGAGAAAATACAAATATTTAAATTTTGGAAAAACAAAAAGAAACCTTTGATAAAAATAATGAAAAAAGGAAAAAATCTTAAAAGAGAAACGTTGCACCCTTCTCATGAAAGGAAATAAAAGAAGAAAAATGGGCACAATTTATATACAAGTGAAGGCAACATAGAGGAGAGGAAGGCAAAGAGAGAAGCTTGGAAGAGGAGAGAAGCCATGTAAATTTGAACAATTGTGCAGTTTTAGGTAGGCAATGCAATTGATTTTATTGTATGTTTATGTTAAAATTTGTTAAAATTTAAAATAGTATAGTGAGTTGTGATACTTGTTATACAAATTATTATGAAACGATTTACATAGATAAACAATATTTATTGAACTATATCGTATATATAAGTAGACTATATAAATCATTACACAAACTTATCTATTTATACACATGAAATCATTTATGTATATATACATGGTGATCCCACCATAGAGATTGAAACATCTAATGTAGTTACTTGTTATAACGAAGATAATATTATAAAAATAGAAAAAAGGTGATCTACTATTTACTTTCTGAGCAATGACTTTCAAAATAAACATAGTTACAACTATCGTGCTTCTAGGTATCTTTACATAAAGAAGTTAAGATGTATAGGTATATATCAGGGAATTTGATAAACTAACCAAAATGATATTGATAGTGGTTGATAAACTAACCAATGTGACTCATTGTATACGAGGCAATTTGTGAGATGATACACCTATCCTTGCAAAGAGGTTCATAAAGGAAGTGTACAAGTTGCATGAATCTTTAGAGAATATCATTTTGGATTATGATCTGAAGATGACTTCTATATTTTGGGTAACTCTAAATTCAGCTTTGGGTATGCAATTAAATTTTATCATTGCATATCACCTAGAGATTGATGGATAGACTTAGTAAGTTAATCAGGGGTTAGAAGATCTTCTTCATATGTATTACATGGATCAATAATACAAGTGGGAAGATTATCTTTCAGTGGTTGAGTTTGCATACAACAATTCATACCAATCATCATTGAAGATGACACTATTTGAGGTACTATACAGAAGAAGATATAGGACACCAATTAATTGAGATAGGTTAGAGGACAGGGTAGTCTTTGGACCTGAGATGCTTTAAAAAATAGAAGATCAAGTTAAATTAATTAGGCAAAGATTGGTTGAGGCCAGTGATAGGCAGAAGAGTTATATTGATCTAAAGAGGATAGATAGATAATTTTTAGTAGGTGATAAAATATTCTTGTGGATTAAGATGTAAAAGAGCTCGATTAAATTTGAAAAGTCAAAAAAATTATTACAAAGATATGTGGGACCCTTTAATGTGTTAGAAGTGATCAATCATGTAACATATAAGATTGCATTGTCACTAACCCTAGCTTTATTACATAATGTCTTTCATGTTTCTTATTTTAAAAAATATATAGCTGATCTTACGCATGTGTTAGATTGAAATATTTTGTAGGTTCTAGATCTTGGGGTGGTCATGGTAGAACTAATCAAAATAATTAACACTCATAAATGTCATTTACGTAACAGAGAGATGTCATAGTACAAGGTCATGTGTGATTAATACTCTAAGGATAGTGCTACTTAAGAAGATTATGATAAGTTTTACAAGTGATTTTCATATTTATTTACTTGATTTAATATTTTATATTATTTTATTTCTATGTTGAATAATATTTTCAATTCAAAACTTATATTTGAATAAGAGTCATTTAAGATGATGACTAACTTTAAGGAAGAAGGATGTTACATCCTGATTTCTCATTGAACAAACTTACGTGATTATCCATAGATATTTATAGTTAATAATTTGATTTGGTTATTTTTTATTAATATTTGAGATATATGTTGTTATAAGATAGTTGGATATTGCTTAGATTATATGATTACATTGTTATGAGTTACTTGTAGTGTATATGTTTACATTATGATCATGTTGATTTATTATTTCAATTATATTTTATGATCTATATATATCATGATGTTATGATCTAACTACCTATTTGTTGTGAGTTTAACACAAAAGAATTTATCCCTCAGAATATGACAGAGGAAGAGCATCATCAGAGAGGGTGATGTAGATGGAGTTGTTGGGAGATGATAGAGAAATCAACTAGAACTCTGAACATATCACATTAACTAGCACATATTAGATGCATAGTGAAATGCTTAGTATAGTGTGTTTTGATGTTGTTTGCATTAAATAGTTGTTACACATGGTTGATAGCATAGTTTAAATGGTTATTTAGAATTCATTTTACGTGATTTGTGTGTATGATCATTTATGTTTGTAATTCGTATAATTAAATTTAATTTGAGTTTATTAATTTATGAATTTATCATTAAATCATCATGACATTTGAGATGTTAATTTAATTAGCAGATTCATGGAATATTGAAATCAGAAATAGAAATAAATAAAATATGATAATTAATATTTTGGAAAAAGAAATAGAAAAAAGAAAAAAAATTAAAATAAAGAGAAAATACAAAATGTTTAAATTTTGGAAAAATAAAAAGAAAGACTTTGATAAAAATAATGGAAAAACAAAAAAAGAAAAAGAAAAAAATCCTAAAAGAGAAACGTTATGCCCTTCTCATGAAAGGAAGTAAAAGAAGAAAAAGGAGAATAATTTATACACAAGAGAAGGCAACATAGAGGAGAGGAAGGCAAAGAAAGAAGCATGGAAGGGAAGAGAAGCTAAGCAAATTTGAACAACAGTGCAGTTTCAGGTAGGCAATGCAATTGGTTTTATTATGTGTGTTCATGTTGATTTTTATTGAAATTTAAAATAGTACAATGAGTTATGATACTTGTTATACAAATTATTATAGAACGATTTACATAGAAAAATAATATTTATTGGACTATATAGTATATATAAGTAGACTATATAAATTGTTACACAAACCTATCTATTTATACACATGAAACCATTTTTGTATATATACATGGCGATCCCACCATAGATATTGAAACAACATCTAATGTAGTGACTTGTTATAATGAAGATAATATTATAGAAATAGAAAAAAGATGATATGTTATTTGCTTTATGAGTAATGACTTCCAAAATAAACATAGTTACAACTATCGTGTTTGTAGGTATCCTTACATAAATAAGTTAAGATGTATAGGTATATTAAACGAACTATTGGGCAATTTGGTGTATTTTCTATGGTGTACATATATGGCATGCCGTATAAATGTGTCTTTAGTCTTTTGTTGAAGTGCATCTAATACGTGTATTCACTTACATAAACTATATATTATCAGAAGTGCAACTTATATATATACTTGTTTATATAAATAGACAAATTTTATCATACAGTTATACTATAAGATATAACTGCTACCATTTAAGTGTATACAACTTATACAATCAGTGATTAGGTATTTGTATATATTTAGTTTGTAGTCTGATATAATTAAGTGATTCATTTATATTCTCTTGAGAAAACTTAAAAGTGAATGAATGAATTTATGAGTGAAATAAATGAATATGTCAAAACCAATGATTTGATTAGTAATATAGATTTGTACAATGTCTCATATATTTATTCAAGTTTATTAAAACATGGCAAAAAACTAAGTTATTTATGGGTTTATACACAATCAAGTCTTGTATGCAACAATTTAGAATGGATAGTATGAAATTTTTATTGAATACACAGCGACTCATAAAAAAATAATCAGATCTGTCAAACCAATCTCTCGAATAGATATTACAGTTTAAGAAAAACTTATGTTTTAACAAATTGAGGTTATACAATGACTTTTGACTATAAGGAACAATGACTTATTTAAAATATGTTGTATGTAGTGATCTTCTAGTTAAAACTAGTGAACTATTTATAAATAGAAAGCTACATATAAATAGAAGTCTATAGATAAATATATGCAAAAATTGAAAGTATCTAAAAGATAGTTGGAGTCTGGATCATCATAGAATGGTTGAATGAACTTTTGGAATGCCTTGGAAATATATTTTAGACAAGTTTGTAGCATGTTATAGAAGTTAGTATCTTGACTATCACAATTTGTAGTTCAATTGTCAAAATTTGTAGCTCAATTGTTGAATTTTGTAGCTCGACTATCAAAATTCATAACTCAACTATCAAAATCTATAACTCAATTTTTAAAGTCTTTAGCTATCCATTGAGGTCTATAAAATGCCTGACAAAGATTAAAGCTTCACTAGAATGATCGATTTTTGACTAAGCCCCTTCTTTGTCTTTATGGGATCATATCAAGACTCTTTTTTAGATGCTATAATACCTGTACATATCAAAAATGGAGGATTAAACATGCAAACAATTAATCATTATGTAAATAATACTAACTCAAACTCACATAAGATTAAAGAGACAAAAGCATTCAACTTCTATATTAGAATGGTTATAAGCCCTAAGACTTCATGCAATGCTCAACCTAAATGGCATATTAATGACTGTGAAGGATGATATATTATGTTTATAATGAGTCACAGTGTGGACTCACCATAAATTGTCAATAAAGTTATATTGTCTAAATCTTTCACTGAAAATCGTCAAAAACTATTGACATCTTTAAACCATATTCATATATATTGTTGAGCATATTTATATATAAAAGAAATATATCTATCTGAAGATTTAACTGTTATTATAAGAGTATAACGTATATGGGTGTAACGAGTTATGTGCCTTTAATTTTTGTTGAACATAATATTATGTTTCCATTGATTTATAACTATTTTATTATGATTGGTCGTAGTATTTAGTAGTTGTGTTTAAGAACACTAGACTATGGTAATATTGGTTATTATAGGGTGTAGTATATTTCAAAACTACTTATAGTAATTAGAAATTATAGTTAAATGTATATTTTACTTGGATGGTATAAATTATAGTTATTATTTTTATTATGGGATATTATTATTGTTAGATTCAATCATACGTTTGATGAAATAAATGTATGTTTTTTTATTATTACTATGCTTCGCATGTTATGTGATTGCTACTAAGATGTAATATATATGAATCTATTGATTATAATATGTTAACCTTGTCTCGCATTGATAATATTAAGTAAGTAGTGAGTCAAAATTCATTAGCTTAATAGCATCACAATGTCAGATGAAGGTAATCCATTCAAGCGATGTGTATGAATTTGACTAATTTTTAGATCATTAAATTATTAAAAACTTCAGTCAAAGTAATGTTAAGTGAGACATTGTCATTTCATGAGTATGATTTACATGTTTATGTAATATATTTAGTAGAACGGGTTTCTATGATACATCACATGTTTAGTTTTAGAAATTCTACAACACATGGCTACTAGCTTGTCTCTCTAGATTCTCATGCAATCACTTTCTACTTATCCGTAAATGGAGAGCCATTCCCCAATGAGATTAGTGTGGGGTATTGTTAGTTCATGGTTGGTGTTGAAAAATGTTTAGATAATACTCTTCCTCCCTATAATAGTACTACTTTTGAGACGACACTTAAGATTGCCACAAATACTAGAGTATGGAAAACTATGCTCTAGAAAATCGTATATTGTTATATGTACATTGTATTGTATTTATTATTAAAACACTATGATGATAAATTATAATTACTTATTATACATTAAAAATAGTGGTTTTAGGCATTGTAGACATCCAATTCCTAACACCATTATGTTGAAATTGTCAATTTTACACAAAAATTATAAAAATACATAATTTGGACCAAAATCACTTAAACATGCTAAACGGTTCGAGCTTGTTGTATATAAATACCAATTTAGACTAATTTATCTCTAAATAAAGCAATGTATTTTATGTGATTATTAATTTTTTTCAAATCATTTTGAGTCAAAATGATAAAAATGCATTTTGGTGTTCTAGATTGCTCTTTTCTTCTAATTCAGAAGCACACGACGTGTGTATGTATTATTTTGTGTCAACAACATCCTAAATGTGATATTGGTTTATACATAACTAACATCACCTTCTAATTCTTATCCAGTAAAATTACAACCCAACCCAATATTATGACATTATGATTAGTTTGATTTAAAAAGTGCAACCAATCTCTAAAGAATTGTTTAAAATTTGATTAATCTCACTTAGACAAATTAATTCAAATCAAGACCTTAAGTAAAATATTCATGAAAGTTATTGAATATATTTTAGTTGAAAAATTAATTCTTAATATCTGCATCATCAAGTGACATCATTTGTGGGGTGGCATTCATAAGCCATAAATGCAACAAATATCAGGTTTAAGGCCTTCCATGCCTCTTTAATGCCCCTTTCTTCCAAATATTTATAACAGTGTCAATAGATTAATTATAGAAAATTTGATTAATTCATGGCCACACATCTTGATCTTAAGATGAACGATCATGGTTGATCCTGATCAAATTCAAAAAATCTATAAATAAGAGGGTTAAGACCACCATTTTTAAGCTTCATTTGTGTAAACTTATTATGCAGAATTTTTTTCATACACCATTTGTGAGTGGTGTTTATTAAGTTTAATTTGCAATAGGATGGCTTCAATATAGGCACAACATTGATTTTCATATCATGAGCCTAGATTGGTGAATAAGAGATGATGGAAGAGCTTTGTCTTACATCATTAAAGAAGATTTGAGCACCAAATCAAGGGAAAAATCACGTTTTGAGTTGCATTTGAGTGATGGGATGCTCTTGAAAAGGTATTGTGTATATTTTATTTCATTAGTTCTTAATTATCATTTGCCAAACCCCATCGAAAGAGTTGGCTTAACTTGTTATGTTCTTATGCATTTTTCTTGATTTTTTCTAGACTAATGCTTAATCTAACCATATTTGTAATCCATCTCTACAGGCATGTATCAGTCGTGACTGGTTAAATGTAATTACTTTTTATATTTGAATTATGATGTGTTTTTTATGATAATAGTGATCAAAGATATATGATGTAATATGTTCCATTTAAAGTTATCACATTTAGAGTATTTTACATGATCATCGATTAGATTTTCATAGTGTAATTTATTTAAAGAACTTTTTTTTTTTTAAATCACATATTTTTAGGTAGATCATAGTGGGGATGTTACAACATGAACATGATGCTACTATTTAGTGAGCAAACAAACACCAAAATCCTATTGAAGACACTCAGAATTACCCATATCTCAACTTTTAGAACCTAAATCATCCACAATAACCAATTTTTAGATAAGTATATATTTAAACCTATTTACTGTTATTTTTAAAAAGTCAAAGAAAGTCAATTGCTATAACAAATCAATACTTAATTATTGCATATTTATTTTATTGATTTAAACATCACAGCCCTGTAATCGAAATATAAGATTTACATAGTAAAACCCTAAAAGGTTAAATCAATAATGGGTTCCCCACTTTCACTGGTGGTTGTGAACCTCTTTATGGTGAAGTTTGGGGAAAGGGATCTTAACTCCTTTCCACTTGAACCTGGATAGTGGAAATGATATGTTGACAAAACCAATCTCTGTTGGTAGCATGGCATGGAAAAAATTGAATCTTTCATTCACACATCAATAACTTGGTTGGTAGCATAAAGTTCATTAAGGAGATTGAGGCAAACAAAAACTTTCCTTCTTTAATGTTTTCCTCACACATAAGGTCAATGGTTCTCTTGTATGAAGTGTTTACAGCTAAGGAAACCACACAAATCGTTTGGATGGATCTTTTCATCATCACATAACATCAAAGGCATGTGTTCTCAAGAACCTTACCATGAGAGATTTTAAAATGATGAGGAACACTTGGAGAAATGGATTCATATTTATATGAATCTTCTCATCATCACGTAACACAAAAAGCATGTGTTATCAATAACCTTGCCATGAGATATTTTAGAATGATGAGGAGTAATTGGATCAAGAGATCAAACACTTAAGCTTCATTTTAAAAATAAATGGTTATAAAAGGGGAAAAAATATTGGAAAAAATATTTCAAGGCTCTACACAAAGGATAGAGTCCCTAGAAGATGCTCTTGTGGAATTCCTTCCATACATTGAAGGAATCTCGGACAAGATCTTCAAGATCCTAAGGAGACAAAACAACAATATTACTTTCCTATTAAAGAACAAATTAAGGCATTGAAATTGGCAAAGGATCAATTACAACCTAACCTAAGAAGTGGGGTTTACATAATTGATTGTTATTATGGTGTTCTTTACATCAAGGAAATAGGGAGTTCTATCTAATCAAGGCTCAAAGAACATGCAACAAATATATGCCTTAAAAAAATGGTGTTAGTAGAGAATATATGCAACAAATATATGGCCTTAAAAAAATGGTGTTAGGGGATTGTTTTTATCATGTTGTCATGAACTCCATTTATTACATATTGACCTTAGTGGGGCATGATTCACATTGGTACTTACTTATCTATTATATGTTTATAACATTAGGAGCAAGTCATCCTCATGCACCTATATCTGTCATCGATGTAAGCACATTATATCTATGTGCATTTTAATTGAATTGTACTTATTTAAACTCCTCTACTCCCATGTGTCTATCAATTTTATATTGCTTATATCAAGATAGGTCATCACCTCACATCCTTTATACACCTTAATTACATTGGGATTTACTACATCTAGTATATACATGGTTATATCTTGTCCATATAGGGGCATATGGTTACATGTGGAGATATCATTTTTCCATATTTGCTTGTTATAATGGAGCATATCACTTGTCTCTCTTTTTGGGGTTACATATGGGCATCTCAATTGCCCCTACATTACTTATATTACTTTTATACCAACATATTAGTATTGGGTTATAGGTTACTATTTTAGTTTGTGTGATCGTATCTTTAATATTTCTCTATATTTTCCTATATTGTACATAAAATTTCATAATTATTACATATTTTTTTTAAATATATGTTACAAATGGTGTTTGTGATCCTTTATTTTATGATGAGTGATATGTAACACCATCACTCACTTCAAAAGGAGGGCAAACAACCAACGTATTATACTTTTTCTAGTTACAAATTATAAAGGTTACAGGCTATAAAGTGTCACCATATGTTTGATTCTTTGGTGAAGAAGTAGATTTTTTACCATGGCATGGGTCAACAGTACCCATTTTTTTAGTTTTTAGTTTCAATTTTTTTGAGATGGAAACATGGTTTGCATACTTTTCAGTGTATTCGTTCATTTTCTCACTTTTATTTTTTCACTTATTTCATTTGGTTAGATTTTATCAATTTATCAATACACTAATCTACTTATATGCATCCATATTTGCTTATAGGTACACTCAAGATGTTGACATTGGAGCATATCCACATCGATTTCAAAGGTACATATTTTTCCCTATTTCAACCTCTCAGGTGTTGCTTATTTGTTTTGATTTACTATACATGTGCACATGCATTTTAAAATGGGGCATTATTTAGACACCTAATTTTGGTACAAGAATTACAAATGCAATTTAATTAGTATGATTTTATGCATATGGATCACTAGTTCATATTAAGTACTCATTAGCTTAGGTACTCTTGTATTCTCACTTATCTTTTCTTCTCTATGTGGTTGTGTGCTTGTCTCTTTCTTTTATTTTATGTCTACTCAATGTTTTTCTATCTTTCGGTAACCTACTGTTTCTTGTCTTCAATTGTTTCAAGTTTATTACCATCTTTGGACTATCTAGAAAGTGGTTTGACCCTTCTTGGAACAATTTGAAAGTGGTCTCGTTACTTTTATGGGTCATTTGGCCCCCATTCCTTTTTTCCATTGCATGGGCCTTGGCTGTCTTTAATTCATTTTTTATTGTGGTAGTTTGCATGCCAATATATCCCATAATTTTAATTCAATAATACTATATATACAAGTCACTCTAAGGCATTTTGCACATAGTACAAGTCTATGGCATACACTGTAGATTTAATTTTGCTTATCAAGTCTTTCAAGCAATTTTGAGGTTTCTATTTATGTATACTTGTACTATGACAAGGTCTAAGCAAACTATCATATATTTTCATTTTTTATCATAGATAGATAAGGCGGAGACTTCTATCACTCATTAGGAAGGGTCACTCACTTGCATGCATAGAACTACATGAACCATGATTCTCAACACTGATATGTATCACAACCCTCCCATCAAGGAGCCTGGGCCACTAACTCTGCATATTTCCTTTAGTCTTGGACATATTGCTAGACATCATGGTGGATTAGGGTTACATCAAAAAAGAAGATATTTTAACAATCACACAAACTTATTTGCAAAATTGAGAGAGGTTTTTGTTTAACTACTATTGATGAAGAGTTCCCAGAAGTTTCAAACTATGTAAAATTAAAGATTTGTTTTTAAATTAGGTTGAATATTTTTGGACCATCCCATAACTGATATGACCTTCTTGGGAATAATTTAGAAGTGGCCACTTCAACAAAACATGATCTACTTTTAGAGTTCATTATGCACTATTTTAGGAACCTCGTCTCTACATTTTGAGCTACTATCAGGATCTAGGTACGTCAAAAAAAGGTATTTATATATTAATTCTCTTTATTATTTATAGTTATAGGTACTTTTATTCATCTCCCCTCAACCCTAAGTAGATTTGACTCATTATTTGTTACTTATTTCACTTGATTTTCATAGTACCATTGTTTTACTTGGTTCATATAATGTTTTTAACATTTGTGTACCCTCATCATAAAAATAAACATGCATAAATGGATATATTTATGTAAAGATGATTTGAATTAAATTTATTAGTACATTTGAATTAATCAAATAAACACATAGATAAACATGTGTGAGAGTGTAATTATTCTTCCATAATTTATGAATTGCCAACACTTGGCACTTCCAATGTCTCAACATTTATGAGTCTTAATATCAATAAGACAATGTCTTGACCCATTAGAGCATGAACCTAATGTAGAAATGAGTGTGTGTGTGTGTGTGTGTTAGATTTTGGAAGTTAGATCTCTTTTTTCATCAATTTATGTCACATATTCGAGTCCTTTTCAATTGCTTTTGAATTAAATGTTTGGTTATTTTGGGTTATTTTCATCACCATAAAGAAGTGATAATTAACATTATGCTAAATTTTCATAATATTTGTATGAAGGATGTTTCTTTTCATCACTAATTATTGATGCAAAAGTGTACAAGTTAGTATGATGTGGTAATGACACTACTATTGGAGGTATCCTACTACTCACACCCACATCTCTCTGGCAACAAGACATGTTCAACTTGTTAAGGATAATTTACATTTAAATTGTGAGTTGTTAGTTGTATTTATTTCTTTACAACACATTAAGAGGTGGATGCTCACAATATTTTGTTGTTAAAATTCTTAATTTGATGAGACTACAACTTTATTTATGTATATATGTAGACATCTAATTTTGGTACAAGGCTTATTATTTTAATAGTTTAGCGTGTTTTAGTGCATATTGATCATCACTTCAAATTGGGTACTTATTATCACTTTTTCAAGTGTTTTTATCTCCTTTCTTCTCTCTATGGTCCCCACTTCCTTTTTCTTCTATTTATTCTCTCCTCTAGGTTTAGTCTACGTATAGAGGCCTCCCTTATCTTTTTTCTGTCCTATATCCCAAAAATTTGGTCGACTACATTAGCAAGGCACATAATTATGGTCATTCTTCTCTTGTAGGCCTTTATGCCCATCCTCCCTTTTTTATAAGGACCCATGTTTGGTGGTGTTCTCTTTTTCTTGCATAATCCTATGCACCAATTGGTCATTAGTTTGAATTTGAGAAGTTTAAATATATAAATTCTATTAGAACATTTTCATGGAAATGTATCAAGTCATTTTTTATAAGTCTTAGGTGTATTATCAAGAGTGATTCTACTATGAAAGACTTCAAATGATATTAAGGGTTTCTATTTTTGCATACTTGTACTGAAATAAGGCTTAAGCAAAGTTTATGTATTTTAATTTGATTATCTAGGGAGAGAAGGTGAAGTCCTTTCACTTAGGTTGGGGCCACTCACATGATATATTTGGTTTAGATATGTATAAAATAAACATTGAAAAAAGAATCTGAACACACATAATATTTAAAACACAATAATAATATATTCTACACTATATTATTTATGCGATATCTAATAAATGTCTATTACATAGTTTATATAGGAAATAACTTTACTATAATAGGGGAGATCAAATCTCCACCATAATCTCTTATAATATCACAATATCAACTACCTAACTAAATCAAATCAACCTCATATATTACTGTTATGCATAACAATAATATAACAACAAGACTCTAATAATGTAATATTCATTACTATGTTATTTACAATTAATAATGTGAGCATTATACCTTAAAATTCACCCCCTTGTGAACATTATTAATCCTATCTACACCCCCTTAGTGTGAGCATGGGGAGAATATATATCTTCAAGAATTGGCCTGAACATAATTATATGCTAATACATACTTTTAGGTCTGCATACTATTGTCGTAATCTTGTTGTCTAGATATTGATGCACATGACCAATACTATGCAAAGGAACACATCCCACATTTACTTCATGTGACCATAAAAAATGTGTCATTGGCTAATCATCTCCATAAAGAAGTAAGGCAATAAGAGGATCTCTACAGTAAGAGAATTTATGTAGTTAGTTGCCCTCCTATACAATTGTTTTCCACATTCCATTATATCTACACTCTCCTTTTTCTCTAAATATTAGAGGATGTCTAAATAAGTAGAGGAATGAAAACACACACAACTCTGAAAAGGAAATATCATGAGGAAATAAATCTTCATTGTCATTTTATGCAGCCTCTATTAATGTTTGTTACCACCTAAACAGAAATAGCATAGATGGTTTTCATTGCCACTGAAGAAGTGTCCTTGGCATTAGTTGATTTGGCAAAGATAACACCACACTAAAGAAATTATAAAACACACCACACATGTGAACATTTATGTCCTTTTGTTCTTATTCAAAGACACAATGGGAAAAAAGCACACCACACAAAATATCATTAAAACATCTGGGCCCCATCATTGGTAACTGACAAGAGGCTTTAGAACCTCTAACCTTTGTTTCCTTCTTCCTCCCTTATCTGCTACTTACTTATCATGATGTGTTGATGAAGCTCAATTGAGGAGAGAACCCTCCCATAATATGGACATTGTGTACAATCAAAAATACGTTTGTAAGAAAATTTTATTTTATTTTTACAATTTTGATAATAACTTTATAAATAGAAGTCTGACAAATTGATTCAAATCTAAACATCAATTTTAAAATCATAACTTTTGACTCTAACAAAACACTTTGAACTGACTTACAAAGACACTTATGACTTTTATAAGCCCAATTGATAAAACCTATAATTAACAAAGACTTTAATATTGAAACTAATTAAATACAACCTAAAAATTAAAAACTCTATAGGACTCAAATAAAAAACTATGAACTTTTTACTAACTTACATTATATTTATATGGACCATATAACAAAATAACCTAAACTAAGGACTTAACCATTACAAAATAATTTAAAACTATAAATGACTTTATTTAATATTGCAACTTACAAGGTTTTTGACCATTCAAAAGATGATAAATTTTCAATAAACCTTTGACTTAAAAAATAAAACTAGAATCATATACTAAACATAAACTTAGATGCATTAATGAACCTAAAAGAATTTGATAACTTGCCTGACAAAGGATCCTCAGAGATCTCAAAGCCATATTGCTCTGTTGATTTATTTGAGGTGAGAGAGGATCGATCATTGCATACTGGATGTAGCTATCAATGAAGGCCTACTCCAAAATTCATCACTAGCAGAAAACAATAATGAATCTAAAGATATCTAGCAGTATAGTTGTTAACAATGAATGGTGAACAATATTCTGGATCTGGTCTTACTTTAGGTTGAAAAATAATGGATTATATTCAAGTAATTCATATACTAGAAGCTTAGAATGTAATGCCTTTGAGATGGATGTTGTTGTAGATGTAGACTTCCATCTAATTAAATCATTTTGAGCCTTTACCAAATATAAGATGGACACTACCCGAAGATCATACAATGGTGAATATCACACGAAGGACAATGCTGGGTTACACAACCTACCAATGTCATGTCAAATCACCCTACAATTCATAGGGAGGCATGTCAATGCTGAGACAATGCACTAGGAAATAGACGAGAAAATCTAAGTTCAATGAATCTAATGCGAAAGTAAAAGCTACTTTATTAACTCTTCACACAACCAATGTTACTCATCATAGGGGCGAAGAAAAGTATGATATCCCCTCACAAAACTATTACACATTAATCATGGAATGGACCCAACACTGATTTGATAGTAGATGATAGATCTAGTTTAGATCTATAGAATATAAACACTAAAAAAAAATCCGAACACACATAATATTTAAAACACAATAATAATATATTATGCACTATATTATATTTGTTATATATAATAAACATCTATTACATAGTTTATATAAGAAATACCTTTCCTATAATAGGGGAGATCAAATCTCCACCTTAATCTCTTATAATAGCATGATATCAACTACCTAACTAAATCAAATCAACCCCGTATATTATTATTATGCATAACAATAATATACCAACAAGACTCTAATAATGTAATATTCATAATTATGTTATTTACAATTAATAATGTGATCACTATACCTTAACATTAGAAGCACTATAGCTACATTGATCCATGATTCATGACACTACAATATGTAGTTAGAACCCTCAAGGGGGCCCAAGTTGCTTGAATTGACATTTATTTGGTTTTTTAATGAGTTGTTAAGTGATTGTGCTAGATTAGGGTTAATTCGAGAATACACATGACTCTAAAATTTGCTCACCTCAATACATCAATATAGAGAGAACATATTTATTATCTTCTAATGATGGAAACACCCAAAAAATTTCAAACACAGAAAGTAAAAATTTCCACATTCATAACAAGTCACCACATTCGATCATATGATTTTAGTCAACCACATTCATGGCTCCCACGAATCTAGCACTTACACATAACACTTTGATTTATAGTTTTTTAGTCTACACAACTCAAAAACCTTCCTTTCATTATTTTCATGCACTACAAGAACCCAAGTGTGTTTGTTTCAGTTATTTTTCTCATTTTCTATGTCTTTTCATTGGCATTGCATTTTCATGGTTCAATTATAGTTTCAGTCTCTATTTTTAGCATTAGGGAAATTTTGATTCTTGTTATTTATTGTATTTAGCTATATCTTCCTCGTGTCATAGTTTTAATAGGTTTTATGTAGTGAAATTAAATAAAACCACAATTTTCTAAAATATTTTGGTGAACCCAATGTGACATTGTACATATGTTTTGACTTGAACCATGTCTACCATAATGCTACATTTAATCGTAGAACATGAGTCGATAAAAGTGTGTATGAATAATGAACCACTATTAATATCATCCATTATAACCTCATAGTCATATAATGTGATAGAATGAAATTGTGAACCAATAACCATACCTATAATACCATATAAAATATGAGCATTATATCATTGGTTGTTGAGTAGGGTAAATTTTCCACTTGAACATTGTCTTACTTTTTAGTATCATGATTTAAAAGTGGATTGTTGAAGATTTAAAAACGTTGGTTTTGGGAATGAATGATTTTAATGTATGGAGAGAGTTTAAATCATATCTTAATTAATTTTAAATTAAAGTAGTGTATCAATCAATCTATCCTAGAATCACTAGTTGTTAAACTAGTTGTGTTGTAAGTAAGATTGTTGACCAAAATATTTACCAAATAACTTCAAAACTAAAAAAATATGCTTGTTGGTATTCATTTATGAATTAAAAAAAAAAAGAGAGATAACAATATGCAACTTGAATTTCTACATTTATTGTACTACACTTGTGCATAATTCTTTATCAATAAAAAAGGCTAAAACTAGCCAATTACAAGATAAATTGCATGAGATTTATTTCAAGAAAAGCATAAAGTAAAAACTAAATAAATAACTTTAATTTAGTTATAAGTAATTTATAATTATAATTCTAAAAATAGACTCTAAGATAACTGAAAGTAGACTAAAGTAAACAAGGTCGACTCACGTCTAAGACAAGGTCAACATGCAAGAAGCCTTGCTCAACAATAAATTATATATAAATATAAATTATAATTATGGCATCCTAAATTATATATAAATATAAATTCACTTAAACACACTTTAATTTCACTTAAATAACATTAAAGATGTACACCACCTCTTGGGAACTCATTTGAGTACTCAAACAACAAATTGAAGTTAACTAGCAATTTCAACTATTTTTTGGAAAGAATTCAAAATTGACCAAAAAACTAATATAGGACATAAATGAATTAATGAAATTACTAAACACATATATCACTAAATAAAATAATTTTAACACTAATAATTAAATTCCAAAATTGACATCATACTCAACAGGGGAGCAACATATTCATTCAATGTAGTATTAAATCATTCCACTTGAATACTATAATCATCGAGTAGATTTTGTATCTTATATCTCAATTGAAAGTGCCTATTGGTATTATGTATTAAATATTTATGGTACTAACAATATCCATTCATATCATACCTCTTAAGTAAGGGTTGATATGTATCCAATTCACACTATGGAGGTAAAGATATCATGTTTCATTCAAGAAACTATCTAAACACTTGGTGAGGAGGCCTGAATAACCTTGTAAATTGTCGAGGATCTATAGAAGGAAGAACTATATTATCAAATGGTTTAAATACCATGATTAATAAGTTTTTGTCCTTGTTATTGGCTTGAAAATTACGTGTATCATTAGCCTTAAATTTGAATTTTGATTTATGTTGATATTTGGAGGTGGTAGAGGTAAGGGCATTAGACCCATATTTAAGCACATTGGCCTCTAAAAGTTTAATCTCATAGTTGAAAAATAAATGGAAAAGCTCATCGAAATATGTACACGTGTCAAACATGACTTTATCTAAAAGGTTGAAGAAAATAGTTGGAGAAAATACTTTGTAACTCACTCTAAGGTATTTGGTGAGATGTTTTTGTAACCATAATCTTTAAGCTAAGCATGTATTCATCGAATATTATTGTTAGGTATTTGTTTAAGTTGGTAAAATTGTGAAAATGATAATTTTGGATAATATTGATAGAAAAGTGAGCTAATAAGGTTTCAACCAAACCATTGAATTAAAACACGAATCCTAGTGGTGTGGCATAAAACCAATCTAAGACAATCCTTGAGAATTATAGGGAATCTCTTAGTCATAAATAGATATTCATGTGAAAAACCATAAGTTTAAACATAAAAAGAAATGATGTAATTTGAAGGATCAACCTTGTCATTCTATACTTAAAAATTTGGTACTATAATATCGATAGGCATGGGGTGGATTGGGACCTCATGAGCGAATGGGTTTTGTAATATATATGTCACTATATATTTTCATGTTTTTATGCACTTGGTTCATAGACATACATTTGGCTCTTTTAGGTACACTTTCCCCTTGTTGGTTTTGTATTGTCTTCCATTGATTTAGGTTTTCCTTATAACTTAATATTTTATTCCATTTGGATCAATGATAATACCCTGTTTCAGTTAATAGTACTTGAAAACCTACATATCAACTATTTATTTTTGCAAGTATGCCATTGGATGCTCTTGGAATGTCCCAAACACTATTTTGGGTTTTTCTCTAACCATAAATGTTGGCTCCACAATTTTGATTGACCATACTCATGAGTTTCATAATTTTTGTCATATTGTTTGTGGGTATTTTATGCCTTGTGCTTATATATTGGGCCTTGATTACTGGTTTTCATTGTTTTCTATGGTCAACCTATGTGCAAAGGTGTCCTGGTGAAGCCTATATATTCAAATTTACCATTTTAGACACTAAAATTTGGCATTTAAACTTGAAAATGACAATCTTAACCTACACTTATCCTCCATGACACGTGTGTCTCTAAAAAATTCCCACTCTCCATTCCCACACATGTACATGCTACTTGTGAGCCTGACCTATCATAAGTTGCTAGAGTCACATATATGAATATCTCAGTCTATGCTAAACTAGTGAAATATCCTACCCAAACATTCCTTAGAATACCACATTGGCATTTACATCTCCCAAACAATAACATCAAACTCAAACCATAACATCAATGTTACTATCTTGAGGTTGACATCATCACCCTTTGCCTAACCACAATTATTTTTAAAAATCAAATAATTTCCATAAGTTGTCGCATTCACCTAGCATGTTGGTGGCACAATAAATTACCCAATTGATCATGTACAAGTACAAATCAATGTCAAACACATTCACAATCAAACATTATTAAGTACCTATCAAGTATAAAATTGCACATAATGCAATTTTTCCCTATTTTTCTCAAATTTCAAATCAAGCACTTGGTGTAGTCATAAACTAAGTCTAAAACACCCCAAGCTAGGTCAAGTGAAAACATTATAAAGATCAAAGCTATATTTATAGGTGTATACAGATAGTGACAAAGCACAATTACACATTGACACTTAGGGAAAGAACTATGTTTGACTTGACTTCCCTCTTTGGAGTATTAGATATATAGGTAGTCAATCATCAATGAGGGTGATTGGTGTCGGAGTGCTCAAGGAACTCATCTAGGGTCTCTCCAATAGCTCATTACCACAACAATGATAGTACTGCATTATACACATAGATATGACTTAAAATCTATTATTCACAAATGAAATAGATTACAACAATTAGAAGTATCTCCTCATCTCTCTCTCTCTCTCACTTTCTGAATTCAAAACATAAGTGCATCATTTATAATAAGAGTAAGAGGTGAGTGGAGGACAAGCAGGTGGTCCTCCCATTAGGTGAGTGGGTTGGCCATTGTCCTCCGCTAGGAATGAGTGAAGAGGCCATTATGCCCCACTAAGGGGTGACAAAGGCCCACGTGTAGTAGGTACATGTGCACACATGGTTAATCTTAATAAATCCCCAATAAAGCTTAATTACACTACTCTAACACCCTCATTTGAACAAAGATTAGGGAGTGAATATAAAACACAAATGGGTCCTAGTTACAAGGCCTAAAAAGTTACCCATGTAAAAAATAGGATGTAGTGTGAACCAAAAGTCCCTATAAGTAAAAAATCTAAAATTAGTTGCACGAAATCCATGAAGAAAACTAGCTATAAGTACAAGCAATGCTATGACCAACATCGAGTCCCTTTCCAATTTTAGGTTGGTGATAAGGTATGGCTACATTTATAGAAAGAACATTTGAAATGCCCAAACATGAAACTCATGCCTCTCCAATACGAGTCCTATACAATCAACAAGCAAGTAGGCACTAATGCCTTTGAGATAAACTTGCCACCCTATCTTGGGTTACATATAATATTCAATGCAAAACTGCTCTAGCCATATTTTTTACCTCTCTTGGACACCTTAAATATTGTTAAACAATTACAAGCACTGATATAAACCCTGATTATTTAACCCCATTCATTATTGATAAGGTCATAGATACAATGGTAAAAAATGTCAAACTTTAATAAATTTCCCCATATCGAGTGATCAAGGCAACACACTTTGCTCACCGAAGAAAGTGGCTAACTAGGAAATGGATTCAACAAAAAATGATACAATGGAACCCATTAATTCTAAATAGGGGACGAATGATCTTGACAATGATTTGGGACCATTAGATAAGAGTAATGGTTTATTTTCATAAAGTTGCGATTTTTTATAAAAAATCAACAACATAAATGGCAATTTTTGGAGACCTTCAAAACATTTTTTGAAGCTTAAAAAGCCTAACCACACCACTTTACCTTGTGGGCATCTTCATAATGAGACAATATTTATGGAAAAATATTGTAATAGAAAAAATAGATAATATCTAGAAAAGTTGACCCTAACAAGGTGGCTCAACCTAACTAGCTATTATTATCAATTATTCTTCAAATAAATCTCTTATTCTTAGGATTTGTCATATTCATGTGCCTATGCATGTTCAAAGGATATTATTAGTTTTATTTAGATCTAAATACAATTCCTATTTTCATGCCTGTTCATGTTGAGTCGATGTTATTAGCTTTTTTGGACTTTAAATAAATATACTATTACTAGTTTTATTTAGCTATACGACAAGGGTTTGCCCTATTGTAATTCAAAGTGGATAGCTGGTATCTCTTCCACAAAGATATATTTGTTTTTAGAAATTATCTTATTAGCTTGCAATAAATTTTTGTTTATTACTGTTGCAAGTATGTATCAATTCAATATAGAGGATTTTGCTTTATTATAACATGTTAGTTCTTAACAATTAAGTGTTATCCCCATTGAATCTTCAATTTGAATCATATAATCTTCTAAAAATTTAGAGTGGTACTTGTAGGGTAAGTTTTGAATTACCCTTTTCCATAGAACCATTAGGTTGGATATTTGTATTTACATTTTTATTAAGAGTAGTATGTTCTAAAACAATACTTTTAAAACTTCTCTTAACAATTTTATAAAATCTTGCCAAAATTCTTTCAATTTAGAAGTGATTTGTTTTGTTAGTATCCTAAGATTTTATAAGTGTTGTGTGAATTCCCTTACCTTTTTCTTAGGAAATTTATATCCTCTTCTTATCCCACTAGTTGAGAATTTCCTTTCATTATAATATCTATTAGTTATAGTATTTTATTTATGAGGATGAGTGGTTTTGAGGAGGTTTAGTGGCAGTGAAAAAATTGCCACAAAGTGGCTAGTACGTGCCATGTGATGGGTATAATTGGAACTATGGAAGTTGTTCAATTTGAGAGGTTATGCCATGCAATTGAAGCTTACAGTCAAATGTCTATTGCATGGTACTAAAATAATTACAAGAAGGAATTCACATAGAACCTTGCCACTATTTAGGAAAATTTTAGTATTACAAATTTTGATAATGAAATGGTTATTATGCATTCAACATTACCCTTCATATGTTAGGGAAAGAGTTCGATTTCAAAGAGTAATGTGTTCAACAATAATATTTGCCTACATTTAGTGGTTGAAATCAATTTTATAGACTTAGCGCCCGTGGCACATTTTATCATTTGTCAAAGAGTTCATTTCTTTGTACACATGTAATTACGTGTCATTTATGTTGCCAAATATTTTTCACCATAAATAAATAAATAATAAATATATGAAAATATAACAAAGGAGGACACTATGCACTCCAAAATGGTCAAATTAGCTTTTAAATATAGGATCCTAATTATAACAAACAAAAAGAATCCTAGAAAAAAAAAAAAAAAAATCCTAGGATAACGAGAAAACCCAAGTCTAGAATACCCTCTATCATACATAATAATAAAATTATGCTACAAAAATATTGTCAAAGGATAGAGAATGCAGAAGGCGAAGAAACACCCTATAATGCTAGACACTTGAAATCATCAATAACATTGATGAAATAATTAAAAGGAGGATCATACCTTGCATTGCCTTTGAAAACTGCGTAATTGGGGTATGACAATATCTAAGACATTGAAGCACAAATCAAAGATCTGCAAAGGCCTCACTCTTAAATACAATATAGTTTTATAGAATGTTACAAGGGTTATCTAGTAATAAGGCTCCACAATGAAGGTCAAGGTGGTGCTAGAATCAATAATAGTTTACCCCTTGCCCTAAACATCAATCTTCCAAACATTGGGATGAATGGGAAGAGGAACCTCTTCAACTCAAACTTGCTTGATCCCAACATACTAAAAGCTCTCTACAATTTTTTTCTTCAAAAAAGGAGTGTATCCCAAAGATTTATTTAATGATGGATTCATGGGCATTTGTGCCAATATAAGATTCATAGAGACTAAAAAGCTAACACATCAACTTGAAGGCTTTGAAGTATTAAGTTTATATATATTTTATGCTTTCACAGCGTAATTTTACGCTGGGATATAAGATGACTTTAAAAAAGGAGAGATAAACATTTTATAAGGCTTTATCAACGACTACCCTCTCATTTAATACTTCTTATGACCATTTCCCCCTACCTTGTTTAAGTAGTACAAGTTTTTTGTTCAATCGCAAATCCTTTCATTGCATGAAAGATCATGGGTGGTGATCTAAAATGTCAAGTAAAGAAGAACACATTTATTCAAAACTATAATTTGTGTCTTAAATTTTGTTTCATAAAGCATGTTATTACATTGTTTGTTTGGGTTTATGATCAATGAATTTGATCTCACTCAATCTCCAACCTCCTCCCTTCCTCCATTAGTTGAGGATGTAATTGACCACAACCTATGAATTGAGTGTTCTCCTTCAACCTTTCTCCCTCAACCTAAAGGTTGAGAGCATAAATGTTCCATTCTTTGAATTTGATGGTATCATTTAACTTATATATAGATACAATAGTTATATTGGACTATATTATCTATTTATTCATAGTCTTTGTCATGACTCTATATTGTCATTTCCATCTATGTTGTCATTATCACCTATGAGATAAAATAGTATGGAATGGAGAATATATAGCCAAATTCATGATTTGGGTCATTATTGATAAAGAACCATTGTTGTTGTTTTCTCATTGTTAGTACCTAATGGGTACTATTAGTTTCCCTAAAGGCATTTATTGTAGACCTACTTCCTGTCAACTACCAATAGCATGAGGATATTTCTCTATATAATTTTAATTTGCCTAAGTCAGCGGATGTTGGGGAAATAAAATAATATTTTTCCAGTTAGCAGTAACTCCTTAACAGTTGCTTTTATTCGAGCTAATGGGACGGTGTGGGGTTTAATATGTTTCCTCTTTTGCTTATACAAGTGCAGAAAGAAGGTAGGTGATTATGGAGGATGGGGATCACAATCAAGTGTTTGGTATTGGCAAATGAAATTCTCCCCTGGAGGTTTGTAGCAATAAGTATGTTTGGTTTTTATATATGTCATTTTGTCCAAAATTTGTTTGATGTTGGTTTGTTTTTCATTTCTCGTCTGCAATAAGAGCAAACATGGTTTTAGGGAAGTGCGGGAAGAACAAAAAAATAATTCCTTAGTTTTGGTATATACTTTGAGGCATAGATGCAAAGTGGGGTCATTTCAAGGTTTGCTATTATTGAAATCAGGTAGATGCAATCTACTGCTACTATTATGATTTTTAACCTTCTAACGTTCAGGTAGGGTTTTTTTAGTCATATTCTCTTCTAATTTGTGATGTATTACAACCATTAACATATGTGGGTCTATACCCCACAATATTCTTCTCACTAGCTATTCTCACCACCTCCATCAACATTAGGTGGGTCTATATAGCACATAATCTCCCTTTTCAGCTCTAAGTCATTATGGAGACATATTTTGGGTCCCATGTAGTCATTGACTTATCCTCCACCAACATAGTCTTCCCTATCTCCCCTATCTTCACCACATTCCCCTTGGCCTTTGTGGATAGAATCTGAACCGATCCGCCCATCTCCCATCCAAAAGAGCCATCAATCAAAGTCATTGCCATTTTTCCTTTTGAAATATATCTATTATTATTTGGGCATTCTAACACCACCCCATTTGCCTCATATTTACACTTCTCTTACTCTCTGTAGATCGTTAAACACTTAGCTATCGTCATCGTTGAATCATCAAGTTGTCCCTGCTATAACCTATCGCCGCTCGAAACCCTACCTTTGCCCATGCCAAATTTCACTCTAAACAACCTATGGCATATCATTCTTGTCGATTATGGTTGTCTCCATGTAAGCTTGGTATAGAAATTTCCATATTTTTATGTCCTCATTTTTTTCGTACATTTCATTAATGATCTTGTCAATATGACTTTACTTCCCTCTTTAATGGAGAAAAATTATGTAGAAGGATATAATATAAGAATAAATTTAGAAAAGAATGATAGGTTTAAAACCATTTTATCTTTCCTTCTCTGTTGTATTCTAGATCATTAAATATATTATATAAGTAGAAATTCTATAAAAGTATTATAGGTTTACAATCATTTAATGTTTTCTGCTTTGCTCGTGTTCTACACATTCGCTGCAAGCTATAAATAACTTTGTTCTCTTTTTCATATTACAATTGCAATCAAAACTTATAGTTTGTTTTAATCTTTCATCTAGATAACTCTATTTCCATTTTAGTTACATGTTGAGAACTATAGATAGTTCTTGACAACCATATTTGCATGGCATCTCTATTGTATATTATTTAAGTCTTCTATTTTCATTGCCATTTATATTAGATTAAACAAAATACAGAGAGAAAATGAGATTGAGAATAGCAGAGCACACATTCAATGTTCAACCAAGCATGAAGGCCTATTAAATAGGCAAACAAATGAAATACCCGTGAAGCATGAGACGGGTATAATAAAACTAACCTATGTCAGCTTGCATGAAATAACAAAGGTCGAATAAACAACTAACCTCTTAACCAAAGTGGTTAAAGCAACTAACCAAAATAAATTACCTTAGTAAATAACCTAAGGTAAATACAATAATATGCTAACACCCTCCCTTAATGACTAAACCAGAAACAAGACCAAGTTTATCTCTAAATTTTATGAACTTGTCTGTACCAAGTGGTTTGGTCATTATATCAGCTGGTTGCTCTGCAGTGGGGCAGTAAAAGAGACTGATGTCTTCATTTGTAACCAACTGTCGGATGTAATGATGGTGAACCTCAATGTGTTTGGTCCTGGCATGAAATACTTGATTCTTCACCATCTTCAAAACACTTTGGTTGTCGCAAAAAATTAGAGTAGGCTTTGATGACTCAAACTGAAGATCCTCCAAAATTTTCTTTATCCACATGGTTTCACAACCTGCACTAACCACAGCTTTAAACTCTGCTTCTGTTGAAGATAATGCTACTGTAGTTTGTAGTTTGCTCTGCCATGAGAAAACTCCTGAACCAAAAGTGAAAACATACCCTGTTGTAGATTTTCTTGAATCAACTAAACCTGCCCAATCCGAATCAGAATATCCTGAAAGTTCAAAATCTACAGACTTCTTATACAGTATGCCAAAGTCAAGAGTACCTTTGACATATCTTAATACTCATTTTGTAGCTAACCAATGGACTTCCTGTGGTTTAGACATGAAGCGAGATAGAAAACTCACTGCAAAACAAATATCCAGTCTAGTGGTAGTGAGCTAAATGAGACTACCGACTAGCTGCCGATACACTGTTTCATTGACCGGAGGTGAATCAGTGTTTGTTGAAATTTTAGCTCCTGTTTCCATAGGTGTGTGAGTTGGATTACAATCCATCATTCTGAACCTTTCTAGTAATGAACTGGCATACTTATTCTATGACACAAATATAGTATTACCACTTTGCCAAAACTCAACACCTAAACAATATTTCAGTAGTCCTAAGTCTGTCATGTCAAAAGTATAACAAACATCAGCTTTCATTTGCTGAATGAGACTAGTACTACTCCCAGTGATGGCTATATCATCAACATATATAATGAGAATAAAGATATCATCACCAGACACCTTTACATAGAGAGTTGGTTCCGAGTTACACCTTTTGAAACCTGACTCCCTAAGATATGAGTCTATTTTTGTATACCAAGCTCGAGGAGCCTGCTTAAGTCCATACAAGGACTTGATCAACCTGCAAACAAGATGTTCCTTACCAAGAACCTGAAAAACCTGTGGCTAAACCATGTAGACTTCCTCCTCTAGATCTCCATTCAAGAAAGCACTCTTTACATCCATTTGGTGCACCTGCCATCCAAACTGAGCAGCAATAGCAATAATCAAACGAAAAGTTACCATCTTGGTGGTTGGAGCAAAAGTCTCCTCATAATCAACCCCTTCCTCTTGTGCATAACCTTTTGCAACAAGTCTGGCTTTGTGTTTGTCCAAGGAACCATCTGCTTTGTGTTTGTCTCAATCTCATTTTCTCTCTGTATTTTGTTTAATCTAATATGGTATTAGAGCACACATTCAACATTCAACCAAGCATGAAGGCCTATTAAATAGGCAAACAAATGAAATACCTGTGAAGCATGAGACGGGTATAATAAAACTAACCTATGTCAGCTTGCATGAAATAACAAAGGCCGAATAAACAACTAACCTCTTAACCAAAGTGGTTAAAGCAACTAACCAAAATAAATTACCTTAGTAAATAACCTAAGGTAAATACAATAATATGCTAACAATTTATGATGTGTGGCCAAATAGTGTGGTTCATTTCTTGCATGTATGACTTCTTGAACATGATCTTGAAACATTCTATGATTTAATATTTATATATTTCTCTTTTTACGTGATATTATCCTAAATATTTAAATTGAAGAAAAATTACTCATGTTATATTATTTTCCATTGTATGCTTTTCATGTACCTGAAATCATTTTTCAACTATAAAGGCTAAGCATGGACTTACATTTTGTTTTCTTCACATGTGTTGATGGTAATCATTTCTTATAGTTATGTTTTTTTTAAGTTTATCTGCATCTATATTATTAGTATATTTATAAGACTGGCCCAATGAAAAAAGTGCAGATTATTTTATGTTCACTTTCTTAATATGAATTGGCACTAAACATTTTCTCTTCAGTTATAAAATTTTGGTTTCCCATTGTGCCTTCAAAAATTTATTGTGAAACTCGTGCGGCCTATTCATTTGCTCCTCTAAACTTGCCTCTTCACCAACATAATCAGTGAATGCATCCCTAAAACTGTAACTCATAATGAAAATATAAAATTGTAGTTCATGTAGTTAGCATGAGGGTTTTGGATTTATGACCAACAACTGTATATCATGGCCACTGTACACCTAAAGTATGTGTATATGCAACTTATTAGCATTAGATAGTATCTCTCTATCTATTACTTGTCACATTATGCATAAGACAATACTAGTATCTCTCTATCTAGTTATAGCTATCAATATTTATTACACATGTCTAGGAATTTAGGATGAATATATCTGATATGCTATAGCAAGAGTGAGCACATAGACCATGTTATTAGTGTCATTTGAAATAAAATAGGCATCTATGTCCTTCCTATAGTTGATACAATGATATAATTAAAATGAAACTATCTATCTAAATAGGCATCTTTGTTCATTTGTTGCTCTTTGTCCTTGTGAACACTTCCATGAGCTGATATGCCTTGAAATTTGCATGGGAATATGATTGAGCTTGAGGAAACAATTGTTGCTAGTGCCCCTCATAACCATAATGTTGTGGATATGTTGACATGATTGCACTCTAATTAGGGCCATGGCTTTTATTTTTTATTTAAGTGAATTTTTTATTTTGTTTTATTCTATTTTTTTATCTGGTTGGTAAATCTAGGTGAAGTTATCGCTATGTGGAGTAAGTTCAACCACATCAATTGAATTCACCCCTATGAAAGCTTGGTTACACTCAAATGCATCCATATTATTTACAATATTAACTCACCACCTATGCACTGGGGTTTTAGCCGAAGATTTTGCCTTGTTGGTTATTGCAGTAAGAGGGATTTGGACCAAGGTCATGTATTTATGTCTCTCACAACCAACTTTTTAGGAAGATTAAATAATAGAATAAGAGGTATGGGGATCAAAATAATGCCCCAACTTCCAAACTCTTCCTTAAAATATGGAGTCACACCAAAGCATAAAGCCTATGTAACCTAAGAATTACACTGTGTACAAAATGGCCATGATCAGGTCATATCCTACCATTCATCTTGGATGAAGATATTTTCAGGATGTGGGGTAAGCTTGGACTACATTTTTTAAAGTTGTAAACATAGATCAATTTTGAATGTACTTTATTATTGTTATACCTACATGGCCACTGCACTTATGGGTTACCTTATTACAACAAGGGGAAATTGATATCGAATCATGCTCTTATGAGTGGCCCTTGTTGGTGGTGCATCATAATACCTTGGACTCATTGATATGATGTTACTCTAATTAGTGTCACAACTTTTGTTTCAACAATTTTTTTTGCTTCATAAATTTGGATGAGATTATTTTTTTCTCAAGCAAGTTTAACTACAATGATTACCATTAATCTTTCAAACCATTATGCCTTACAGGCACTGGTTTTCACATCCTAAAGCATTCTTACTCCTAAAAGGGGGTAACCTTGTGACCTTGAATAACCTTTTTTGTAGCTTTCTATCGACATTTGCTTGTGAGTTATGGACATAAATTATAAGATGTAATTAACCCACCATCCACTTAATACAATCTAAGTTTGTATAAATTTAGAATAATATAAATATTCCTACAAACTGTCAATTTACTAATAAGTTTGTTTTCTTTGTCGAAAATCAGTTGGGCCATGTGTTCATAGGTTGGCCTGCTTCAGTAACATGATTGAAAATGGGTTTGCATTAAAACAATACACTCCTACCTTGCTGCATTTGACAATATGCAGTGGTTAAAAAGGAAAATAATGCTAATAAATTTTAACTACTCCAAGCATGAAAGCATTTTTTGTTGTAGCTTCAGTGTAAAGTGCGACATAGAGTATCAACCATTAGGTGCATGTATTATTTGACTTTATGAAAAAAATATACAAAAATCTATAAAATGATTGCAAACAAAAGTAATGGACATAGGGTTATTCTTGCAATATTTACATCTATATCCATTGCATAAATTCATGGGTTCATTGCTTATGTAGAAATAGTCATTATAATAGCTTTTATGGTAAATGTATACAACATAATCTTATTACAATAATGATTAAATCGACAAATTTTATTTAGGTTTTTATACATTATATTGCATTTGGGAAATTCAATTTGACTTATTATGTAACATGTTACAGCGCATAATTACTTTCATTCTTCTTTGTGTTGCACCAAGGGTTCTCTTCTTTTTGCTGAAGATATTCCACAAGGTATGATCAATTGTCTTTTTGTTCTTTTAATCAACTTTGGAAAAAAAAATTGAAACCTAAATTGTAAAACCTGTTTCGCATTTGTGAATACCATGAGAAGACAAAGGAACAAGAAAGAAGGAAAAAAACCTATAGTTTTAGTAGATGTGGATACATATGAATGTCAAACATAGTCATTGATGTCGCACATTGATGATGTTTTAAGAAGCAATCATCTTTTTCGAGTTACCTCATTCAAATATAATGTAGGTGATTGTATGTTTGACACAATTCAAGTGTTATTGAATTTTTGTTACACATCTAATGAATTGCAAAATGGAATGATAAATTTATTTTTATCACCTTTACATAATCATGATCCAAGTTCACAATGGTCATATGAATATGAATTGTATTTTGACATGCTATATGATTTGCATGGCATATATGACAAGAGTGTATACCTAGAGAGGATGAGAATTTTTGCAAATAACACAATAAGTGCAGGTCTCTCTGGACTATGGGGTGATACATTCTACATTGAGTGGCTTGCATCGTGGCTAAACATATCGATTTACTTGTGGTTTGTAACGCAGAAGCAACAATACTTGCATTTTAACAGAGAATCATTGACTCCTGCATATTACATCTTGTTTCATGATAGGAATCCATATTTTGGTCATTATGAACCATTGCTTACAAGAAGAGTGCAAGGTTCTACTCCTCAAACTATACATAAATAGATCATCGACTGCATGTACAAAACTTTTAGGCAAATGGAATGCAATTGAAAATGAAATACAGAGGTATCAATTGCATAGAACAAGCCCATTTGTTGCCAATTGTGGAGAAAGTTTGTTTAATGCAATAAGTTACCTAACAAAAGGTGATTTTGATGTGTTATCATTGTGGCTTTTATATTTCTCAATCATTCTCAAATGCAATTTTCACAGCAAACAAATATGACATGGAATGCTTGGAAACATGCAAATTGGAATTCACATAACCTAATAGTAAAACAATTGTAAATTGGAAAGCATATATCGATATGTTGGGAATGCCATATGAACTAGCTCAAATAGAAGGCGGGCATTTATGTTTGCTATGGGTTTCAAACATCCTACAAGTTAAGATCCAGAAATGGTCAAAAACAACTGGAAATATGTCAAATATATAAAGTAATTGTTCAAATACAAAGCACATATATAATGTCATTGCATTTGAAACAGAAACAAGTCATATTCATTATGAGCCATTAGAAGAAACCCAAGAAAAAGCAAGTGGATCTTATTGATCTAGCATATCTGTCCATTCACTAAATAAAATGTGTTCAAGAAATGGACATGGAATAGACAAGTGCAATCCTATATGTATTCAAGCAAATACAAACACAATAGTCAATCCAATGTAAAATTTGAATAATATTAAAGCAATACAACAAATATAAACTAAAATTGGACAACCAATGACACAAAAGACATCATTGCATTTGCTAAAAAATAAATTCGAGATAAAAAAATCTTATCGCATACAACACAAGAAAACACTTGGACACCAAAACAAATTAATGTTGGAAACATGTCAAATGCTCCAACAATAATAAATAAAACACGTGACAATGCAACACTAATGACAATGGATTCTAAAATTACAAAATGCACATCTTCACATTCTTTGAAAACAAGAATACACAAACTTAGAAATAATGAGAGTAAAATAAAAATAGAAATTTATCAAGTCAAAAAAGCAATTAGAACATATCTACAAGCAATTAATGACACACCTACTTATCCATGTTGTCTATGTGAACACTTATACTTCTGTAAATATGTAATTGATCTTGATAATGCTATTACCAACATTTTCTATTCGATCACTATTGAATAAGAATTCGATAGAAAATAATTAGAAGGAAACATATCTAAACAATGCAATTTAGCTCTTGAAAATGAAAAAATGCCCATGTTTGCCTTATCTTTTCAAATACTAATAAATCAACCAATACAAACAGTTTAGACATTAAGTTCTTTAGAAGAAATACTAATTTTCATGCGTATGGCCTTCACACAAATAAGGCAACTAGGATATAAACGATCACAAATAGGACTTCTTAGAATAATTATAAATGTGTTTATTGATTTTGATCATATTATAAAAGCATTACCTAGGAAAATAAAAAATGACAATTGAATAATTGTAATTGTGGTTAAACAAAAATTAGAATATGACAATGCATATTTAAGCAGAAATGTCAGACCTACATGTGTGATGAATGTATTAGTTGAGCTTTGAAAAATGCCTTTATATATGCAAGAGGAAGTCACTATCGATAAGGAATGGCTACATATATTTCAGGATGAAATTGACCAAAGAGCAAAATAAATTAAAAATGTTGAAGATATTGACTAGGATCCAATTGAAGTTGAATTAGAACCAATTACATAATCAGTTATTCATGGATTTGACAATTCACATTCAATAAAAGACTTTGAAGAAACCATTATTGAAATAACACCATCTGAAGGCTTTAATCCATTGGGTATTTTTGAAGATAAGTACTTAGAAGAAATGAACTTTCCAACTTTATATTATGGTTGTGCTCGGCCAAATGATGTTAAAAAAACTTTTTCCTACCAAAAAATTGTGAAGTGAGAACTGTTACATCAGGACAATCACATTTCAACTCATATCAAAAATCTATTCTTCAAATCAATTAAAATTATCATACAACAAGTTTCCAATTTTGCAAGGATATGTATAAGAAAAGGTGAATTGAAAGGGAAAACATTATATGGAAGAGACCTTAATAAAAAGACAATATAGAAAATATTTTTAAATCTCTAATAGGCTTTTAATGCTTAAAAAACATTCAGATATCACCCAAATATTTAGAGAAAAAAAAACATCTTTACAATGATAACGCAATTAGGGCCACCTACATTTTTCATTATGGTAACGAACGTAGATCATGTTTGGAGTCCCCTTTGTAATGTGTTAAGTAGTATGAATAGGCAAAATAAAGTCCAGTACAATGAGAATATATATCTAGTAATTTGCAATCGTTATTTAAATCATAAAATAAATGCATTTAAGAAGATGATGTTACAAAACAAGCAATTGTTTAGCAACATTGTCGATTACTTTTTTGTAATAGAATTTCAAAATAGAGGAAATGAACACATTCACTTTATGCTTTGGATACACAATGCACCAATCTACAACCAATGTTCGAATGCTTAAATTGAAGAATTTATGACAAAATTTCACTTTATGCTTTGGATATGCAATGCACCGATCTACGACCAATGTTCAAATGTTGAAATTGAATCATTTATGACAAAATACATATCTTACAATTCATCATTGCTAGATGAAACATTACTGTAAATTCAAACCCATCATCATACAAAAACATGTAAGAAGTACAAGAAGCTATACTGCAACTTCAACTTCTCAGTACCTTCAATGGACAAAACAATAATATTAGAACCTTTAGAGAATACACAACAAGAAATCGTAAATGTTGCTAAAACATTTTTGCCATTGCTAGAAAATAAAAAGTATGGCAAAAATACAACATTTGACGTGTTCTTAAAAAGTGAAAACTTAACTAAGGAAATTTATGTGAATCTACGCGATCAGTTACTACACGTCCTGTAATTATTTTGAAAAGACATCCAATGGACATGTGGACCAATGCTTTTACAATTGCTTTTCCCCAACTTTGGTATACAAATATAGATACATAATATATTCTTGATGCATATTTTGTTGCAATGTACTACACACCTTATATGACTAAGTTGGATAAAAAACTAACAATGGCTTTCTCAAAAGTCCAAGAAGAACTATTAAAAAATTTGAGACCAAATTCTAATTGATACAAAAACTTGGTAACACCCTCCTTAACTATCAACAAATGTCTAGTCGATAATTAGTACACATAGTGCTATCACTGCGACTACATTATGGCTCTAGGAAAACTATTTTTATAAACACATTGCCATTGGCAAATAGAACATTTGTTTTGAAAATTCCTAAATTGTTAGCAAAGGAGCATGATGACTCCTAAACTGTAATGTGTGCTTCAGTCATGAACAAATACAATGGAATACTAGAATCTTTAGAACATGTGTGCTTAGCATAATATGCATCCTACTATGGAGGAATAAGTAGAAATATGAAGAGATAAAAAAATGACAAATCATACGTTATGTGAGGTACAACAAACACATTGACCCTGAGAACTATTATAGAGAGAAAATGATGTTGTTCATACCATATCGAGAACTAGAAGAAACATTGAAAAAATATTACAACACATGGTTTGCAACTTACCTTGGACACTTTGAAACCATACAAAATACAGAGGCCAAATTCACAGTGCAATTTTAATAAAATGGGGTGACATCGACATTGCTGCTATGCACATCCATAAAGCAAAAATAATGATATTTGACATTGAAAATGGTAATGAATGTGATCAACATTTTGCTACAAATGATGAATATGATATCAGTGCTGATACAAATCAAATCACAAAAAAACACCCAACAAAAACCTGACCACCAAGTAAATTCAAAATAGTTAGGCAACCATTTATAATAAGTGTTAGCTTTTAAGTCACCCTTATTCAATTTTTCATGAATTTTACCATTAAATAAGTTCACCTGCTTATCATCTTTTGTGTGTGAAATTTCTAAAGAATTGAACCTTTGAACTTGAACCATTCTCAAAGTTCAAGAGTTCAATAGGTTCAATGGTTCAATGTTTCTCAAAGTGAACTATTTGTCCTTTTGTGTATTTCAATTATGACTTTGAACCCTTTTTCATTGGTTCAAGAGTTCAATGGTTCAAGATTTCAACGGTTCAAAGAATTCAATACTCGATGTTTTGTAAAGAGTCGTGTTCACTCAATTCCCTTATATAAATTGATATATCATTGAACCTACCACTTGAAGCTACTGCTTGAACCTCATAGCAGAGTTCAAGAGTTCAAAGGTTTGCTATTTTAAAGTTCAAAGTTTTTGGAAAGGTCATGCGACTATTGGTCGGTCTGTGTAGTTCATCTCGTATCTTTGAACCTCAAAGTTGAACCACATTTCCAAAAGTTCAAAGGTTCAATGACTATACTCTCATCTCGCCCCGAGGCTTTCTCTAAGTTAAAATTAGTGGGAGATTTAGAGGAGAATATATCTAAAACTCATTATAAAGCATAAAATTTTGAATTTTCACGAGGTTACAGATAATCATTACTCATCAAAATTGCATGAAAAAAATTGCTTGCCATTAATGCATATGTCATAGTACGTGTCTGATCAAGCATGTTTAGCACGTATTGTTTCGGTTCAATTATTTGATTTGGTTAATATCTATATCAAGAGAGAATAAGTCAATTTTAGCAAACAAGCATACTAGGCAATACAAAGGAGAACAACACAGGTGGTATAAGATATTTGATTGCTCAAATTCAGAGTGATTTCAGATACATTTAAGGTGAGTTTTACTTTTAGTATAAGCCATTTCCATTACTTGGTTGGAAAGAAGAATCCTTTTGAGTTTACGACATTATTTAAGAAATTCAAAACATTTTATTTTCATTATATCCTCCAACCTGTAGCCATGAAATATGCATGTCTTGATTACGAGCATGGTCCTAGTCTCATATGTTCTCCTCCTAAAATTGGGGATACCTCTCTGGTCCAATATGACTTGGAAGATTTTAAAGAAAGAGCTAGAAATTCTGTGTCAAATCCTATGATGCAGAAGATAATAGAAAGTGGCTTGGTTGAAGTTGTGACCTTTTCTATGGCTGTACAATGCCCTGAATTAGTTCTAGAATGCATGAATAGATATGAACCTCATAACAGGTGCATCAGAACTATCAATGGTAATGTTTTACTTTATATCAACAAACAAACCCTAATGTTTGTGATGAGAATTCCTCCCAAGGAACCATATTTTGACATTAGTATTACTTCTTCTTATGGTTATTTTTCACTAAAAAAAGCAATTTACAAGAGTGTGATTGCAAGAAATTGGCTTTTAAAATTCCAAAAAGGGGGTTCAAGACTACCCAGACCATTAACAAGAAACACATGATTCCAGAAGCACAAGATATTATAGTGTTACTACACAGGCTAAAGGGCAATGCTCAAGCATATTATTGGGAAGACTGAATGTAATTTTTTCATACAAGTGATCCTCCAAGAAGAACAATATTTGGATTGGGTAGAAATTGTAGCTGAATGTTTGCATCTAGGTTTAAGTAATTGTTTGGGAAATAAAGATTTTTATATGTCTTCGTACCTCTTATATTGCTTGGCTTCTACAAGACAATGAGTAGGGTTACCTCATGCACCCTTGGCTGAATATAAAAAAAATTATGACTATTACTCACAATTACAAATGCCTAATTGCTATGAGGATTATAGGAGGGTTAATGATGTTTTTACTAGGAGAATGACTTTTGAATTCACAAACAACATCAATAAGAGGTTGTCTGATGAAGCTATGCAACTGATCAACATTTACGGTAGTTTCTTTACTCAATTTTCCAAGTTCACTTATATTAGAGTTGGGGGTTTTGATGGTGAACCTTTGAGGCTACCTAGGTATGTTTTTAACTGATTTATGTTAATAAAAGTCTGCAAACAATTAGCACATGTAGATAAAAAATTTCTAATAAAAATGAAATTTGGTATATCTTTTCCTATTGAACTTGGACATTACTCATGCCAGTCAACATCTGATGCTTTGAATTTAGAATTGGATCTTAAAAAATTTAATTTTCAGTACTTCACGACCATATCCTAATTTGACAGCAAAGGTTTTGCTAGGGATAACTTGGATCTTCGAACAGGGTTGTCACATATTCCTCAATTAGAAGATTATTGGGAGGATTGTTTAGATGAATTCGAGGTCAGAGGAAGACTGTGGTCTAGTTTCTCCCTAGGGCAAATAATTACCCTTAATTTAAATATGGACATTTTTGGAATTTTTGATAATGAAGAATAGGTGATTGATTCGCAAGTAGAACAAATAAAGCAATCACCTATTCCAAAAATTAACTGGGATAAAAATGAAGAAGATAGAATTGAGGTTAAGACCCTCCCGGTGATAAGAAGAACTGAGAAATGGTTGAGAGAGTAAAAAATGGGGGGAGGTCAAAACAAAGCTTCCCAATAATGTACATCAATAATTGAATCACCATCCCCAATAAGCTCCTCTAACCAGCTTATTGTTATCTATGATGCAGGTACTTCCAAGTAAAAAATTGGAAGGGATCCTATCATCAAAGTCTGAGAAGGCCCTTATAACTACTCTGCCTCCTCGTGCCACTAGGTCAAGGACTCAAAGCAAGAGAAAGAGTCAGATTTACAAAAAAGTAATTATGGATTTGAATTCTAAAGAGGATTCAGGAGAAGCAATAAGTGATAAAGAATCTGATTCACCAATGGCAGAGGAGGTTAGTGCAGATCAATAGACAAAGATTGCTTTTGATTCTATCAATCTGATGATTATTTCAAATGTGCCTTCCGATCAACCAAATCCTAGTAAAGAAGTCTCAGCCTCTGCACCTAAGTGGTTAGAAAGCTCAATCAACAACAAAAGGAAAATAGTACTTTTTTCTTTGCCGTTAGAGGATATAGTAAGTAACTATTTAGGAAAAACTCCTAAATCTAAGAAATTAAAAACAACACCCCGGGTAGACGTTGATGCTAGCACAGGGAACTAAAATGCAGAAATAGCCTGGCCAAGAACCAATGAAGAAGTTTAAGATCCTTTAGTTAAGGATTTTATAATTGAAAAGATAGATCTCGGGACTACATCACGTGATGCAGATGTGCATCACCTTGAAGCATCCACCAAAAGGATAGTCAACAGAACTTGAAAGGATGAAAAAGATAAAAGGGAGATAAAATAGATCGTGCGGTCAATGGCTGAATACATCGATGCTATTCATAATCCAGATCCACAACCAATTGCCCAATTGCCCCTATTTTTTGATCCAAAATTCCCTGTCAATCAAAAGATGTTGGATCAGATACACAAAAGTAAAATGGCTACCAAGATATTTGATAATTGGTTGGATGGCATCATCCAGAAAGGTACATAATACATTCATAAATTGAAGAATGTATATGATCTAACCATAATTACTGTTGAAGATTTGAAAACACAAAATGCTTTGTGGATAAAATATGAAGGAAAATGGATGAGTGTGATGAACCAAATTGATGAGGTATGAAAGTATGGAATAATAAAGTTTTTGTCAGAAAAGAATTCGACAGAACTGGATGATGTATTATATGTAAGTAAGAAAAATATTGAATGGATGAATTCATTATCCCGACAAGGACGAATTGAAATCACAAAAATGATCAAAGAAATAACTGAATTCATTCAGTCATTACAACATGATCTACAGTGTATTGATGTAAAATACATAAAGGATAATGGAAAACTAGAAAATGACATCAATACTATGATTTAATCCTTTAGGGAAAAGATCGACATCGTTAAAGAAAGTGACAACTTATCAACTGAAAATTTCTCTCATATTTCAAAGCTAGGGTCACTTCTTTGTCACTACATCAACAAACTCCTGGAGCACATGGAAAATATGGGAAAAATTTGGAGGGAAGAAAACATATGGAAGGCAAGAATAAAACACGTCAGTATTCCCAATCTCTCAAAAATTTAGGAGTTTATTACAACATTTCAGGAGTGGAAAACTCAATGTACCTACCCAACTGAACACAACAAATCTGAAGATCCTAATCCGTCACTTCAGCAATGATTTTACTTAGTTTCTTTTATTCAGTTATTCAGTTGCTTTTCTATTCAAAACTTGATCTTTAAATGAATTTGTTAAAAAAAAACTAAATCCCAAATGGGTCAGAGTTACTTTAACTCTGGTTTAGTTTGAAAGATTGATTAATTAGGGCAAATATATATATATATATATATGTATATATATATGTATATGTATGTTGTATGTGTATGTATATATATGTATATGTGTGTGTGTATATATATACATACATATATATATATATATATGTGTGTGTGTGTGTGTGTGTGTGTATACACACACACACACATATATATACATTCAGATACACTTTTAACCAAAACGTGTTTAAAGGTAAACTAACATCCATACATCATCATGCTATGAATGCGAAATTTTATAACAACAATGAATAATAGAATACACAGATTCTATTTTCAATAATAATCAAATATATATATATATATATATGCATATGTATATGTGCATGTATATATATATATATATATATATATATATATATATATATATATATGTGTGTGTGTGTGTGTCAATGATTTCAAATATTCAGATACACTTTTAACCAAAACGTGTTTAAAGGTAAACTAACATCCATACATCATCATGCTATGAACGCGAAATTTTATAACAACAATGAATAATAGAATACACAGATTCTATTTTCAATAATAATCAAAATATATATATATATATATATATATATATATATGCATATGTATATATATATATATATATATATATATATATATATATACATATGTATATATATATATATATGCATATATATGTGCATATATATATATATATGTGTGTGTGTGTGTGTATACACACACACACACACACACACACATATATGCACATATATATATATATATATATATATGTGTATGTGTGTGTGTGTGTGTAGACACACACACACACACACACACATATATATGCACATATATATATATATATATATATATATATATATATATATATATATGATTATTATTGAAAATAGAATCTGTGTATTCTATTATTCATTGTTGTTATAAAATTTCGCATTCATAGCATGATGATGTATGGATGTTAGTTTACCTTTAAACAAGTTTTGGTTAAAAGTGTATCTGAATATTTGAAATCATTGAAAATCTTGAAGGGAGTTGTACCTTAATTCAAAGGGGAACTAATCTTGATAGTTCACCCATTTGTTGTTTAAACTTATTTGTTCTTGAAAGAAGAAGGGTATGGAGTCAAAATAAAACATTTTTAGATAAGGACAAATCTGTTAGCCAACAATAAGCAAAGATGATTATTTTGATTCATGAAAAATTTTGAACTTTGAACAACAAATTGTTAAAGATGTTACAATAAGAAAACAAATTTCTCCAGACAAAACAATTCACCTATTTCTAACAAGGGGAGATGGAATCAGAAAGACATATGCAACAAAAATAATTTACTAAGCACTATGACATTTCTATAATAAACAACTTAATAGTGATCCTTTAAAAGCCAAAGGCATTATCATTACATATACTAGCAAAGCTGCCTGTAATGCAAATGGTGCACTTGCTCACTCTGTTTTTCAAATGCGATACAAAATGTCAAAAATGCTTCCACTGGATTCTTATACTCTAGATATTACGAGCAAGAAATATGAGAAGCTTTGTGTAATGCTTATTGACGAGGTATATTTAATAGGTAGTCAAATGCTTTATAACATAGACAAAAGGTTATGTGAATTCATGCACACATTGACAAAGCCATTCAGAAACCTAGATGTCATTTTTTGTGGTGATTTCTACCAGACACAACCTATTATCAATAATTGAATATTCAAATAACCTAAAATTCAAATTCAGACATTACCATATACATTTTGGATTGAAAATGTAAAATGCTTTCAATTACAACAAGTAATGAGGCAACCAGATATTCGTTTTGCATCGATTCTAAATATCATAAGAACAAACAATGCAAAAACAATAAGCATTGAATAGTTAAATCTACACTGCCATAGAATTCCTCTACTTGACCCAACATATCTATACCTATTTCACATAAACAAAGATGTTGAAATTCATTACAACAAAATGCTGAATGTTTTTCAAGGAGAAACATATACACTAACTGCAATTAACCACATATAAATTGATGAAATTGAAAAGGACTATACACCTAGTAAAAAAACAATTTTGGTGAAGAAAATAACTCTAAAAGGAAACATCCTAGTTGAGATAACTGTAGGAAATTACAATACAGAAGATGGCTTAGTCAATGGTGCAGATGAAATTTTTCAATATTACACAAGCACATCATCTAAAATTGTATGGATACAGTTCCATGATGCCAATGTAGGAAAATTACAATGAAAAATAATGGATTCCTTATACAATACAAAAATAGACAAATCATGGACTCCTATAACAAGAGTTACAAAAATAATAAAAGGAAAAAAGGAAACAACAATGCGAGAGCAATTACTTGTATAAGTAGCACGCACGAGAAAAATTCATAGGTCACAAGGGCTAACAATGAATGCTTTGGCTTTTGACCCCCATGGAATAAACCACCATGGACTTATTTATACTACACCGTCTAGAGTGAAAACCATTGAATCATTGTACCTTGTTCAAAGACTAACTGAGCAAAATTTCATAGTCTCGGATGAAGTTTGAAGTGAAATGCAAAGGCTTGTAAATAGTGCGCAATAGAATTTACTATATGATCTTACCAAAAAAACTTGTAATTGCTTCACAATATGCTCTTTGAACACTAGGAACTTACAATTGCACTTATAAAATATAATACATGACCACCAACTCATGGAAGCAATAGTTTTATGCCTATAAGAAAATTGAATGGTGACAAGCCCAAAGACGAATTTGCTCATTGAAAACTTCAATTGTTTTGCTGTAATGAATATTCATGGTCTACTGATATGCTATTAGAAATTGACTTCACTACAAAGCATTGAAACATTTACAACAAATAACATAGAAATAATTACCATTGACTTATTTTTTGAATATATGTCTATACGAATATCAAATGTCTATTTGGTGCCAAGAGCCCCTCTTGTTGACCTTTTAACATTTGTACATAAAATCACGTCGACTCTAGAACCAAACATGAAAATCATCATAGTTGGTGATTTCAACATTGATATGGTGCAAAACAAAAATACCTAACAACAATTACATTGCTTCGTGAAAAATCACAATTTGTTTCTACTCCCAAGTCCAGTAATGATAGAGGTAGGTACAACAATAGACCACACGTGGACAAAAATTGAAAAATAAAAAATATAATTGACTATGTTTCATGCATATTGGACCGATCACAATGCAATTTCAATTACATTGAGCATAAACAATTGACATACAAACAAATTATATTTACATTAACAATGTGTAATTTAAAATGCTTCATTTACATTTTGCTTCTATGAACTTACAACACATGTCATCAAAGGTAGAGTAGCAAACTGATGCTTAATCTCCAAAAAATGACACAACGACATCAAGGAAAAGGTAAACATATATTAATTGACTATTATAATCCTATTTTGCAATTACACACAAATTACAAGTTACAATATGCCTTGCGATTTGGCTTACAGGGCTTTAACTACTGAAGGAACAGATGCAAATCAATAATAAAAAAGGTATGCATTTACATTTCAGGGTTTTCAAGTCTATCATTGAACAATTTGGGTCAATGGCTTTATCATTTTATTGATTGGCTCAGAATTAAAGCTTAATATTTTCCAAATCCTAACAATATTTTTATTGCAGGCTATTTTTATTAGCATTTCAAATCCTCTAATCAATGTTTTTATTACAACCAACACGATCAATGTTCCAACAATTGAAGCAACCCTAAATTTTAGTTTTTCTTATTACAATTGTAAAATGTGTTGTAAAATGCAGTTCAAAGGCTTATCATTTCTTATATCTTCAAGTAAAATAGGATTATTAATTTATTTCTTTTAATTATTCTGTAGATACATTTACCTTTTGTCAACATATTTCATAATTTTCCAATAAGCCATCTTCACTTCTCTTTTGTGTTTGTGTGAAGATGATCATATTACAGAGAAAGAATCGCAGACCTTATAACTTTAGTGTGTTTTTAGCAACTAGTCTACATACAATGTCTTCTTTCCCTTGAACAACTCCCCTGCCTCTTACCTATGAGTTCCTTCATTTGCATGTATGGTGGCGAATGTGACTGATGTATATAGGATGAAATCACTCCTTTTTTGCCACCATTAACACTCCACCTACCATATGATCTTATTATGTTCTATGTGATGCACTTGTCATTTGTTCATTGCATTATCTTCTTTAATTTGGCTCTTGAAATTTGTGCTCCATGCACTTAATATTGACAAGTGTACCTAACTAAAAGTTGTGTTTTTTTATAAATATCTCGATTAATTTTTCATATATTTAGTTGAGCATTATCTTCCAATACATATTGAAGAAACAAATCAATGTATCTATATTTTCTTTCTTCAAATTGCTAAACAAAAATTATGTATCTACATTTTCTTTCTTGAAATTGCTAAACATAAATTGTTCTTTGACTATGCGTAATTTTGTTCTTCACTTTTACACCATGCAGGCCCAAGCAAGGAGACAATAGGCCTCTCACAATAGATGACATAAACAATTAAAAAAGTGGACAAGATTTTGAAGGAGATATTCTTGTCATGTACAAAATAGTGCTCGATAGGCAAAAGGGAAAAGAGCTATTGCAAATAGACATGACAAACAACAAAGGTGAAATGACAGTAACACTAAATATAGGTAACGCATAAATAAAGAAGCACGAATAGATCCTTTCACCAAAAAATTTAATTTGTTAAGGACTTCTCCATTACTCTCAAAAGTGACTATGATAAAGGCGATTCAAATTTCATATTGTTAGTAAATAGTAACACGATAATAGAGTGCATTGCCAGGTTTGCCTTCAACATATGTTTATTCCTAACTCCACAATATAACAAATTTTGAGCAAGATGGAGCACTATGCCATAGCTACAATAATAGCCATTTTTATATCTACATAAAAGACAGGGAATTAGCTTACCATCGACAAAACATATGGCAATTCACCAAGTGACACAACAAAGGTAAGCATAAATTTGTGTACTGCCATTCTGTGAGGAAAAAACATTACATCCTAGCCTTGGAAAGAAATAATTCATTTTTTTTTTTCAAACAATAGGTGTATTTATTCCACATGCTTATACACCATTATAATGATAAAGAAAGCAAAATAAGAAAAAAGGAACTAGCTATTTTCCTTTAAAAAATCTGGCAAAACGTACCCAAATAAAGGACAAAACACTGCGCAATGCATAGTCCACATTCATCACTTCTGTCAATGCAAAAACTACTTTCCTACATCTACAAGATCTACTTGACAAGACAATCGACGTAAATTCTCTTATATTGAGCATTCAGATCCTAACATTCCAGTTTCATTATAATAGGTGGCAATGTAAGCATGTCTACTTTCTATATGTTGCAATTTAGTTTCATAGTACTATGTACCTGTACACTATTTTCCAATAGAAATTACACTGACCCATACCTGAAGTTGATACCCAAAGAGCAATCATTATTTTTTCCCCATTATAGTTCAAAGGGCTTTTTGTAGAAACTTGAATATACTTATGATGAATTAGGATTGTTATGTTCATTCTGTGGGGTTGACATAACAGTTTTATTATTGTTATACTTATTGTTTGGCTTAAATTGTGGGTGTAAAAAAATAGTTTATATTAACTACACTAAACTAAACTAAACTGCTTCAATACCTTTGAATTGTGTAGCAAACTTTGTTAAACAACAATGTTGCTTATTTGTTATTTTAGAGGTTGCATATAGTCCATGTCTTCCATGGAGTTTAGTGATACATCCATTTATTGCCTGTGTCTAGAGCTGCTACTTTTGATAGCCTTCCCCATCTCTATATCATTATTTTCCTTTCCCTCCACAGATAATATATAGGAGATTAATTTTTTGCCTCCATAATGTTGCACCATTTTAACATACAGAATTATGGTGAAGATAATTAGAGAGGCCAAGTACCAATTGAACTGTAGATTAGCCAAGGCCTTGGCCCTCATGCTAGCCCCCTGGTCACTTCCCTTCACCACCATGTGACCTTGCTCTGCTTGCATTTCACACCCTTTTGGAATAAAGACAAGAATCCAGAGCATGAATCCCATGTGTATAAAGCATATCCCCTAAAATAATATTGACATTGAGCGTACCATGACCGTTAAAAAACTCTTGAGAAAAGGCACCTCTAAAATAGTGGAGGAGAGGGTAACTAAAACAATAAGCTATAGCAACCAGTGGTATTTCCCCTCTACCCCCATGTGATCAACTGAATGGAGATGAAAGAATAATAGCTCTTGGCTGAATGCCAACACGGCTATGATGTGGACCATCCCATGCGAGATGTGGACTTGGCAAGCATCCACGTAAAGTGCCATGGTAGCATAGATGAGAAAAAACAAGAAATATATGAGTGCTAAATTTTTTTGAGGTGCTCAAGGGGGATAGTCTAGTTGTCTGCCAATGGCTAGTGTCTCTCTGGCCTGATGAAAATCTCTATGGATATCGAAAGGCAGGCTCCCACTAAAATAGCGAGTAGTTCTAAATACTTTAATAATTTGCCTAGCCTATCGATAATCAATAATTGTATAAACTCAATATCCCTAACAAATCATAGCCTTTGATTTGTTCTTTGTGCACTTTAGACTTCACATTAGATCACAACTGTGGTTTTGTGCCCATAAATTATTATTATCTTATGGTTATTACCAAAATCATTCCAATCTATTGTAATTTTATATACCGATCTTTACTATACTCTAGACGTAACATTCATTAAAATTAATTTCCTGCAAGATTGATACTATATCTGAGTTTAATCTTCTATTATTTATAAATTCCACCACTGTGCATATTCAATCTCAACAACCTTCAAAGATTATTTCTAAATCACGAAAAACCGGATAGCTTTTTTCCAAATATGTTATACTATAGGAATATCAATCTAATAAAGGCAAAGTACTATTCCTACCCATTTGGGTATGTGATTGATCTCTTTGCAATTTAATATATTGGCCTGCTTTTCCCATATTTATTAGAGTGCATGTCCTTACAGTATTCATTATGTATGGTTAATGCTTACAAATAAATTTTTTTGCCATTGATGCCAAATCAGGTGCATGGTACTTTATTAATTGCAAAGGCATATTCAACACCATTCAAACCAATTTGCACAAACTACAATCTAATGGTGGACCACTTTCAATAACACACTGCAATAATTGTAAAAAATAGTGCCCATACTTTTACTCCCACCAGCTGTTATGCAATATAAAAACTGAAGCCAATAGCAATCTCCAATGCATAGCAGAATACCAAGTGTTAGATGAATTTCTCCCTACACTAAGGAGAACAACATACACATAATACCTACAAAACAAAGAAAGCGTGATCTATTTGCTTTCAAAACTTACCATGCAAGGCATTTTAAAAATAGATAAAAATAATGTCATTAAGCAAATTGTTCCACGAGTCGGCAATGAAGGTATGCAATTGCCTAACAATTTAGTATTTACATAATGTTGTATCTACTTACAAAATTCACAACATTAATAAATAAATTCATTTCTATAAGTAATACTCACAGGTACATTGTGATTGCTTTAGGCTTTTTCTTGTCTCAGCAAAGCAACCATGCAAGTTCAACTCAAATGATAACATCATGCTCCCTATGAAGGTATGCACTCTTCATACAGTTCGACTACATAATCTGTCCTTCAAAAATAATAGAGGGGATAAAGACGATTTGCACCATGTTTTTATTGTTTTCATCATGTGATGTTTCTCTTCCTTGTATTTAATTTCATTTCCATTCATAGCTATTTAATTTTGATAGGCATATTTATACTTGAGTTTGACATCTTTTTCCTCCTATATTGGTATCTTCATCCTCTATTCTCTTTGTTTGGCATATTATTTGTTTAGATTTGGAATCTTTTGTTTCCAGCTTAGGGCCTTCTTATCTCTGCTCTTCAACAGTTCTGCGTAGGTAATGATCAACATTTATTTGTTTTTTGAGTTTGGTCTTTTCTTCTATAGTTTTATTTACTTCCACCGTCTAACTCCTCTTTATTCTTGACGCCTTCTAATATCATCCTTGTAATTGTGATTTTATTTTTTTGTTGTCCTATGGTGTTTTTGCCATCACGACATTTTGAGTAGCATTCCTCTCTGATCTTGGTGTTCTCTTTTTTCTATGGAACTATTATGTTTTCTTCTCACCTTATTATATTGTGGTATTATGTTCATTGACTACTCTTAAATTTTAATTAGTGGCTTTTTATTCCCTTTTTGGCGCATTCACCACATTTGCTGAACTTTTTTTTGAGTAATGTGTCTTCCATTATTTAGTAGCCCATGTGATTAGTAATTTGTTCCATTTTCCCTTTCAAAACTTTGACAAATGACATTTTAATCTAAGCAAGAAATGAAATTTTAATTCTTAACTTGTGGCATTTTTGATGTATAAGTGCATTTTATGTGTCATTCATTCTTTTGTTTGTTTTTATGAATTAAATTTATTTTCCAATCCAACTCAAGAAAGGTATAGTTTAGTGTCATGTTATTTTGGATATTATTTACGTTTATATCCGAAATATATATATATATATATATATATATATATATATATATATATATATATATATATATATATATATTACTAGCCCACGTGATTAGCAATTTGTTGTGTTTTCCCTTTCAAAATTTTGACAAATGACATTTTAATCTAAGCACAAAAATGAAATTTTAAATCTTAACTTGTGGCATTTTTGATGTACAAGGTGCATTTTATGTGTCATTCATTCTTTTGTGTGTTTTTATGAATTAAATTTATTTTGCAATCCAACTCAAGAAAGGTATAGTTTAGTGTCATCTTATTTTGGATATTAATGACATTATTTTGTGTGTTTTTATGAATTAAATTTATTTTCCACTCCAACTCAAAAATGGTATAGTTTAGTAAGTTTTTATTTTCCAATCCAACTCAAGAAAGGTATAGTTTAGTGTCATCTTATTTTGGATAATATTAATATCCAAAATAAGATGACACTAAACTATACCTTTCTTGAGTTGGATTGGAAAATAAATTTAATTCATAAAAACACATAAAAGAATGAATGACACATAAAATGCACTTGTACATCAAAAATGCCACAAGTTACGAGTTAAAATTTCATTTATGTGCTTAGATTAACATGTCATTTGTCAAAGTTTTGTAAGGGAAACCACAACAAATTACTAATCATGTGGGCTAGTAAATTATATATATATATACACACACACTACAAGCATGTTAGCAATAGTAAATCTATATATATATATATATATATATGATTTAATATTGCTAACATGCTTGCATAATTGAAGCTCCTAGAGCATTTTTAAGAATTAAATCCCTGTCCTGTAGTCCAGTATAAAGCTGACTAAGCCAACCGCAAGAGGAAATTCCAAATTTTTTGACTTTTCAAATGCAAATAGTTTTTATAAAACAATACAATTTCCAATAGCACTTTCCAACTACAACTTTAATGATTTCTATTATTGCTACTTTTTCACCATGCAAATGCTTAATAGCACTACTGATTTTCTTAACTTTCAATGTGTTTTTATTTTTGTCAAATGGAAAATTCAAATGACTTTCCACTCTATGTATTATGCTTGAATTTTCTATCAATTTTTTGTTGGTACTACTTATAGTCAATGGTTTTATAATGTCAACTTCTCTCATCATCAAATTATATAAGAACATGAATGAGTAGATAAAGTGCAATGCATTCACTGATTGATAATTTGTTATGATTAGGATGTGCGTTGCTTTCAATATACAAACTTGACTTTCATTAGTCATGACGATAAACAAAACTGGGGAGGACTTATTATATTAGAAAACAGAGTATGTTTGATGGTCTACGGAACTCAAAGTACATTACACCTTGTATAACCATTAATTTATGAAACAAATGATTTACAGTAAGCATATTTCTCTTAAATAAACGTGCGACTATGGCCTATATAACGATGGTTGACAATCCATAATTATCTGCACTACATGTGCATATGGTTGTAATAAGTGCATAAACTATGTCAATTTGTTTTAGCACATTATGCCAGCTGCTTCAATTAATAATTTTCCTATGTGAACTACAATAACCCTCCAGCCTCCAGCCATTAGGTACTTAGGCTGCTCCATGACACTTGTTATGTTTGGGCATGTGTCCTTTCATTGTTATGGTTGGGAAAATCATGATTTTAAAGTATATGTGAGTTATGGTTGATGGATGACCATGTTTGTCAATTGTCTTTTGTCATGTTCTCGAAGATCGAGTGTTGAGGCCATGTTTGTGAGACTGAGATCGAGTCATGTTGTGGGTCATGATTGTTTGATGTTACTCAAGTTCCTTATTCTCCTCGATCTACTAAAGTTATTCAAGTACCTTAAGATTGTCAAGTTGGTTGAGCACATAAATGTCCTAAAGGCCCTTCTCCTCATTCTTTGAGAGAGGTTGATATTTGAACATATACTCACAAACATAGAAACATGCTTAGCTCATGCATGGACATTGAACAATGGAAATGATGTATTAATTAGGTGAGCTTTAATAGGACCCTTTTTTAGTTGGTGTGGTGTTGCATTGTTTTAACTACCCATCCTTAGTATCAAAAATTTAAGTGAAAATAAAATAAGGTGGTGGTTTTCAACAATTCTTATGTCACTCGATTTACCGATAAATGATTGACATAAATTGACTTCATATCAAAGAAAAGGATTTCCAAATTCTTTAACTAAATATTTCAAATCAAAAATTAAAATTAAAAAATTAAAACCATTTCTATTAAATATTTGAAAACCAAAAATACAAGAAAAATAAAAATAAATCGAAAATTTAATAAACAAAATTAAAATTTTACTCCACCATTTAAGAAAATCTTACACATGTCAAATTGTAATTTAATATGAATATGAGATGAAACGGAAAGTTTAATATGAAGAATTGAAATTTTACTTCACCAAGAAAACTTTTCAAATGTCAAATTATAATTTATTGCAATTCAAAATTTTCCCATTTCTTTAAAAAATATATTAATAATTATAAACATAAATTTTAAAAGATTTTTTCAATCAAATATTAATAATTATAAACATAAATATGAAAAGATTTTTTCAAACAAACATTAATAATTATAAACATAAATTTTAAATGATTTTTCCAAAGAAAACATTATAATATTTTTTAAATCGCACTTTTCTCCATTCATAGAACCACTAGGTTTTGAATATAATTATAAATAATTTGTTTTTCTTTTACATTATGAATCAATGGATTTCGCATTAAAATATAATATCTATTAGGTTTAGCAAATTAGAGTTAATTAATTCTTTTTGTCATAAGAATAATAAATGAGAAAGAGCATTTAGAAATATATATTGGATTGGTTTTTCAAAAAGTTGAAAACAGAGACAAGGAATAGTAGAGATAATTGTCGTTGTTGCTATATTTATCATCGTTGTTATAATCATCACCATCGCTATTACATTTCATTTGTTGGGGTTTACTCAGTCGCTATGGTTGTCCTTTGCCCTTGTTTGTCGGCCAGCGAGGGGTTGTGAGGGTTGGTGCCAACTTTACTGTGTAACCTTCAATTTATTATTTTTTATAATAAAGTCCTCTGAAGCGTTCCAATAGTAAAAGCTGGAAACAACAATCACGATGTGAGAACAAATCAAGTGTATATAGTAAGGTGAATTGAACCTAAAAATTTTGCACCAAACAGAGAACCTTCCTAGAATTGTATAGTCAACATTTGTGAAAACCGGGACCATGCAATCAACATCCTTGGTGAACTGTAAATAAACAAAATCTAATTTGATCACTTTACTCACTTGATATAGAGCTCCAAAAACCTTGCCCAATATTATGAAATTGCACGTCAATCAATAGGAAATTACTTTTCTTCTTCACAACCCTAATAAAGAACCTAAACCTACACACTTAAAAATGGTGTCTAGACCAAAACCATAGAAAAACACAGCTTACTAGATAATTGTCAAGTCCCTCAACAATGTACAACATCGAAGACAACAAATCAAGTTTAATACAATGTTTCAATTGGGTAGTCTAGTGTAATGTAATATGTTGCTACATGAATTTCAATGCCACAATGAATGCTTGATATCTTCAATAAATGTTTGATGTGTTTCGTATTTTCATAGATTTTCTATGTACTTGAAACGATTGCTTGTACCTCTTGATTGTATGTGATGTTCTAAGTGCATTAATGCATTTGTGTATTTATAAACTTATTGAATTCAAATTAAGACCTTATTGGCATACAAGCTGACATACAACAGGTGAAAAACATAGATAACACAATACCACAAATCCCAAGGGACCCCTAATTGGTTAAAAGGGCGCGCATCCAAGGAACGTATAGTTTGCATTCCTAGGAAGATCCCTAGAAACATGGGAAAGAATGACAGAAAGAGGCAAAGAGAGAAAATGAGGGGGAAACATGACAAAGATGACCATAAAGATAGGAAACATGCCAATGGAAGCCTAATATGGACCAATAATCGACAAATACACTAGTATAATGTAAATTAACACCTAATAACTTTCTATGTTAAATGTCTACATAATATTTCAATTTGGTGTGTGTGCATGTATACATATCAAAGTAAAACAAACATGTGAATATAAAATTTTGCACTTGTGAGGCTCCCATAATAGAGTTTGATGCACCTATAAGTCCTACAAGAAATGACATGTTGATAAGTGTCCATAATAATAACCTATTGAAATCTAGAAAGGAAATTTTTAAAATAATACAAATGATTTTGTTGAGAATGTGAGTGTCCTCATATGAGTTCCATGTCTCCATATATGTAAAATCCTACATACATTCATGCATATAAGATTTCATGACCAAAATCAAGTACAAAATGATAATTTGAGTACTAAAGGAATAAAGGCTAAGAAATACATTGAATATATCCTTTGGTGGGAATTGTTGTCATATGTTGGGTACATCTAAGGATAAAAATATATAAATTTCCTTGTTTATAGGAGCAAATCATGGTATTGAATGTTGGAGCTTGGAGTCTAAAGTTTGAATGATATCAATGGAATATATACCCCCATTTTGAAGTGCAAGTTGAACCTATGAAACACGTCTCAAATGAAAAGGATTACATGCATGATGTATAACATATGATATAAAAGTAATGATGTGTAACATAGAAAGATATCATCTTGGAAGCATTTATGTTATGAATAAATTGCCCCACACGATCCCATGATGTAATCATTATTAGCACAAAAGTAGCATGCCTCATATAGGCAAATTGCAAGCAATATAAAATAAGGAAGTATGCCTCATATGAATGCACAATATAAGTAGTGTAAGCATGATATGAGATGCCCCACATGGGCCTAAGATATAAGCAATGTAGAACACAAGTAAAAATTATTACTCAATATAGATGCATAATATAGATCATGGAAACATGCATAGTTAAGAAAAACATTGTGCATAATATGGATCATCAAATCATATAATATAGCAAATTTGTTGATGATCAAAACTATAACAAGCAACATATCACATGTGTGACCAGAAACTAAGCAAACACCCCAGTCATTAAAAGCATGTCAAACACACAGAGGACACATCAAACAAAAAATAGATAGAGAAGTAAGACAGATCAAACACACTGAAGACATACAAACACAAAGTAGACATAAAATCAAGTAAGGCACATCAAACATGTTGCAAACACATCAAGCATATAGTAGACAAATTAGAAGCAAGTGGAGACACATCAAACACAATGCAAACAAGGCAACTATGTGACCAATCAAAGAGTAAACACTAAAGACATGGATATAGAAAGTATAGATAACACAAGGAAATATATTAAATAAGAACATAGACAGAATGCATATATGAGACATAGATATACACATCAAACACTAGGAAGCATGATAAGTAAATGAATTCACATGAAAGCACGAAACTTACAAGGATAAATGCAATAAAAAAGATACATTATAGAACATAAAAACAAATGACAAAACCAATTAGTGATTATATAACCTAAAAATGGAGGATATTTCCCCCAAGCAAACATGGGATGTGCCCTTAGCCTACTGTGAAGCCATATGTATGAGCCATAAGCTGATGTATATAAATTTTCGTCTATCTTGATAAAATTAGTGTGAAGTCATATGTATGAACCATACCCTAAGGTATACAAATTTTCATCTATCTTGATAAATTATCATTAACATGTATAGAACAATGGTGCATTATACCTATTAAATTCTCACAACTTACTACTTGACACTTGATAAAGGCAAAATAATTTCAAAAGACCTTAAAAGTAAAAGGGCCACAACAAACATGTGAAATAAAATGTAATCAATGTAAATAAACTAATCACATAGATATAAGAAAATAAAAGACAAATGAAAAGGGGATCCTTCCTTGCCCACAACTTCCACCAGAATTATTTGTACTTTTAGGCATATTTTCAAAATAGACATGCTATTGTCAAGTTGAATTGGGCATGGAATTTTGGGATGGGACAAAGCATGCAAAATCAAGGGCCACAACAATAAACAACAACGTAACAAGCAATTTAAAACAAAGGGAGAATCAATACACAAAAGGTAAAGGTGGAAAAAGAGACTAAAAGAACAAGAGGAAGGAAACACAATATCCTAGAGGGGATACAATGCAAAGCAAGTTGGAGAGAAGTAAACAAAGCAGAGTACAATATAAGTCAATAAAACGAAATTAATTGAACATCTTAATGAAATCTGAAACATAATCCAAATAACATTAGAAGTAAAAGACAATATGAGGAATAAAATTTAATCTGTAAGAGTACAAAGAGAAACATAAGAAAGTCAAGCAAGAACTCCCAAAATCCATATACACAAACAAAGCAAAAAGGGAAAACAAAAAAAGGCAAATTGAAAGAAAAGAAAAAAAATAAAAAAAATAAAAGGAAAAATAGGTACAAAAAATAGAGAGTTCATTTGAAAACATAAATAACTAGTTAGGAAAAGCTAACTAATAATATGATCATAATCAAATAAACCATCACAATCATCACAAGAAACATAATATGAAGCACATGTATCATCAAGGGTCAAATCAAGATGTTGAGGCATACATGTGTATATGAAATATATCATATTATCTTTATCATGTTCATCATTTCCATTATCCATTGTCTTCTCCCTTACCATTGTGATCTTTCCAATTGATGTTACTTTGAATAACTTGATCATTTGTAGGCACCCTATGTGTGTAGGAGCAATAGGTTGTGATAAACACACTCTAGTAGGTATAACCTAATGTAAGTGAAGCCTATACTCTCTTGTTTGAGGTGTAATTTTTTTGTTGTTCTTTTGAAATCTCCTTGTGTAAGACCTCTTCTTCAACTTGTTTGGAGGGTGGATAATATATATCCCATTTAATTGTAATAACTTGGTCTTCATACACAAACTCCAAACATTTATGGGAAGTAGAAGAAATCAATCCATTTGATGTATCCATGGTCGACTAAAAAAAAAAATGGGTACCGCATGAAATAAAGTTAAAGTTGTCTCGAGACCCACTTTAATATGAAAGATAACACATCCAAGTGGTTATCTACTAATACCATCATAGCCCATAATATTTATTTAAGTATGTTTTAAATCCCTCTTATTGAATAAAGACCTTTGATAAAATTTTCAATACATATATTGATGCTTGAACTGTTATGAATAAAGAGTCCATTTGTTTCTTGTCCAAATTCACCTTTGAATAGAGAAAGTTGATATTCATAATCACTTCACCATGGGAGACCTTCCATTTGAAGGATTGGAAAAAGGGATCAGACGTTGTTCTAAAAGGACTTGAGAGAATTCCATATTCTGAACTAAAGAGTGAATCAAGTTTGAGAGAAAATGTCTAGGATGCTAGATTTAGGATAGAGAAGGTTGAATATTTTTTTTTAGGAACTATATGTTGATTTTGATTATAAAAAAAGAACTTTTTAAAAGTTTTTAAGCTTTCATAAGTGGACATTGGCAATATAGATTTTGGGAATCCTTGTGTTATGCTCAAGGGCAAAACATAAATATTTCATAAAACTATATTGCCAAAAGAAAAACATGCAAAGAGAAAGTGACTTTGAAACTTCATCAAGATAACTTGATCTTGGGGTAGGCAAAGATTTAATATAAAAGTTTGTGAACTGGGATATGGAAAGGGTGGTCTGAGTACAATTGCATGCTAAAGAAAACCAAGGCTCTAGGCTACAGGGGAGTGTAGTCGACTATGTGCATTGAAAGTGTGCTTGTCTATCTCAAAATCAGAAAGATGACCCAAGAACAAGTGCATAATATAATTTTCCTCATTATCGAGATATCTGTAAAATCCTAATGTTACAACTTGGAATTACAACATAACAATCATGACAATATATGGCCAATGAAAACTTATTATAGGCTTCAAGCGGATGTAGCATTCCACTAGGCAAAGATGGAGAACTAGAACATTGTACAATGGCCAAGCTATGCAACAATCTTTACCCCACTTTATACTGGCTTAGGATTACATCTTGTATTTGGATGCACAACCCATTAAGGTAATCTAGCTACAATTTGTTCTTCATCTCCAAGGAAGTCCATTTCGATTTGCAATTCCGTAAACTAGTCCATATACCCATGCAATGATAAGTCCTTTTGTTTTAACTTCTGAAATTATCCAAGTAGTGTTTGATGATAATTTGTAATGTCTCTATTCATTTAAATTCTCATTTGCGAAGAATGTTTCTAATCTTCTTATTCCCAAGATTATAAATAAATCTATACAAAAGGAGATAATTAAATAAGGATTAAAAAGCAAAAGTTTATCAAATTTATTTAATTATTCTTTTGATTATTGGTGGGGGCACTTGGAGTTTTTAATTGAAAATTAATAATTCCAAGATTTGCTTAAATTTGAAATAAGGAGCAAATCGTGGGAAGATAAAGATGTGGGACTTTTCAAATTAGAAACATTCTAACTCCAATGGATATCAATTGCTTTATGACGATAAGTTTTGGAAACTTCACTTTTATTGAAGGGAATCACTTGCTTTGTGAGTTGGATTTGGCAACTTCTTTATTATTAAAAAGGGATCGATCTGGAGAAGAGAAGGATTCAAAAAATTACTTTGATTTTTATTAATTCTCTATCAAGCTATGAAGAAAGGTTACCCCAGGACGAAACCCCTGGCCATGCGTTGAATGGGACGAAAAACCCATATCAAAGAATGATCCTATCTAAAACGTCTGAGATTTCTGTGCAAATTCAAGGTGTGTAGCTCGATGAAGGTGATTGTGACGAGTGGAATCAATTTGCACTCATTCTGGAAGGACATGTTGATCTTGAGGTTGAATCGCTGCATTTTGTAAATGTAACGTGGCCTGTTTCTCATGAATATGATACTCGTTGAATATCACGTGGAACTGGGAGGCTGATTTTTGTGTGTGCACATCCTGGAGGACTTCCAATATCAATACGTGGCTCCTATTAGTAGTTCTTGGTGCATCATCAATAGTTCTATACTCAGATCAGTGTATTTCCCAGGGTTTTGTCTGCTTTTGATTCATTGTTAAATTCTGCATATCTAAATATAGTTTTCTAGGCGATTCACAAGACAAATTGAATTGTAATGAAATTTTTGAAAAAGCTCTTGAATTCGTACATTTTTATTTTATGAAATTGTTTATTGTTCAAGCAATACTTTGTGTGCAATTTGTTGAAATAAAACATCTATCAAACGAAAATTTTCGCATAAACTCGTCATACTCCTAGGAAAGGTTATTTCAGTGGTATCAAAGCCCACCCTTCCTACCAGCTTGTGTGGTATTCCCTGTGCATGTCAGTCTGAAGGTGATCTAAGCGGTTGCATGTTAGTTGATTTGATTCTATGCACTCCAGAGAGATAGGATCACACAAATATTTCATCAGAAGTAGGTCAGGTTAGCAAGAAAAAGGCCCTGATTTTATTTCAGCTATAGAAGGGATAGCTGAAAGAGGAGGTGGAAGCCCACCTAGGGATTTGAACAATCGACTTGAAAATTTATTGACCACATTTTCCCAATAGCAGGAGCAAGTGCTACAACAATTTCAGGATCGTATGATTACAGCCATGGGTCAAATGAGAGTGGATCGTGCAAGATTGAGTAGATCAAGCAGTGATTATAGCAGAAGTGATGTTGGACATGATCTTCAAGATAAAGCAGCGTCTAATGTTGTTAGGACAACGAGCACAAGGTCTAATCGACCTCTACGTCCTACCTTTGTGCCAAGACAAACTGAAGAGGAGGCAATTCTAGAGTTGGAGGATGAGACACACATCACTGATGATGTTATGGTGGCCTACAATGAATACAAAGCTCTCCCACTTGATGTGAGACAATTAATTAATTTGAATCAGTTTATGAATCAACGGAAAGATACACCCAGATTCAGGGTAGAAAGGCAAGAAAGGGGACTTAGAAGACAAACCAAGCAAGGCACTCAACCCAAAAATACAAAGAAGCATTGAATAAGGTTCCTTTACCGACCTTTGATGGAAGTGGGAAAATAAGTGCCAGATCATGGGTGCATAAACTTGACACATTCATGTCCTTGAAACCTATGGAAGAAGATAAGGCTATACAATTTGCTACGATGTATTTGGAGGGTGTAGCTTATGACTGGTGGCACCATGCCTTGATATGCTCCTACGAAGAGTTTGTCAATAAACTGATTGCATGCTTTGACTGGAAGGATATTGAGCTTTATCGTAGAGATTTGCCTCAGTTGAAGCAGACTGGTCATGTTGAGGCCTACATCAATGAATTCTAGAGAATTGCAATTATGGTCCCTGAGATGACTGACAGGCGAGTTACTATGTTGTTTGTTGAAGGTCTGAGTGACATACTAAGGGGTCTAGTGAAGGCTCATAAGCCTAGCACACTCCATGATTGCATTGGCCTAGCTCTTGATTTGGAGACTACACCTCCCTTCTAGTGTCAGAAGAAAGCTTTTGGTGGATTTCAGCCAAAACAAAAAGTTTCCAATCAGCAAAAGAACATCCCATCGAAATCAGAACAAGAATCCAGAAACGAATTACGCAGGAAAAAGTTATGCTTCACCTGCAAGGAACCATGGGAGCTTGGTCACTGTTGCCTTGGGAAAGGCAAGGTTCACTTGATTGAGGTTTTTTCAGATGATGAACATATTGATCAGGAGATTGGTACTGGGGATGATAGTGTGTAGGAGCAGCGACCACAGTTAGAGTTGGATGATTTTGGAGTTAAAGAGACTACCCAAAGTACCATAGCCTCTTTATCTGGAGTTCCTAGACTTCATCCATTCCGTTTGAAGGGTGTCCTTAAGGGGCAACACATGCTCTGTTTGGTGGATAGTGGAGCCACACACAACTTCATTGACGAGGGTCTAGTTGCGAAGCGTGGGCTACAGGGTGAGGAGTTTTCGGGATTCAATGTGATTGTAGCAAATGGATATCAGTTGAGTTGCACTAGGATGGTTTCCCAGCTTAGCATCCAAATTGGAGATTATACCTTGACTGATAACTTCTATATATTGGGACTCGGTAATATTGATGTAGTTTTGGGTTTGCAGTGGTTGCAGTCACTTGGGAGGTACATTCAGGATTTTCGCAGAATGGAGTTAGAATTTATAGTTGATGATAAAAAGATTGTGCCGAAGGCTATGCCTAACAGTGGTCCTCGAGTAGTGTCAGCTAGGAGGATGGAGGCTTTATTCAAACATGGAGAGGTGGATTGGGTAGCATAGTGTTTTGTTTCTACCAAGCCTGCCTCTGACAGCGAGCCACACTACCATGTTGACATCCAGACGGTGTTGGATAAGCATGGGGTAATATTTGGAGACATTCCTCCAGGCCGTCTACCTGATCGTGGGTTCGAGCACATCATTGAGCTTGAAGAAAGGGCTAAACCAGTTATAACTAAGCCCTATCAACACACACACCATTTTACGGAGGAGATTGAGAAGACAATCAAGGAGCTTCTAAGCATGGGACACATCCGGCCCAGTTCTAGTCCATTTGCCTCATCGATTGTTTTGGTTAAAAAGGATGGGACTTTGCGCATGTGCATAGACTACAGGGCCTTGAATAAGAAAACCATAAAGAACAGATATCCCATTCCCAGGGTCGACGAGCTGCTTGATGAGTTACACAGGGCCGTGTTCTTTTCCAAGATTGATCTTCGCTCAGGGTAACATCAGATATGAGTCTGAGAAGATGTTCACAAAACTGCCTTCCGTTGTCATTATGGGCATTTTGAATTCCTTGTCATGCCATTCGGACTCACCAATGCACCTGCTACATTTCAGTCGTGCATGAATCACACCTTCTGAGGGCAATTACGGAAGTTTGTTTTGGTTTTCTTTGATGACATTCTGATATACAACAGGACATGGGATGATCCCCTGCATCATTTGGCTGTAGTGTTGAGTATCATGGAGGCCCAATCGCTTTAAACGAAAGCTTCCAAGTGTGAGTTTGGGATGACTGAGATACTCTATCTTAGACATGTGATTGGCGCTGATGGTGTGAAGGTACACCAAGAGAAGATACAGGCAATTCTGGACTGGCCGCCTCCAAAAAACATAACAGAGTTGAGAGGTTTTTTGGGTTTGTGCTCTTACTACAGGGGATTTGTGAGAGGTTTCTCAATTGGCATCATCCTTGACAAACCTTACTAAGAAAAGTTCATTTATTTGGACTGAGGAGGCACAGGGAACATTTGACAAGCTCAAGGGGGTCATGAGCTCGTGTCCAATATTAGCATTGCCGGATTTTTTGTTTTGGAGTGTGTTGCATCGAGACAGGGAGTGGGTGCAATTCTAATTCAAAATCGACATCTGATTGCATTCGAGAGTAGGAAGTTGAGGGATACAAAGAGGTTGTATTCCACTTATGATAAGGAGATGCTAGCAATTATGCATGTGCTAGCTAAGTTCAGGGAGTACTTAGTAGGGACTAAATTCGTGTTCAAAACTGATCACAACAGTCTCAAATATTTTCTTGAGCAGAAGGACTTGAATGAGCGACAACAAAAGTGGGTGAGCAAGATTCTGGCATATGACTTCGATGTGGAATACATCAAGGGGAAGAAGAACATTGTTGTTGATGTTCTTTCCAAGAGACCAACACTTTTCTTTCTCACTGAGATTTCAGCTGACTGGAAATCTCAATTAATGGCCGAGTATACCAAAAACACTTTTGCCTATGATTTGATTGATGGCCGGGTACAGGATGACAAATATTCAGTAGTGAGCGACATTATATATTATAAGAACAAAGCCTATCTTGTACCAGGATCAAAGTTAAAGGCTAGGATATTGAGGGTTGTGCATGATACCCCTCTATCTGGGCATCCACAGTTCTTCAAAACTTATCGCCAAATTCGTGAGAGGCTCACCTAGAAGGGTTTGAAAGATGATGTGCTACAACATGTTAGAGAATCCCTGGCTTGCCAGCAAAACAAGGCAGAACAAACATTCCCTGCAGGACTTCTACAACGCTTATCGATACCCGAGCAGAAATGGGAAGGAATATCCATGGACTTTATCACAAGATTGCCATGTGTCGAGGGGAAGGATTGCATATACGCGGTTGTGGATACGCTAACCAAATATGCACATTTCTTCGTTATATCTTCTGATTACACCGCAATTCAGGTGGCAGAGGTATTCTTCAAGGAAGTATTCAGGGTGCATGGAGTCCCCAAAACAATCGTCAATGACCGAGACAACAGGGTTTTAAGTATGTTTTGGCAAGGGGTGTTTCGATTGGCAGGTACGGAGTTGACACCAAGCACAAGTTACCATCCTCAAACTAATGGATAGATAGAGATAGTAAATAAGTGGATTGAGGGATATTTGCGGAATTATGTGTCAACGCAGGAGCGTGCTTGGATCAGATGGTTACATTTAGGTGAGTATTGCTACAATAGCACCTCCCACATGTTGATCGGCATGTCTCCCTTCAGAGCCTTATACAGGTATGATGCCTTATCATTTGTAGATTTGGCCTTTGATGACAGTAGGGTCCCATGGGCCAAGGAGACAATGCAAAATTATCAAGATACTCTCAAGGCATTGAAAGACAATTTGTAGCATGCGCAGAACCAGCAAAAAATGTATGCAGATAGGCACCGAGTTGAGAGGTCATTTGAGATTGGAGACTTGGTTTTTCTGCATTTGCAGCCATACAGACAATCCTCATTGAAGAAAAGTGGTGCAAAAAAACTTAAGCCACACTTTTATGGACCATACAAGGTCTTGAGAAGAATTGGTGAGGTTGCATATGAATTGGAACTCCTTGAGGGTGGTAAGATTCACAATGTCTTCCATGTATCTTGCCTCAAGAAGGCATTGGGACAGCAGGTTGAGGCATCTCCAGAGCTTCCTCCAATTGATGAAGAAGAAAAAATGGTGTTGGTTCATGAGGGTATTACAGATTGGAGAGAAAGGAAGCTAAGAAATAAGGTGTTTCGAGAATATCTAATCAAATGGAGAGATTTACCAGTTGAAGATGCAATGTGGGAGGGGGAAGAAATTCTGCAGCACCCCAATTTATGATTGCTCAAGGACCAGCAATCCCGAGAAGGGAGGACTGTAATGTCCCTCTTCATTTAAATTCTCATTTGCGAAGAATGTTTCTAATCTTCTTATCCCTGAGATTAGAAATAAATCTATACAAGGGAATAAAAGGAGATGATTAAATAAGGATTAAAAAGCAAAAGTCTATCAAATTTATTTAATTATTCTTTTGATTATTGGTGGGGCCACTTGGAGTTTTTAATTGGAAATTAATAATTCCAAGATTTGCTTAAATCTGAAATAAGGAGCAAATCGTGGGAAGATAAAGATGTGGGACTTTTCAAATTAGAAACATTCTAACTCCAATGGATATTGATTGCTTTATGAAGATAAGTTTTGGGAAACCTCAATTTTATTGAAGGGAATCACTTGCTTTGTGAGTTGGATTTGGCAACTTCTTTATTATTAAAAAGGGATCGATCTGGAGAAGAGAAGGATTCAGAAAATTACTTTGATTTTTATTAATTCTCTATCAAGCTATGAAGAAAGGTTACACCAGGATGAGACCCCTGGCCCTGTGTTGAATGGGACGAAAACCCGATATCAAAGAATGATCCTATCTGAAACGTTTGAGATTTCTGTGCAAATTCAAGGTGTGTAGCTGGCTGAAGGTGATTGTGACTAGTGGAATCAATCTGCACTCATTCTAGAAGGATGTGTTAATCTTGCGGTTGAATCGCTGCATTTTGTGAACGTAACGTGCCCTGTTTCTCATGAATATGATACCAGCTGAATATCATGTGGAACTGGAGGGCTGATTTCTTTGTGTGCACACCCTGGAGGACTTCCAATATCAATACATGGCTCCTATTAGTAGTTTTGGGTGCATCATCAGTGGTTCTATACTCAGATCAGCATATTTTCCGGGTTTTTGTCTGCTTTTGATCCATTGTTAAATTCTGCAAATCTGAATATAGTTTTCTGAGCGATTCACAAGACAAATTGAATTGTAATGAAAATTCTGAAAAAGCTCTTGAATTCGTACATTTTTATTTTATGAAATTGTTTACTGTTCAAGCAATACTCTGTGTGCAATTTGTTGAAATAAAACATCTATCAAACGAAAATTTTCGCATAAACTCGTCATACTCCCAGGAAAGGTTATTTCATAATTTAGGGTAGGAACTCGGCCTGTGAATATTTGAGCATTGTCGTCCACAATCTGATGTTTTAACTAACCTTGCCTCATCTGCACCTTCTGTAAGCGTCCCGCCATAAGGCTGGATGTTTCATTTTTGTCACAGTAAACTTTACCCCCCTCGAGTCATTTTCAATTATATTCTCCAAGTGCAAATATTGTTCAAGGTCTTGAACAGAATACATCCTTGGAGACTTGTCCACCTTTACACACTTTTGGGAAGAGGGTGCAACTGGACCAGAAGGAATGCATTTGTGTTCAAATCTAGTTGAAGTTCTAATAATTCAAACTTCGTTTAGGCCCCTTGTTTTGGTATAGAATCCGAGTCTTTCGATCAGGTCAAGTTCTTCAGTCTTAATGTCGACATTCTCTCCTCCATCTTTAGAATGAAAGCTTTACCTCCTCTCTAAGTCATCTATTTTTCTATAAAGCTCTATCTGTATTCTTTTTGCCACTAGCAAACCACCTGTTTTCTTCTCCAGTTAAAAGTAACTCCTCTATGATCCATACTAATTGCCCTGATGCCAATGGATGCACAAAGACACTGAATTTCCTCAGATTTATTCCCGTAGACAAGACCAAATTCCCAATTAACATGCACACAATTCTAAAAAAAAGTAACTTTGGCACAATAGCACGGTTATGAAGAGAATCCGAGGCAAAACCACCAAACTAAACTATGGACAGGCAAGACTAAGAAGAAAACGAGGAAGATTTTCTGTTACTTTAACTATGAACTTCACAAGTTTGTACATGCTCCAAAACTGTTTCCGGCTCTTTTCCAACAACTAGCATCTACCCAAAATCTCCTTACTAGCTGTGCCCAACACCCACTTATACACGAGAAAGAAAACAGTCTCTACCTGACATTAACAAACTACTATATATAAAGGCACTATTATATTGGAGGAATATCAAAGACATTACATTAAAAAATTAAATAACCAAGTTGTTAATTAGGAGAAAGGTCTTCGAGGTTACTGTCGTATAAGCTGTCACATGTGCAATCGTTTCCTCCATTTGGAAGGGTTGGATGCATGGTTCCAATGTTCATAGATGTGCATCACAGACCTCGAAGGATATTAACAGGTTCAAATAATCCTTGGTTTAACCATTGCAAAGCTTGTTTCTCACACCAATGAAGATCCACTTCTGCATATGAAGAGTACAGGGCTTGTGTTTCAAGTCCTAATCCTATCTGTTTAATAATGAATTGATACTCCATTCCTTACATTGCATCTTATTAGCCATTAACATCAACGGTGCAGTTTATGGAGTATCGCTTCACTTTACCTCTAGTCTCTTGCAAATGCTTGTTATAAGAGTGCCCCAACTGTATTTTTTTCCAAGTGCCTTGTCTGTCATTAATGCTAATCTGATGGACGACATCAGCATACTATTTGCTCGTATGCATCTCATGGTGAGATTTCAATCGGGCAGTTTGCTTTTTACTTCACTCTGGGTACAAGCACTCTCTACGGTTTCCAAACTTCACCAGCCAAACTGTTGTGCTTAATAGAAGCTTTAGCAGCACATCACTTGAGAGCGCACCAATTTGAGGAGCAATGCTCAATACTTCACCAAGTAGTTTAAGCCCACTAATACACGTTAGTCAACCGGAAGTTCTTATCAATTGGTCTATTTATAATAAAACTAGGTGGTATAAGCTGTTTTTCTCGCATCTCACTTAAGAGTAGATCTGCTTCTTGTGTTCTGCCTTCTTTGCAAAGACCATTAATCAATTCACTGTAAGCAAGTGCATCAGGTGTAAGACCCTTCTCTACCATTTCTCTAAGCAGCTTGAAAGCTTCGATGAGATTACCTACCCTAAAATGCCCATCCATTAGTATGTTGTAAGTATTAGCATTGGCCACCACTCCATTGTCTGCCATTTGAACAAAAATCTCCTTTGCTTCCAGCATCTTCCCTTGAATACAGAACCCTTTAAGCAAACCATTGTATGTTATTTCATCTTTCACAAGATTATTTTTTTTCATTTGTTCGAACAACTGGAACGCTTTACAAAGATCACCAGATTTGGAGTAGCCATGAATCAGTAAGTTATAAGTTATTGCATCTGGAAGCAGATTCTTCTCCAGCATCTGATCATATATTTCTTCCACTTTCTGCATCTTACCTTCCCTGCAGAGCCCGTTCATCAATGCATGGTAAGTCATCACAGTTGGTTCAAGGCCTTTCTTTTTAATATCTTCATATAGCTGAGAGGCTTTATGGGTATCACCTGAACTAGCATACCCATCAATCATTAAGTTGTAAGTAACAATATCTGGAATCAAACCCTCGTCAGCAAGTCCATTCCAAAGATCTTCTGCTTCCACCATCTTGCCTTCTTTGCAAAGCCAATTTATAAGAGAATTGTAGCTTACAATATTGGGCATAATGCCATTTCTCTGCATTTCCCTCTGCAAATTGAAAGCTTCCTGCATGTTACCAGACCTGCAGTGCCCATTTATAAGAGTATTGTACACTTGTATATTTGGTGAGATATTTCTACTCACCATCTCCTTCAAAATGTCTTCAGCTTCATGCAATCTACCTTCTTTACATAATCCATTTATCAGTGCACCATATGTTACTACATCAGGTGCAAGGCCTTTTCCCTGCATCTCCTCGAGCAGGTAGAAGGCTTCCTGCATATTGCCACCCTTACTGTGTCCATCAACCAATATATTGTAAGTAACGGCATCCGGAACCAAACCCACTCTGTACATCTCTTTTAAGATACTTACAGCCTCTTCAATCATATATTTCCTACAAAGCCCCTTAATCAGTGCATTGTAAGTAATGACATTAGGCGCGATGCTGTGTCTTCCCATTTCCTGGTGTAACCTAAGAGCTTCTTCAGTATTCCCCAGCATCGAGTGCCCATTGATAAGTGTGTTATAAACAACTCTATCAGGACTCAAACCCTTTCCAGTCATTTCATTGAACAGCGCTTCCGCCTCCCTCATTTTCCCTTGTTTGCAGAGTGCATTCAACAGAACACTGTACCTAAAAATATCAATTTGAATACCTTTTCTTATCATTTCACCGTGCAGCTCCAGGGCACCATGCAAATCTCCAAGTCTCAGATGCCCATCAATCAATATGGAGTAGGTGACACAGTTTGGCTCCAATTTACGTTCATGCATTTCATTTACAGTCCCTTTGGCTTGCTCTAGCCTACCACTTTTACAGAGCCCGTTAATCAGGGTATTGTAGGTCACTAAATCAGGGCTCAGACCTTGTGTAACCATCTTCTCCAGAATCTCAAAAGCCCCATCTTGATTTCCAGATTTACAATAACCATCAATCAGGATATTGTACGTAATATGATTAGCAACCACCCTCCTGTTTAACATCTCCCAAAAAAGCCTCCCTGCTTGTTCCATCTGTCTCTTTTTACAGAGCCCAATGATAACAACATTATAAGAAAATGCATCAGGCTTGCAACCCAATTCATTCATTCTAGACAACAACACAACTGCGGCATCTAATTGCCCTTCCTTGGAAAACCCTTGAAGCATTTTGTTAAAACCAAACACATCAGGGTTGATACCCAATGACATCATCTCAGAGAAAACTTCCCAGGCCCTATCAGTCTGTCTAGACACAACCAAAGCTTCGAGAAGAAAATTGCAGGAGGAAAGAGAAGGCATCATACCATGATCTTTCATGAGGAAGAAGGTTTCTGCTGCTTGTGATGTCATCTTGACCTCAGCATAGGCCTTGATCACTAAGTTAAAAAGTGCTGGTTTTAATTGACGAATAGCCATGAATGTTTTGAAAATAGACTTGGGAGTTGCATTGCAGGTCTTCAGGAGGACTAGAGACCTTATTGCAGATTGGGCTTGCACCCACCTTTTCTGTTGCAGCAACCCACATACGTGTCTGATTATTTCTTCTTCGTCTTCCCCTCTTTCTTCTCTTGCTGAGTCCTCAAGGCTACCCATTTTGTCTAAGTGTGAGAAAGGGGCAGTAGAGCCTGTGATCCTTCTCGTGAGACTGAACCCAAATGGAACCCAGTTTGTAGAGCAAAAAAAAAAGGGTTTGCATGGCACCCATTTGCCTTGAATTGCTTTCTTGCTGCTGGTGGTTTTGATCGACCGGTTGTACAGAGAGTGCAGTAAACTTGTCTTGTTCTTTCTCAGAATCATTGCAAAATTGTTACGAACAGAGCATTTGATCGGTCATTTTACATGATATATTCTACTCCAGCTAGTGCTTTTAGGAATCCAGACGCATTGTAGAACATTCAAGGTCACAAATCCGTTTCATCGGATCAAAATGTAGACTTGTACCAAATGGGTTGTAAGGAGAGATACCAATAGTAGTGCGCCCTAACTTCTCACGCGGTATCTAAACCGTATCACATCAACATTTTATCGTCTCTACTTTTTAATTCTAGATTTTCAAGATGTAACGTGTCAATATAATGATAGGGGTGTGATTACCTTTTTAAGGGGTCACTAGAGAATCGTTTTGAAAGTTAAATTAATTGGTGATAATGATTTTTTTCTTTAAAAAAATTAAGTGGGTACTAAAAGTGGAACATTATAACTTCAATTAATGGCGTTCAATTCATACCGTGCATGTATCAAGTTCGAAGTGACAAACCATTAACATTTAATCATCTTACATTGAATAATTTGTTGTTGGTATTGAAAGAGCCCATCGGTGCACTAAATCACACTTACCTAATTTTCATTTGGGCAAGTCACTCTGCATCTGGGTGGTTGTTGAAAGGAAGAGCAGATGTAGTGCATTTACGATGTTGGAAAGAGGAGATGTTGACTTATTTCCTAGTAAGGAAGACATCGGACAACTCGCAGCGCTGAGTAAGGAATAAAACCACCATTATAGCCGTTATAAAATCCACAAACACATTGCTTCCCTTACAGAGAGTCATTTGCTTCTACCCTCACTAAAACGATGCCAAACCCCCACCTCCTCTCTTTCGTTACTACGCTTGGTAAATGTGATGTCTCCTCCTAGCTAGAGACATTACTCAAGCCTTGGATTAGCCTATCATTCTGACACTCGTAGGCTAATGGGATTGAATAGAGGGTCCTTTGAGGATTGGCATCATTCCTAGTACGCAGAGAGCTTCAGTTTGGTCTTCGTTTGGCTTCGTTCGGATGTTGTTTGCTCTACTTACTATTTTTAGTAAGTTAGTGGAGTTAGAGATGGGCCCTTGCTATTTTTATCAAATGGGGTTAGTCATACGCAAATTCCTTATCCCAGTTTCCAGTTCAGAAGGCGTGCAGAAATGAAGAGTAATAATGGAGATATTAATATTTATTTGGCCAAAATAAATATTAAGTTTTTAGCTTATATTATTAAGTTATAATATAATTTTATATTATAAGTTACTTAAATGAAGGGTAAAGTTATCATAGATGGGGCCAAGTGAACAATTAATTATAAAAGAATTATTTGTGCACCAATTATAGAGTTTTAAGTAAAAATTAAAAAGTGGGAATATATCTTTTATCCCACATTGGCCAGGCAAGTGTTTGAGCTGCCATAAGAAAATGATAAAAAGGACTTATGGGCTCATTTTCAAGCATGTTATGTGAATGTTATTTTGTGGAGAATATTTGTCTTAGGCTTGTGGGCTTTTTTGAAGGTTTCAGCCTTCAGGAAGACTGTGAGGATTCATACAGAAGAATGTAAGACTTTTGTATATCAACATTCAAACGCTGTGAAATACTAGTTGATATTGCTTTAGAATTGGCTTCATTCGAGAGTCAGATTTGCATAGATTTGTGGAGATTTTCTTCAATATTGCAAGTTGATTGTACTTCTAATTTTTTGTGTGAGTTTAATGATTAGTTTACATCCATTAGTGTAATGGTACAACCGCTGTAATAAATCTGCTATGTGCAGCCAACAAAGAGGAAATAAGTTTTTTTTAAATAACCCTGGTACTCTTTATCTTATATCTTCCTCAATGTATTTCATATGAATAAATGTAAGAGTTTCATGTTGACTGGTTGTAATACATGAAGCTATTTGGTTATAAATTGAATTTAAATAAAGTTTCCACAGTTTTGTTGTGCTTTAGGGCATTATTTGTCTTAAAAATTGCTATATATATATTGAGACATTGCAAAGAAACAAACATAAATGCAACAGGTTCAACTAAACCATAGATGTTAGCTTGAAGAACCTGTGAAGGGTTCTTAGAGTATATGTTATTTTCATGTGTTATTTGCTTTCGCCATCACTATAGAGTTATGTGCTATTTTATTTATTTTCTTGTGTATAACATTACTCTATTGAGTGATGGCATTGGGGTTTTGCCTTTGGCAAGTTTCAAGTTTTATATGCATGCAGAGATTTTGTAGCACAAATCAAGCAGAGTGATCTTGATTTGCACTAGTGTTTTACAACATGATTAACCCTTGGATTTTGTTTAGCCTTCAGATTCAAATGGGTCATCTTGTTATCGTTGGTGACAGGGGAGGTTTTTAAGGCTATAAGTTAAATGGTTAAAAAATGTGAATATAAATTAGAATGTTTATTAAAAATTAAATAATTTTCTCGATCTGTGAATTATTGGGATTATATCTACCCCTCACATACTACAAGGAATAAGTTTTTTAGTAATATAGGTTCATTTCTTTTGACATATGTAAAAATGGTGAACTGGGTGCAGGCCTCGGGCTTTGCACATGCAAATATTTCATAGCCCAAATCAAGTAGAGTTTTCAGGAGAACCATCTCGATTTGAACTAGTGTTTTTTAACATGATTAATCCTTAGATTTTGTTTAGCCTTCACATTTGTATGGGTCATCTTGCCATCACTGCTTATAGGTGAGGTTTTTTAAATCTCATTAAAGCTATGAGCCAAATGGTTAAAAAATGTGAATATGGCTTGGAATGTAAAAACAAAAATAACTTTGTTGATCTATGAATTCTTAGACTATATTAACTGTAGTTTAATTTAATGTAATCGATCTGTGAATAATTTAGAATGAGTAATTTTGGCTTTAAAAAAATAATGACCATTTAAGGTTAACTTGTATAATAGATAGCTATTGTAATTTTGTTAATGATTTGGATAACTTGATCTCATTCATGTCTTTCTAATTACAATCTGTGAAATTTTACAATTACGTGTAAAATACATTAACGACATGCACAAGGTCTCTTTTATATCTACTCCTCATGGATTGAAAGGAATGGGTTTTTTTTTTTTGTATTCTAGCTTTATTTATTTTGACCTTATGATAAAGTAGTCTCGAAAAATTTAATGACTATTTACGGTTAACTTGTGTAATAGATGGCTATTGTGATTTTGTTAATTATTTGGATAGCTTGATCTCATTCATGTCTCTCTAAATTCAATTTTTTATTACTGTTGTAGATGGTTGAACATGAATAATATTGTAACAACAATTATTTACATGAATGTAGTTCATACAAATAAGCATTTGATTTATATGTATGAATCACATTCATACAAATATCATATTGTCATTGAGGATGACATTTTGGGCATGAATGATCCCATACCTGCACTCCATCACCTAAAACTTTTGTGAGGGGGATAAATCCATGTTTCAATTCACTGCAAGCAAGGTTATGCCAATATGAATAATATAAACATGTTTATTTCAATTGTATAACAGTACTTTAAAAATTAATTGGAAAAAATATAAGATAATATTATTTATATGATAAACAATTTACATAGCACAACATTAGATGTGACTAGACAAACTAAGTTGCAAAATAAGGTTGATCTATCATACTTGCTTGTAATGTATGACAAAACCCTTTTTTCGATCTTCAAAATCAAGACAGAAAATTGTATACTTAGAGTTTTTCAATAGCTTGCTCCTTCAAATATTTTGTTGGGATGTTTTTCAATGCCATTGATATTGTTGGAGTGTTTATCATACAACATGACATTGTGTGCCCTTGTTGAAAACAACATGTCAATTACAAATTATTAGTTGGAGTAAGTGGACTACCTAGCTAATAATTCCACGTGATTGTGAAGGAAGGAGCATAGATGTTCATCATTTTCATCATAATTGGATGTTCTTCTAGAAAATGAGTTGCCATGTTTTTTAACCTTCTTTGTCTCTCCATCTCTTTCATTGCTTTCTCATAGTCTTTCATCCTTTTTTTATGCTCCTTATTCTATTTCCGTTGCCTTTGTTCTTCCTTTTCTTTCTTTTTTAACTCATTTTCAATTTGTTTTCTACTCCTTCAAATCTCTGTTAATTACTCTTAATGTTTTCTTCTCTGTTATTTGTTGTTTCTTCCTAGCTTTAATTTCTTTTATTTCCTCATTTCATGTTTCTTAGCCACAAAACATTTCAAAAAAGTTATTTGCAGTTAAAATTTGAGACTACCTATGTCAAGCAGAATTTTAGCCACCAATTAAAATGACGTAAATCAATTCCTAAATAGATAACCTGATCTACAAGATGGGATAGCCACTTGGTTTATAAAATAAACTACCTCATTAATTGTCAACCAAAATGCATTTAGCTTTGACAAGATGGCAGCACTATATGTGCAACACTTACTCGCTTCTTGAATTGTATCAATTGAAGATAGGAACACACTTACATAAAGAAAATTACATGAATTGAGAGTACTTGGAAGTAAATCACATTTGCAGGAAATAAATAAACTAAAATGAATTGAATTGAATGTGGTGGAAGCTTTCTCTAATGAAACAACAATCATTCAAAAAAAAATATAAAATGCAAAAATTAATTATAATACTTAACTCATACATGTAGAATTCAAATGATAAAAAAAAATACTTGCACCCAAATTCTACTGAATAATCTAACGAGTTAGGATCTTCACTACAACTCCCCCTGAGGGGCTCCTCCTCGCTTGGGTTTGAGTTTCAATCCTCCTCTTAAGTTTTAACACTTTGACTTCATAATATTGATTTCATTCATATTCCTATAACAATTAAAGATTGCTAAAACAATGGTTACAAAGATAACTGTTGATAATAATGTTTCTATTCACACTTATATTTTCTATTATTGTAATATTCATGGCCTAAGTCTTTGCTACATTACATATAGAAGTGGTCACAAGGTAAATTTTAGCGATGAATATTCGATAATTCACAAATATTCCTATTTTTGAAATTTGGTTTTGGCAATTTAGAAGGCCACTACATAGGTCCAACATGCCTAAAAATTATGACTATAATATATTTCCTAGCTTAGCTCGTCAAACATTTATAATAATTTCATGGTTAGCTATCTAATTCGCCTTATATATATAGTAAACATGATGATACAGGTAACCATCAAATTTTACTTTCAACAACTACCCCATGATATCAAACAAGCAACCCAACTGAATAACCAACACATAACCAAATGCCATCCACGTTGGTCGTTCGCACCGATTGACAATTTTAGTTGACTAGCTATAATATATTGTCGAACTATAAGTTGGCCATCTGACTACACCATTTGGTTGCACCGTTCGGATGCACTATTTGATTGCACCATCCAGTTGAACCATTTGACTGCATTATCCGATTGTGTCATTTAGTTACATCATTTGATAGTGTTTTCTTGGTGCAGCCAAATAATTGTAAAAAAAAACTAAAATGTTTGCCTCTCCTCCTAGTGGATTCACTACCACACATATCAAACTTGTCATGGCTACAAAATAATTATCCATAGATTCACAAATGAAATCTAAGGGATTTTTTGATAAGGGCTCTTAAAATTTACCCTAGGTGGTCATATGTTATTATCTAACAAAAAATGCTAAGAATACAAAATAGAATTTGGAACAAGTCTAATCTAGGAGAACATTACTAGTAATGGCTACAAGAAAATAGAACATGGAAAGTTCTATTTGATAGCTAACAATAACAAAAGGTCAGTCAAATGAGGAAGATCCATTGCCAACTTATTTCAACCATAGGCATCATATTTTGACATGCAAGATCCATTCTCCAACTTCTTCCATCATTATAGGTTAAGATAGGTTGTTGATAGTTGTTATGGGTTCAACATAGCAATCTCTAAGAAGCTACAAGCTTATCGCTTAGTTGTTGTGTTATCACTACCAAGATTGCTACAAGTTATAACTACTCATAATTATTGCATGCTAGTGTTAGGTTGTGGAGCTAAAAGCTTCACTGATGCAAACATAGAGGAGGTTGTTGAGTGTCACAGTAACCGACGTCGGTCAGGCCAACCGACGTCGGTCAGGAGTAGACAGGAAGCTACCGACATCGGTCATAGATCGGCCGATGTTGGTCATCTCTAGACAGACAGGAATCAACGTCGGTCGCCTATGCATTTTAGAACTGTTAGTTATACGAACAGTTTGTTTGAGAACAGTCAGTTTGCATGTAAAGACTAATTTTAGTCTTGAGTCTGCGTTTCTAATTATTGTAATCAAAAAGTCTAATTATTGTTTGGTTTTGGATCTATTTAAGAGACCCATGGGGCTGTATTGTAAGTTGTAGAATCATAAGGACTTGCAAAGGCAAGGACAAGGGTTCTTCCATGGTATGTAAGATCAGGTTGATCTGCAGGGTGTGCAAGATCAAGTAGAAGATCTACATGGTAAGTAAGATCAGTTGATTTGCAAGTGTGTGTGTGTGCAAGGTCAAAGGAGATCTGTGGGGTAGCAAGGTTAAAAGAGATCTGCAACACAACAAGGAGCAAGATCAGGGAGATCTACTTGGAGTACGTGGTGTACTCGGTGGTGGTACTGGCAATATTGTTACTGACTGGTGGAAATAACAACTCGATTATTGAGTTGATTGTGTTTATAATTGAGAGAGAGAACTCTTGAGGGAGAATTAATAGTACACCCAAGAGGTGTGGGAAGAGTGTGATTTCTTCATTGTATTTCCTTCTGGAAGAGTGTTAATACAAGATTGTATTGTCTCTCTTATTCTGTGTTGTTTCTGATTTCTAGTTACATTTTACTTATGGTTAAATTTCGTGTTTAGTTACTTATACAAAGGTAATCAAGTGTACTCTTAAGGAGTAGGGATCCTAACAAATTGGTATCAGAGCTTGGTTAGGTACACTAACAGGCGGTAGAGCGTGTTAAGTGTTTGTTGATTACAAATCACTCTCGAGGGTTTCTGATTGAGTGGGAATAAAGCAATGGCAGAAGAAAGTACACTAAGAATAGAGGAATTCAATGGCAAGAATTATCAATTACGATATTATGAAAAGAAAGAGCAGGTAAAGAAAGATTGTTGGTTGGTAGAAGATCAGCATGAAGGAAATGAAGAAGCAGATGTTGCAGGTATTGTTGCACAGGATGCTCTTCTATGTTCCTTGGATAAAGTAGAATCTTGGGTTTTAGATTCTATTGCCTCTTTCCATGCAACCCCAAATAGAGTATTTTTCCATGATTATGTCCATGGAGACTTTGGAAAGATTTATTTAGGGGTTGGTGAGCCTTGTCAAATTGTTGACAAAGGGGAAGTGTGGCTAAAATTGCAGACGGGCAACACATGGGTGTTGAAGAAGGTCATGCATGTCCCAGTCCTGAAGAGGAGTCTAATTTCTATAGGAAAGTTGGGTGATGAGGGTTACACAATTACTTTCATAGCGAAATCTTGGAAAGTTTCCAAGGGTGCACTTGAATTAGCATGTGGTAAGAAAGCAGGTACTCTTTATCTATCTACTTGTATTACTAATTCTCCTTCTGGTTTATCTACTTCAGATGTAGATGCAAAGATGTGGCTTTATAGGTTTGGTCACATGAATGAGAAGGGGATGCATGTTCTTAAGAGGAAGTCTGATGTCTTCGACAAACTTAAGAACTGGAAAGCCTTGGTTTTCATGGAGGAGACGATAGATAGAGATCAGCTCAAGGGGCAGAATAATTTTGAGTAGGGCAATTTAGATAGGGTTATGATCCAAGGTGAGCTCATGGGTAAAAGTCATCAGTCACAGGAAAACACAGTTATCAACGTCGGTCAGGTGGGAACTGACATTGATTAGGTAGGTATCGACGTCGGTCATGTGCAGACTAGAGTCGGTGGTGTCGGGTAGGTGGAGACCGATGTCAGTCAGGGAATCGACGTCAGCGACCAGGTGGACACCGACGTCGGTTAGGGAACCAGCATCGACGATCAGGTGGAATTGGCATCGATCGGGTGTAGACCAAGGTCGATCAAAGAACAGATTTTGGGCAAACAGCAAGCTGTCAAGGAGTCTCAAATGCCCATATGGAGGACTGAAAGGGTAAGTAAGCCTCAAACTCATTATTCCCCTTCTTTATACTACTTGAACTTGTTGCTCATTGATGGTCAAGAACCAGGAAGTTTTGAAGAGGCAATGCAGGTAGAATCCAGGAAACAGTGGGAGCATGGCATGAATGAGGAGATTGATTCCTTAGAAAAAAACCAAATGGGAGATTTGGTAGAGTTGTCAGTTGAGATGAAAGCACTGAAAGATGAATGGATTCCCAGGTTAAAGAAATGAGAGAATGGACACGTGAGACAGAAGGCCAGGTTATATGGTCTTGAGCAAGCTCCAAGACAGTGGTATAGCTTTGACAGGTTTATGACAAAGCATGGCTTTAGTCAATGTCAATGTAATCACTGTGTTTATTTTACCAGGTTGGATAATGGTCGCGACATTATCCTATTTCTATATGTGGATGATATGCTTGTTGCAGGTTCATACATGCAGGGAGTTGCTGAACTAAAGGTAAAATTAGTTCAAAGGTGTGCCATGAAGGATTTAGGAGGAGCGAAAATCCTTGGCATGACTATTTCTAGAGATAGGGAAAGTCACAGGTTGATTTTGTCTCCAGATGATTATGTGAATAAGGTAGTGGAGAGGTTCAATATGCAGGATGCAGAACCAGTTAGCACACCTATGGATAGACAGTTCGCAGAACAGTGTCCCAAATCACATGATGAGGTTGAGTACATGTGTACTAGACCTGATATTACCCAAGCAGTGGGAGTTGTCAGCAAGTTTGTGGCCAATCTGAGAAAGAATCACTGGAAAGTAGTTCAATGGATTCTCAAGTATCTGAGAGGGACCAGTAGCAGGGATTCATGTTATGCAGGGTCAGGCACTTCTCTACATGGGTATGTAGATTTGGATATGGCAGGTTACTTGGATGATAGGAGAAGCAACACAAGATATGTGGTGGTTGGTCTTTAAGATTGACCTTGAAGAGGGATACAAGCCAAGAAACAAAATTAGATGATGTACAGGTACAGGTACAGGTGCAGCTGTTTATCTCCAAGTGGGAGATTGTTAAGTTGTGGAGCTAAAAGCTTCACTGATGCAAACATGGAAAAGGTTGCTGAGTGTCACAGTAACCGACGTCGGTCAGGAGTACACAGGAAGCTGCTGACATCGGTCATAGATCAGTCGATGTCAGTCATCTCCAGACAGACAGGAACCGACGTCGGTCGCCTGTGCATTCCATAACTGTTAGTTACATAAACAGTTCGTTTGAGAATAGTCAATTTGCATGTAAAGACTAATTTTAGTCTTGAGTCTGTGTTTCTAATTATTGTAATTGGAAAGTCTAATAATTGTTTGGTTTTGGATCTATTTAAGAGACCCATGGGGCTGTATTGTAAGTTGTAGAATCATAAGGACTTGCAACGGCAAGGACAAGGGTTCTTCCATGGTATGTAAGATCAGGTTGATCTGCAGGGTGTGCAAGATTAGGTGGAAGATCTACATGGTAAGTAAGATCAGTTGATTTGCAGGTGTGTGTGTGTGTGCAAGGTCAAAGGAGATCTGCGGGGTAGCAAGGTCAAAGGAGATCTGCAACACAACAAGGAGCAAGATCAGGGAGATCTACTTGGAGTACGTGGTGTACTCGGTGGTGGTACTGGCAGTATTGTTACTGACTGGTGGAAACAACAACTCGGTTATTGAGTTGATTGTGTTTATAATTGAGAGAGAGAACTCTTGAGGGAGAATTACTAGTACGTCCAAGAGGTGTGGGAAGAGTGTGATTTCTTCATTGTATTTCCTTCTGGAAGAGTGTTAATACAAGATTGTATTGTCTCTCATATTCTGTGTTGTTTCTGATTTCTAGTTACATTTTACTTCTGTTAATACAAGATTGTATTGTCTCTCATATTCTGTGTTGTTTCTGATTTCTAGTTACATTTTACTTCTGGTTAAATTCCATGTTTAGTTGCTTATACAAAGGTAATCAAGTGTACTTTTAAGGAGTAGGGATCCTGACAGCTAGACCTATTTAATCACATTCCTTGAAACATAAATTATAAATAAACCAACACATCAAAGATAACCATAATACATCTTAATCACAAAGCAAAACTATTTCATTCATATAGACATAGTTAATATATGCTTTATGTTTCTTAGTGCTTTAGTAGGAAAATATACAAAATATGGCTAAAGATTTTTAACAGTGGGAGGATCAAAGGTAGGTTTTTAGGGGTTCAAAATTCACCAATTATATGGCTCATCACTCCCCCTCAATTTAATGTATTGCTCATCCTCGATCAATAATCTTATGCATTTCAAGGGCACACAATAATCTAAAGTCAAAGGGTTTAGATACCCAAGTCCTTTATTTGCCATAGAATCCATGGTGAGCCTCCATTGTATACCATCTCTTGTTTCCCACTCTCTCATTAGTTGGTTCTACCTCTATCCAATATAGAATAGGATACCAAAATGGTGATGGCTGAAAAGTGATAGCCAACCAGTTTGTTCCTTTTCTTCGTATGATTTCAATATAAGTGTGAACATGATCAAAGGCAACTTTGAGATTACACTAGAGTATGATTCTTTCTTCTTAAATTTAAGGGTAAGCTCTTGCCATCTAGCTATGCCAACGCCAAATACTTCTCACCCTATTGTGGTTAACAATGTGAGATAATGGTTCTGAAAATATACAAAGCATGACTAAAGTGTTTTATCAATGGGAGGCTCAAAGATAAGTTCTTAGGGGTTCAAAGTACACCAATTACATGGCTCATCACACCCCCCAATTTAATGTATTACTCATCTTCAAGCAATAGTCTTATGCATTTCAAGGCCACACAACAATCTGAAGTCAAAGGGTTCAGATACCCCAATCCTCAGTTTGCCATAGAATCTATGGTGAGCCTCTATTTTCTAGCATATCTTATTTCCCACTCTCTCATTAACTAGTTCTACCTCTATCTAATCTTGAATAGGATACCAAAATGGTGGTCATTGAAAAGTGATAGCCAACCAATTTGGTCCTTTTCTTCTTACAAATTCAATATAAGTGTGAATCAATCAAGGTTAGCTTTGATATTATGTCTAGAGCATGGTTCTTTCTTCTTCAATTCAAGGGTAAGTTCTTGTCATCTAGTTATGCAAGCTCTAATTTTTTTCTCACCCTATTGTGGTTAGCAACATGAGATAGTGGTTCTGAGCTTCCACTTGCTCTTTCACAAATTAGGAAGCAACCTCTCTCCTTTTCATCAAGAAAACCCATTCATGCACTATTTCCTCAGGCTAAGTAACCTCCCCTCTGATCATCAAAGCATATTATTATTATTTTTCTCTATAATATTTCAACACTTGACCCCTTATACTCTTCTTTATCAAATGCGAAGAAAAAGCTATAAGTAAAACATCTCCTATATTAATATTGGGGTTCTATTCTACATTATGAGGGATAACATAATTATGTATATATAATTCACATAATTGAGCTTGTACCTGAAGAGTGTCACTTTTATATATATCAAAGAAAGATTAAGGATCTATTACCATGCGGGTAGATCACAATAAACCCTCATAAACTGTAATTTTAACCATTGCTCTTCAAGATATATGGAATAAACTCAATAAGTGGTCTACAATTTAGTAATTGATTTGTTAACAAATCCAAATCTTCCACTTTTGATTCTATTTTCATGATTTATTTTGCATCCTCCTAGACTTTCTTTTTCAATTATTTGTTCTCTTAACTCAACTAACCATAATGTTTAAACCAACTAAATTGTGCACTCTGAAAGTGCTCATCTCCTATTATATACATTTTAAAGAAAAGGAATGTTTAGTTCAATTTGTATATTTGTGTAGAAACCTATATAATAGTCTTTTCAATGACAGTAATATCAGGATGATCTTGAGTTGTTCTACAACACATACTACAGGCTAGGACTTAGTTGGTATAACTGGGTCTTTCAGTTCTGAAGCCACATCTTCCAATGTATCCAAGCCTTTACCCTATTCAAACATCTTAAATTTTCTCCTTAGAATCTTAATTTCCATAAAAGTTTGCTCTAGGATCTAAAATTTAGTTTGTTGCAGGCTTGTAGGGAGTTCTTGTTCCTTGATTTCATATTTTTATTACATCTCTTCATATCCTCTTCCCAATTTCCTTATAGTTGATTGCTTTTCATGTTCCCTTTCAACTGAATTTATAGATTTAGAATCATGGGAAGTAGAGTATTCTTCACCATTGCTAGTAGATATGGAGGTGCTAGGTTATTAGATTTCCCTTTTATCTTTTAATGAATCCGCACTAATATTAATTATAGTAGGGGTTTTTGAAGTATATTTCATCGATAGCTTGCTTCTTAGTCTATGAGACCTCCTCCTATAAACTTGTGTACTTTAGTCTTGGGATTCTTAGTAGGCTTATGAGTTGGAGGAGCCTCTTCCTTTTCTAATTCAGATAAAGAAGATGTAATGATTAACTTCCTCTTTATTCTTTTTGTCTACATTCCACTTGTTTCTACCACAAGCTCCTTTTGTTGTTCCATTATTTCTTCTTAAGTTATCCTGGTAGCTTCTTCTCTTGTAGCTACATTTTCTTTTTGTGCTACTTCTTCTTAATCTTCACTTCAAACTCTTCCTTTGCCTCTTCTTCTTCTTCTTCTTCTTCTTCTTCTTCCTCCTCTACTCATTCCTCTTCTTCTTCTTCACTTGTTTCTTCTACTACCACATCATCAATGCCTTCCACCAATGGTATTTGTAAAAATTCTTCCCAATCCAAGTTAGGTCTCCTACTACTCAAACATCTCTTGACAATGAGCTGAATGAGGCAGTGATGAGACAATGACTTTGGTTTACCTTTTTTATATTTCTTAGTGATTCTCTTTAACATATATAACAAAAGGTTGGACACATTTATCCTTATGTTGTGCCTTAAGTGGTTGAGAAAATTAAAATGAGTAGCATATAACATTGAGTGTCTCCCCTTATAAGTAAGGTATTTGAGCATGAATAAGGCAACTTTTTCTCATACCTAAGGTAGTGAGAGATGAAGTTTTCCCTATTTGGAGAAGATTAAATGTTTATTCCATTCATAAAAGATTCATCTCCCTATTTCAACACTAGCTCTCTATTTCCATAGCTCCCATGTTCGCAGAAGACCGATTAATTGGCTTAGGGAATTCTCAATAACCCTTATTTATAGTCCAATCAAAGTAACCTTATTATCTTCAAATATTCTATCAAACTCTTTTGCAACTTATTGATCATACCCAATCAATTTCTCAAAGTATGAAAACCACCCTACATCTCTAAAAATAGTGGTGACATCCAAGTGCTCCAATAATGGGGTGAGATTTGTGGGTTCCCTTTAGACACAATCTCTTCCCATGGTGGCTTGAGTATTTTTGCATGAGAACAAGTTAGGAGGGTTTTGTAGGTATGTTGGGATAATAATCTATTTATGTTTTTTCATGAATCATGATCATTATTTGCCTTAATCTTGCTAATTGTGATTGCATAAGTCAATTTCCCTTTTGTTACATGTTGTGAAGCATGTAGCTATCTTAAATGCATTTATGACAACCCCCCAAATATATTATCACTTTCCCTCAAGTGAAGGACATAATCGAATATTTGTGCAGTAAAAAAGGGAATGGATAATAGTGATGGAGTGTTGGTGGTGGGATAGTAAGGTTGATGTGATGTAAAGGTTGATGGTATTAGTAGCCAAAGTGGATTTTGAACTACCATGGGCTATTCCTATAGCAATAATCTCATGCATAATTTTAAATTATAACATAATTATGAGATATTAAAATAATTAATTAGGATTACCTTGAATAAAACAGTATGGTTACCTCTACTTGATGAGACACTTCATTATGTAAAGTTGTGCGACCACGATGAGGGAATGTCGGAGCTGGGAGATGTGGAAGAATGTTGATTACATCATGATGAAGTGTGTGAACATTTGATAATGTTGGGGGATCAAACCAACAATAGATTACACTTGTGAAAGCAATAAACGCGGAAATAAATCAGATAGATAAGTAACTGAAATGATAAATAGCACAGAACAAGATATACAAGAAAACACCCTGAAAACTTGTATTGAAACTCTTTACAATAGGAATACAATATGAAGAAGCTTCGTTCTTCCACACCTCTCTCAGATGCACACAAGATCTCTCACTAGATCTCTATTCCTCAAGAGCTCACTCTCAAGTACATTCAAATCCAACAACCTGGATTGATGCAACTCTATACTGTCCTTCAAACATTCACAATGTTCTACTCTTACAGTTCTACACACACTCTCTACAATTCTAAGCTAAGAAGATCTTCCTACATATAGAAATAGGGAAACTTGAGCATGCTCTTACAACAAACAGTTAAGCCTCTTGAACAAGGGCTCTAAAAATAGTATTGCTAACAATAGAGACGCAAGCTTGAGTCCACGACTCAAACTTATCATGCAAACACTCGCTACCGTCCACGAAAATAGATTTCTGGACACGCAGGTAACCGACGTCGGTTCCTGCCTGTTCGCCTGTGACCGTCGCCGGTCGACCATATCGCCGACGTCGGCGCCTCTGCAACTGCTACTAACCGACGTCGGTCGCTCCTGACCGACGCCGGCGTCTGTGTAGACCCGAACCTGTTTAAGTATGCTCCTTGGTGAAGCTTTTAGCTCCACACCCTAACAATCTCCCACTTGGAGATAAACCAGCTGCACCAACCTGTACAGCATCATCTTCTTGCTCCTCCATCTTCAACTCAATCATGAAGACCAATAGAAGTTGAATGAAGATTCAACTTCTCCATCGTAACCGGCTTTGTTAGCATATCAGCAGGATTCTTGTCTGTATGAATTTTCTCCAGCTTCAACTCACCATCTTCCAATACCTGCCGTATGAAGTGGTACCTTAGCTGTATGTGCTTGGTTCTAGAGTGAAACGCTGAGTTCTTGGCCAAATGGATTGCACTCTGACTGTCACTGTACAATCTACAACTCCCATGCTCCCTTCCAAGCTCTTCCATGAACCGTGTCATCCATATCATCTCCTTGCTAGCTTCTGTAGCTGCAATGTATTCTGCTTCTGTAGTTGACAAGGCTACAACCTTCTGCAACTTAGATATCCAACTAACTGCCGATCCACCTACAGTAAAAACATAACCTGTGGTGCTCCTCCTGCCATCCAAATCCCCTGCCATATCTGAATCTACATAGCCATGTAGAGAAGTATCTGAACCTCCATAGCATAGGTGCTTGCTGCTGGTTCCTCTCAGATATCTAAGGATCCATTGAACTGCTTTCCAATGTTCCTTACCTGGATTGGCCATATACTTGCTTACTACTCCCACTGCTTGGGCAATATCTGGTCTAGTACACACCATTGCATACATCAAACTCCCTACTGCGGAAGAATATGGAACCGTACTCATGTACTCTACCTCATCATGTGAATTGGGACATTGTTCTTTGCTTAGCTTAAAATGTCCAGCCATAGGTGTACTCACCGGTTTTGCATCCTGCATATTAAACCTCTCCAACACCTTGTTCACATAATCTTCTTGAGACAATATCAACCTGTGATTTTTCCTGTCTCTCCTAATGCTCATGCCAAGGATCTTCTTAGCTGCTCCCAAATCCTTCATGGCAAATTTTTGAGCTAGCTTCTCCTTAAGCTCAGAGATATCCTGCATGTGAGACCCTGCAACTAGCATGTCATCTACATACAACAATAGAATAATATATCTACCGTTATCAAATCTCTTGAAATATACACAATGGTCTGATTGACACCTACTGTAGCCATGCTCAGTCATAAACCTGTCAAATTTCAAATACCATTGCCTTGGAGCTTGCTTGAGGCCATACAAGCTTTTCTTTAACCTGCACACAAATTTCTCCTTACCCTTGACCTCGAAACCTTCTGGCTGTTCCATATAAATTTCCTCATCCAAATCTCCATGAAGAAATGCTGTCTTAACATCTAGCTGCTCGAGATGCAAATCCTCAAAAGCAACCAAAGACAATACAACCCTTATTGAAGTCATCTTAACAACAGGAGAAAAAATTTCACCAAAGTCAATACCTGGCTTTTGTGCAAATCCTTTTACCACTAATCTGGCCTTATATCGCATCTGACCATCCTCACTTTCCTTCAACCTGTAGGTCCATCTGTTCTTCAGTGTTCTCTTACCAGCTGGCAATTCAACCAAATCCCATGTTTGGTTCTCTCTTAAGGACTCCATCTCCTCAACCATGCCACGCTCCCACTTACTCCTGGACTCCACCTGTAATGCTTCTTCAAAACTTTCTGGTTCTCCACCATCGGTTAGCAATAAATAATATAAGGAAGGAGAATATCTAATTGGAGGCTTACTTACCCTTTCAGACCTCCTGGTGGGTGTCTTGGACTTGTTTTCAACAATCTGTCCACCCAATTTTTCTGACAGTGACCGACCTCGGCCACCTGTAGACCTGTCACTCGCCGTCGTCGGTTCTTCCTGACCGACCTCGGTGCCTGGTCTGCCGACGTCGGTCTCTGTATGACCGACATCGGTTTCTGTACTGCCGACGCCGGTTACAACCCTGCCGACGTCGGTCTCTGTGTTTTCCTGCAAGTGATTATTTCTTTTTCCCGCGAGCTCATTTTGGACCATAACTTCGTCCAATTCACTATTGCTCTGCCCAGATTGATCCAGCTTCCTTATCTGATCACTGTACATCACTCTTTCATTGAAAACAACATCACGGCTCCTGATTACCTTGTTAGTTCCTAGATTCCAAAATCTGAAACCAAAATCATCTGAGCCATAGCCTATAAACGTGCACCTCATAGACTTAGGATCAAGCTTCTTTCTATTTTCCTTATCTATATGCACAAAGGCTTCACTACCAAAAACTTTGAGATATGAAAGATCTACCTTTTTACCTGTCCATGCCTCTTCTGGAATTCCACCATCCAGAGCTGTAGAAGGTCCTCTGTTAATCAGGTACACTACGGTGTCAACTGCTTCTGCCCAAAACTCTAAGGGCAACCCTGCATGCAATCTCATACATCTTGCACGCTCCATGATAGTTCTGTTCATCCTTTCAGCAATACCATTCTGCTGAGGTGTCCTTGGAACCGTCCTTTGCCTACGGATTCCTTGTGTATAACAATACAATTTGAACTTAAGACTGCAGAACTCACCGCCATTATCAGATCTCAAGCACTTTAACTTTCTGCCTGTTTCATTCTCAACCATGGCTTTCCAAAACTTAAAAGTCTCAAAAACATCAGATTTCTTTTTAATACAGTAGATCCATACCTTTCTTGTGGCGTCATCTATGAATGTAACATAGTACCGTGATCCGCCAATAGAGGCTACCTGAGCCGGTCCCCACACGTCTGTGTGAACAAGCTGCAACTTCTGCCTTTTCTTAGTAGACCCGGTCTTGAGAAAACTAACCCTTTTCTGTTTCCCAAATACACAGTGCTCACAAAACTCTAGATCCATACTTTTCAAATCTGAAAGCATACCTTTAGACTTAAGTATTGACATCCCCTTCTCACTCATGTGGCCAAGCCTTGAGTGCCACAATTTACAATCCACACCTGAAGTAGATAAAACTGAAGGAGATTTGTTAGTAACACAATTACACAAGTAGAGAGTACCTTCTCTCTTACCTCTGGCCATAACTAGTGCACCCTTGGTCACCTTCCAAGAATCTGCTGTGAGAGTTACTGTACAACCCTCATCACCTAGCTTACCTGCAGAAATCAAATTTCTCTTCAAACTAGGAACATGCATCACTTCTCTCAACACCCATGTGTTGCCATTCTGCATCTTCAGCTGCACTTTACCTTTGCCAATAATCTTACAAGGCTCATCATCCCCTAAGTATACTATTCCAAAATCTCCATGGATATAGTCACTGAAATACTCTCTGTTAGGGGTAGCATGGAAAGAAGCACCAGAATCTAATACCCAAGATTCTATGTTATTATGCAAAGAGAAAATTAAAGCATCCTGTGCAATACCTGCAACCTTGGCTTCTTCCTTTCCTTCGTGTTGGTTGTCCTCCTTGGGCTTTGACCAACAATCTCTGCTTATGTGCCCCATCTTTCCACAGTTCCAGCATTGTGGCTTCCTGCCATTCCTGGATTTGGATCTTCCTCTCACCTTAGACTTAGATCTTGATCTCCTCTTGCTCTTTTCTTTTTGCCTTCCCCTGCTCTCAAAATTTAAAGCGTTCCCAGATGTCTCTTCTGTGCTTTTCCTGCGTATTTCCTCATTCAAGATAACGCTAACCACATCTTCTACTTTCAAAATATTTGATGCAGATGCAGTATTAGAAACTGCCATTACTAAGCCATGCCAGCTTTCGGGCAAAGAACATAATATCAAAAGAGCTTTTATTTCATCTTCAAATACAATATTGACAGAACTTAACTGATTAACAATTCCATTGAAATCATTCAGATGAGTAGAAACAGATCCACCTTCATTCATATGCAAATTAAATAATTGCTTCATAAGATATACCTTATTTGAAGCTGAGGGTTTTTCATACATATTTGCTAACGTGGTCATCAACTCTACCGTTGTTTTTGCCTGTGACAAATTACATATCACAGTGGAGGCCAGACTCAGTCTTATAGACCCAAGAGCCTTTCTGTCAAGAACTTCCCATTCTTCATCCTCCATGTCCTTGGGCTTCTTTGCTATCCCACCTAACGGTAAGTAGAGATCCTTCTGATACAGATAGTCCTCTATCTGCATTCTCCAATGTTGGTAGTTCTTGCCATTAAACTTTTCCATTCTCAGCTTACTTTCTTCTGCCATTGCTTCTCCCACTCAAACAGAAATTCCTGCAGAAACACCTGTGAGCAACCTGTAATCTGTAACCTGTAACCTGTAACCAAGGCTCTGATACCACTTGTTGGGGGATCAAACCAACAATAGATTACACTTGTGAAAGCAATAAACGCGGAAATAAATCAGATAGATAAGTAACTGAAATGATAAATAGCACAGAACAAGATATACAAGAAAACACCCTGAAAACTTGTATTGAAACTCTTTACAATAGGAATACAATATGAAGAAGCTTCGTTCTTCCACACCTCTCTCAGATGCACACAAGATCTCTCACTAGATCTCTATTCCTCAAGAGCTCACTCTCAAGTACATTCAAATCCAACAACCTGGATTGATGCAACTCTATACTGTCCTTCAAACATTCACAATGTTCTACTCTTACAGTTCTACACACACTCTCTACAATTCTAAGCTAAGAAGATCTTCCTACATATAGAAATAGGGAAACTTGAGCATGCTCTTACAACAAACAGTTAAGCCTCTTGAACAAGGGCTCTAAAAATAGTATTGCTAACAATAGAGACGCAAGCTTGAGTCCACGACTCAAACTTATCATGCAAACACTCGCTGCCGTCCACGAAAATAGATTTCTGGACACGTAGGTAACCGACGTCGGTTCCTGCCTGTTCGCCTGTGACCGTCGCCGGTCGACCATATCGCCGACGTCGGCGCCTCTGCAACTGCTACTAACCGACGTCGGTCGCTCCTGACCGACGCCGGCGTCTGTGTAGACCCGAACCTGTTTAAGTATGCTCCTTGGTGAAACTTTTAGCTCCACACCCTAACAGATAATGCGTATGTTGAATTCCTAATGATTGACCAGTTAGAAAAAAGTGGTGGCATGGATAGAGAATCCATTAATATCCACCATCTTATAGTAGGTTCTTCATGTTAAAAAATAATTTATACTTGTGGCATTATGTGTACTTTTCATCATGTGAGATTGATGATACAAGCAATGAAAATTTTACCTCATGATTTCATCATCCTTAAGAACCTACTACCAATGTTATAGTATACACAATGTGTCCTACAACAACTGTTGGTTAGCCCATAATAATTGAATTGACATCCTGTAATAACTTAATTTGCATCCTATAGCAAATAATTTACAAACTAAGTCTGTTTGGAAAGGGATAAAACCATTTTTTAAGTTACAGGAAGGGATGATGATCAAGAGGAAGTTTGGTAATGATAATTTTATTGCTTTAATTTGATTTTCTCTTTTTTTCTCCTTAGATAGTCAACACGTTGATTTGCCATCAAGTATTTATATATATAGATATTGGTTTGCTAGGGATTGATTTTTTAACCAACATTTGTCAGCAGTGCTTGAAGGTTTTCATTACTAATTTTTTTGCTTTTTTTTATTTTAATCCTGACCCTAAAGGTCAACTAAATAATTTGATCAATCAAAATGTTTATTCAACATGTAGCTAGCCAAACAAATATATGGTTGGACATGCTGTAACAAGGTGCTTAACCTTTGTCAATAGAGAGAAAGGGTATACTATAATATCCTATTGATGTAGAAGCAAAATCTTTAGAGGGCTGAGAGGAAGAAAAGGTGTGTCCATCTAGAAGTTGTCGTATGAATCTCTCCTTGGAAAGAGGATTCTTATACAATTTGAGCCCAAGACCATTAATTAGTAAGCGAAAGCATACGGGATCATTGGTGTGTAGCTTGAAAATTCCATTCTTAAAGACTTCCTCCATTTCATAAGGCCCAATCCATCTAGTTCTCAAGTTTCCCTTATGATATTTATTCTTAAAATCAAAAAATAGGGCCCAATCCCCTGATTAAAATTTTATTATCTTGATGTACTTGCCATACCATTTTATCCTTTATTATTGCACCACTTAAGTATGATGTAATGCCTCTCTTCGAAGTTCATCTAAAGTATTTAGCTACATAACTCTTTCCTTATGTGCTTGTGATAAATCTAAGCCAGGTTCTAATGTTGTCCTCAAAGTTTTGTACTCAAATTCAATGGGAAGGACAAGCTTCTTTCTATATACCAATTCATATGGGGTGGGACTAGTTGCTATCTTATATGTAATTCAATATGTCCAAATTGCTTTAGGAAGATGAGCCTCCCAATATTTATAGTGCACATTGACTATTTTAGTGAGGATATTCTCCAATTCCATGTTTGTAACTTCTACTTATTTGTTGGATTGAGGATGGTATGGGGTGGATTTTATGTGCCTAATTTCATATTCTCAAACAAGGGAAATTGTGAGATCAAATACAAATTAAGGCCTTGGTCTGTAACACTCTCTCATGGTACTCCATAGCAGGTGAAAAAAATTTCATACAATTTTTTTGTAACTTTCTCATCTCTTGCATGGGTTAAGCCTTTCATCTCTACCCATTTAGTCACATAACCTATGTAAATAAATATGTACTCTTTGTTGCTGGATTTAGGAACAATTGGTCCAACAAAATCAAGTCCCCACCTATCAAATGGTTCTAAAACCAATTAAGGTTGAAGTGGTATCTCATCTAAACACATGGGTTTCCCCATACATTGGCATTAATCACATTAGTGGGTATATTCAAATGCATCCTAATGTAAGGTTGGCCAATAATATCTTGCAATTAGAATCTTGATAACAATCCTCTTTGTAGTGAAATGACCCCCACAGGGTTCATCATGACATGATCTAAGGATGTCAACAACTTCATCTTCATGGATACACCAGCACATGACTGAACTAGGTCTAGTGACAAAATGACATCTAGAAATCCATGAGTATAGACCACATTTTATGACCAAAATTTGCCTTTATTTTGGAGAGAAATATTTTAGGAGCAACCTTGCAACCAATAAATTATCAATGTCTACATACCAAGGAGTGTTATAGGTTAATGTAAAAAGATGTTCATTAAGAAAGAAGTCATTTACTACTAGACTTTATTCATTAGATTGCAAATGTGATAAAAAATCTACAACTACATTATCCTTTCCTAGTCTATTTACAATAGTAATATCAAATTCCTACAATTAAAACAACCGAAAAATTATCCTTCTAGTGACTGCATGTTTATTCATTAAATGCCTTATTGTTTTATGATCAGTATGGATAAAAACCTAATAATTGGTAATGTAGTGTCTAAACTTGTTGATAGCATAGACTTTAGTAAGAAAATATTTTTCTATTATCGTATAATTGAGCTCAATCTCTTGAAGGTTTTTTTTTGATAAAGTATATGACATAGCTCAAGGAATTCCCCTTCTAACCAAGGACAACTCCTAGTGTAGTATCAAAAGCCTATGTATGGATATGAAAAAACAATGTTCAATCAGGTCCTCTCAATACTGGAGTTGTTATTAGTAGATCTTTGAGTTCTTAGAACATTTTATGACATGCATTAGTCCAAATAAAATCAGTAAACTTAGAAAGTAAAACAAATAAAGGTGTTGTAGTTTTGTTGAAATCTTTAATCAATCTATAGTAATAGCTAACATGTCCTAAGAAACTACTGGCATCTTTTTGACTTCATGAAATTGATAAGTCTTTGATTATTTTATTTTGTTAGGATCTACCTTAATACCTATAGGTGATATTTGGTGTCCTAAAATAATACCTTCAGTCATCAACATGTAGAATTTTTTTTGACTCGGGGATAACTGGTTATTTTGACTGTTTTGGAGGACTTTCTCAAGGTTTAAGAGGGCTTCATCATATGTTTCCTCATAGAGTGTGAAGTCATCCTTGTATATTTCAATGCAATCATGGGATAGATCATAAAATATGCTTAAGACAACCCTTTAAAAGGTGGTTGGAGTGTTACACAAATCAAATGGAAGTATAACACAGGCATAGGTACCCCAAGGATATGTAAACATTGTCTTATCTTCGCCCTTGAGAGCTATTTAATTTGATTGTAGCCACTAAATCCATCAATAAAGGAGTACTTCTTTCCTACTAATGTGTCAAGAACTTGATCAATAAAAGGGAGATGAAAGTGATTTTTCCTCATAAATGAATTTAATTCCTTATAGTCCACACATATATGTAATTTACTCCCTTTTTAGGTATAATAACAAGGGGTGAAACCCACTGATTATCAAAAATATGATAAATAAACCTTACATTTAATACTTTTTGTAACTTATGTTTAACTATGTCTTTGACAACATGGTTCATTCAATATTGTGGTTGGTGAATGAGTTTAAACTCTTCCTTAATGTATAAATGGTGGGTACATAAATTTGAAGGAATTTCTCTCATATCATGATAATCCCAAGCAAAAGCTTTTTTTTTTGGAACATGGTAACTAGCTTGGTTTCTTGTTGAGGTTCCCAATTGTTAATATTGAGGATTTTCCTTGTAAATATTTCCACCTGTTTGGATAGAGACAACATGGATTCTACATTACTCAATAATGAAGCATAGTTGCAATGGTGTGGTAGTAGCTAATGAAAGGTTCTAATATCTATTACATCATCGGAGGGACCAACTTTAGGGAAAATGCTTTTGAGAGGACATGGTATACATTGTAAGAGTTTATCCATCTCTAAATCCTATTGGTAAGTGTTTTTTAACATATAAGAAAGGATTGTGCCTTCCTCTTTATCTCTCAGGGATATACTATGGTCAAGTGTGCATAAATTATGCAAATAAACTTGTTCCTCATCCACCTCTTCTACCCATGGAGGTTGTTTTGTTTCATAGGAAGGTTTGGATGGTGGGTATAACACTAAGTTCTTAGTGTCATTGTCATTTTAAATCAACATGTTTCCTAATCTATAACCAATGAAAGCATCAATTGTAGCTAGCCATGGTCTTCCTAAGACAAGTGGATATCTTCCTGTGTTGATTTTAGGTTATAGGATGATGAAATCAGCTAGATATTCCCATGAATCCACAATGATGACTAAATATTCAATTGGTTTGACTGTGGATCTATCAACCATTTGTAGAATTGTAGGTGTTGAGGAAAGTTATTTTAGTCAAAGTTTATACATGGTTTCCATAGTCATAACATTGATGTATGCTCCTTAATCAATCAATGTATTAGGTATCAACTTGTCATGAATTTTAAAATTAATCATAAGGTTGTCAGGTTTAGAATACTTAGGTGGAACCACATTTCCTAGCATAATGTTTGCAACTTGTCCAACTACTTGGACAATCTTGGGATCCCTCCTCTTACGGTTAGGTTTCTCTAAGCACAGTTCACTAACTAATATGGTGTATATGGGCACATATTTTATGTCCTAAAATAATGGGATCCTGACACACATATTATTTAATTTCCTAAGAAATAAAATTTAGGATGTTGAATGTTCAACCTTTCAAGGAAAGGAGGGTTTGTAAGCCCTTCTTGTGTTGTAGTAGAACTTGGTTCAAGAGTAACATTAGATTCGAGTGGTTTTGGATTAGTATGTGTGTCTAGAGTCTACTCAAGAGGTTCAATGATCACATGTGGGGTGGTTTCTGTAAGAATTCATCTTGAATAAAGGTGGAATTTATTGATATCCATGGTGTAGTTTGGATATTAAATTTACTTCAATGGTTTATGTTAGTTGAACCAACTTATTGGTGAGGTTTGTTATAGGTTAGGTGGGAAATTGTGGTTATCTAGGAGCTGGTTGTATATTTAGCATCACAATTATTTGTTGGTATTATTGTAATTATTGGGCTATGGGAATACATATTTTGGTTGAACTAAGGTTGGTTACTCCTTCATGGTTAATGTCATGGGTTTGAGGGATGAGATCATTGTTGATTCTGATTTTAAGTTTTCTAAGGCTAGTTTTGTGAGGGTTGTGTTCGATAATTTTGGGGTCTTCAAGGCTGAGTATAGGGTGGCTACTAACTACTTGGGGTTGGGACATTTAGTTGTGAACAATTCTAGTTTTGGGGTTACATGTTTATCCAATAACTTGGTCTATAATTAGGAACAATTGAAAATTGAGAATTTGAAAATGTCAAGTTTGGTGGCATACCTTGATTGTTAGACCTAGGTGGCCATTGTATTCATTATGATATATAGAAAATGTGATCTACTTATCCACCAATTGTATGTAATTATAATATCTCAGGATCCTCCTCTATTATGTTGACCATTTTCACTCTATTAGCCTGAAATTTACAATCTACTTTCTTCTTTTGACAGTCCAGATAATAAACCACCAAGGCTTGCTCTATTTTTTGTTATTTTTTCCATGTGTGAAACATATATAGCCAAATAGCTATGTGACTAATAATATCCTGCTTCATATCCTAAAGCAAACTGCTTACCTCAATTTTTAAAAACCCATTTGCAGATGATGAAGGAAATATTTTGTTGATGTGGGTTTTATTGGGCCAGTTATTTTGGTAAGTACAGGATTCATGCTAGCTCTAGCATCCACATCAGTGGGAGGCAATCATTCTACGTGATGATGGATTTTTTGGCATTTTGGTGGCAGTTGGAGGATTCAACGCATACTTTATGCTAGTTGGCAGATGGTTAACCAATTTCAAGATTTCCAGGGCATCTTCAATGATTGGGTAATATGTGGTGACTATAGTGCAAATTTTACAAGGTGATGGAGCCAGTGGGAATGATCATAAAGGATCTAACTCAACACTTGGCAGGTGCATTCCACCCTGGCAAAGCTATTCTTAAAGAGATACAAAAGGATCTTGAACCAATGAAGCAAATGACATGAAATTGGTGCAATGAAACTCAGGCAAATTAAAGTTACCCTATATATATTGTTTGATCTCCATTATACCTTGGCTTAGCATGGATGCCATGAAGTCTCCATTTGTATATGCCCAAGCTTACCTGTGAACCTCTAGGCCATTAAATAGTATAAACCTTGAACATATTTCCTATTTTAAACTCTATATTGTTTAAAGATTTCATTAATGAGGATGAATGTTGCATCAAATTGTGCTTGATTTGGTTTATGCATATTTTATATTGATAATGAACTATGTAATATTTTAATTGCATTCCATTTTTGCTGAGTAATGTTTGTGTTCTTCTGATTCAAATCTTTAATGGAGTCCCTATGATAATGGATGACATCAGTTGTAACCTATGTAAATACTAAGTGTAGAGAGTCTACACCAAGAAATCCTACCCTTGCTAGAAGTGTGATCTTAAGATGAGAACTTAAAGTGAAAGTATCCCTTTGACCCTTATAATGCCTATATGATGCTAGGCTTAGTTTACCAAAGGTTTTCACCCATATGTTTCTAGGACTAGTCCACTTAAAGACTTACGCATATAGACCATTAGGCATAGACCATGAAAGGCTTGACTTATGGATTTACTTAAGCCTTTTATGAATTGACCAAGTCCCATAATTGATGGCTTATGCCATGACACAACTAGCCTAATGCAGGTTGTGTTCTTTCTCAGTTGCACTTCAGGTGAGTGCATAAGGCCTATGGCTTATGTGAATTGATGCCAACATAGTCGAGTGTGAATATTTCATGTTTTCACCTGCATGTAATAAGTCCAAAATCGGCTAAGACAACTTTATGTGCAATTTTCCTCAATAATTTGGTTCCATTATTAGGACCTGTGTTGAATTTTGTTGTTGTAATGGTACAATAGAATGATGTACCAACTCTCCCTCAAAAACATCGAGCATTGGTTATAATAGGTGGAAGATAGCTTTACACTGAAGCGTCTAACTTGCAAAGGGAAAAAGCTGAGAAAGTGGGTTCAAAACAACTTATATGATGCTTGTAAGAAGTTTTTTTTGTGAGCTACCTGAGTATGTGTATCGATGGTTGGTTGCATATTCAACCCACAAAAGGAGGAACTATGGATAATGTTATGAGTGGATGAAGGATCACCTAGAGAGGCTTGACACCCTAGATGCCACTTGGACTAGAGCAGTGGACAAATGGTGGCAAGGAACACTGAATAGCTACATACTTGAGTTCACAGTCTCAACATACTTTTGCCCTAAGTAATCAAAGTATCAATTATTGCATGAACCTTGAGGCACATTTGTGAATGAATTTAGTTTAGAGCTTAAAAATATAATTGTGGATTATAGTTTTGAAACTTTAGGGATGGAAGGTTAAATTCCTTTTATGTATGAGCAGTGCAAAGGGGGGAAAGGGGATGTTTAGGTGAGGCGTAATAGAAGGGGATGAGTAGATTGACACTCAAGAGCTCAAGAGATAGACCTATATTAAGAGACAACACAGACTGATGAAAGATCTAAAACTTGAAAGTATTGAGAGAACTCATAGTGAGCAAGAAGGGCATAGGGAAGGATCTCTTGAAATACAACAGTGCAAGGATGAGTGATACAATGAAGTGATAGATCGAGATCAACATTTGATGTATGTGGAATTTGTTGGGTTCCTAAAATATTTTGTGATTGAAGATATGCTTGATGCACCTACCCCCTTTGAACTTATGACACATGATCATACTCTGGATCCCCCACTTGAAGAAAGAATAGAAGTAATAATTAACCCAATTATCGATATAGATCTTAGACATTTTATAGACTTGGAGTGCAACTTTGTGATTGAAAAAATTATTCTATACAAGGAGGTGAGCGAAACTACCTCTTAAATATTAGGTGCTAGCTCACCATAATAGAACTTGAGTGTGAACATACCAAATTAGTCGATGTTAGCACCGTAAAGTGGGTAATAGCCTGTAGGAAGTGGTTTGGTGCCATAAGTAAGTAATATAGGGCCATTGACATCAATAGTGGAAATAACAATGATGGGACCAATACCTAACCCAGTGGTTAGAGGTGTGGGAGGACCGCCACCAAGATAGATTTAAGGAGACAAGTGCCTCAAATCCTAGTTTCCCCCCACAATAAATCTATTATGAAATACCCATGCACTTGCTAGAGTATTGTAGTGTGAAGAATGCTATAGAGCATGTGTTAACGTGTGAACTACAGTGGTGCACATGGGGCATAACCCAATCAAAGAATAAGGTGACCTAGTTCGTGACCAATTTATTAGATTGTGCCCATACTTGGTATAAAAAAATTGATCCTAACCAAGCTATGGTCGATTGTGATACCCTAAAGGAGGCATTCCTTAAAGAATTTGACATTTTAGAGTTTGAAAAATAGAGCATTATCACACTCAAAGAGATTACCCAAGGACTCTCATAAATTGTGCATCTGTATGATACAAGGTTCAAAACTCTCCTATCAAAGCTCCCATATTACATTCACCTTTCTTAGCATGTGCAGTGGTTCATTGGAAGGTTGCTCATGTCATTCTAAAGAGTGTTTTTCATGAAGACTTTTACAAACCCTCGAGAAGTGCTTGAAGCTACACTCAGAGTCAAGGCAGTTGGAAGCACTGATACTAGGATCAACCCATTTATGGAGACACGTATTGCATCTATGGCCTCTCAACTTCAGAAGCTTACAACTATCTTGTTGCAAGATACACAAAGTGGATTATGGTGTACTGATTGTGAAGTGGAAGGCCATGATAGGAAGATCTACTATCAAAGGATTGTCCGCACATTGATTCTAAGATGTGAAGTTTGTCAAGAGGTGAATGATGTTCATAACTACCCTTTGTTGTAATGCACTAGCAAGGTCAGCATAACCATCTATTGTTGGTTGTCTGAAGCCCGCACCCATACCACTATTAATTACCAGGTGATTGATGAGATGTGTGAGAACATAGAAAGAGGCACAAGGTATGCCAATGTAGTAGTAAGAAGGTAGGATAACTAAGGAAATGAAGGTTATGCTCAATAGAATACAAGCTTTAGGATGCAACAATGCACCAAAAGGTGAGGTAGAAGATGCGGTGGTGGAAGGTTCCCACCATGCTCATGTTATAAGTGCAGCTTGACAAAGCATTAATAGTGTCACTGCTGCACACATCCCATGTGTGGGTATTATCAAGGGTCCCATAAGGTTGAGAAATGCCCTAAATTATACAAAAATTTAACACAAGGCAAGCTTGGTGTAAATAAAGGTGCAAGAATGATCAGACATGAGTTGAAAATAGAGAAATGGACCTCGAAGGTGAAACTAACCCACACAGAGATAGTCAAGGTGCAATCAAATACTTGTAGGGGATTTACCACTCATCTACCAATTGTGCCAATACATGAGTTACACTTAGAATATGGGGATAAGGGTTGAACTGAGTGTATAACATAGCCTGAACCCAAAGCTACACCTTACCTAGACCCAACATGCTAAAAATATATATTATATCAGGTCATGAGTGTAATCCAAAACCTATAAGGGGATCTCTAATTTGCATGAGATCTCAAAGCATAGGCTGATACCTCTCAAAAGAAGTAAAATTGTCAGGAAGTTGAGATACAAGAATTAACGAAGATCCTACACTTCCTGTAAATAGAGGGAATGCTACCCTTATTGAAGAACTTAATCTTCAAGAATGCAATATAAAATAAGGTTTAAGTCATTGTGACATGGATGGAGAGGGCACAAAAAGTATAACATAAATAAAATATGGAGTATGACCAAGAACTCCTCGTAAATTCTACTATTGATGGATGATCTATTTGTGAGGTCCATGTAGACATAGGCATCAAGGTTAACATCTTGACCAAGAATTCCCAGGATAAAATGGGTAGTCTAGCCTTGAGGCCTTCACCTCATGTACTCTTCATTGCCAATAAGACCTAGGCACAACCGATCATAATTTTTAAAAGTACAACTATAAATATCATGGGTTTCGAATTATGTGTTGACTTTGAAGTGATTGAGGTAGTAGAATAGGAAAACTATCTAGTGCTTCTTAGGAAGGCCATAATGTTATGCAAATAATGAAGATATGTGCTTAAATAAGTTCTACATGAAATTTGAGAATGGAAAGGAGAGGGTAGTTATATGCCTCTCACAGGACCAAAGATCCCCTTATGTCAAGAGTGTGGACCTCAAGGATGAGATCGACCACATATATAAAATCACAGTGCAAGGCATTGAGGTGCTAGACCCCAATGATCAAAGAGTGATTTCTTAGGAAGAGGGGAAATCAACCTTAGACACCATTGATGTTTCCTATAACTGATGGATCAAGGAAGCATATGAGACCATTGGTCAAAGATTCTGCCTAGTGCATGCAAAGGCACCAAAACCAATGAAGACAAGTTGGTCTAGATTGATTATAATGTCCCCTTTTTAGCGAGTGTCAGAGTTTGTGGGATTAGCCTATCATCAGGTCCACATAGGCTAAAAATGGAGATTATAGGGTCTTATGCAGGAGTTAATGGGTTCACCTGATGGTTGTTTGTAGTGTTTTCCTCTCCAGCTTGTTGGCACATATAGAGATGATAATCTCCATGGTTTTTAGGCTCTGTTTTGTCATACTTACTATTTATAGTAATTCAGTGGGATGATGGGAGCCAAACTTACTATTTTTAGTAAGGCATCTAGATGGGCAGAGTTATGGATCACTAATTATTATTGAAGTGGTAACTTTAATAATAATTAATTATAAAGTGAATATAATTTAATGAGTTAATGACTTATTTGAATTTATTAAAAATGACTTATTTTATAATATAAAGTCAAATATTTAATGCTTACTTGGGCGCCCACATGAGAGGATATATTAAAAGTATCAAAAAAAGTAAATATCATTAATTATATTTTTTTATCATCAAAAAGGACTTGGGAAATCATGCCATTTGAGGAGAATATAAAAGGGCTTTCAAAGAAGAAAATCATTTATCATTGATCATTTTTTCTCTCAACTCAGCTTTATGTTTTGCTTTGGAGGTGAAACCTATGGTTTAATGTAATTTCAATCTTGGAGAATGTAGCCTCTCTTTGATTGTGCTTCCTACAAGTGTGCAAGATCACCCAAGGGTTACAGATAATTGGTGGCTTCACACGGAGGTCACATTTGTGCATATTGAGAAGATTCATTCAAGGGTTTTGAAGAATAATCATTTGAAGAAAAGATATATACATTTAATGATGCATTTCTAGTTACTATACCTTCATCAATTAACACATGGGAATCATATTGAGCAGATTTGAAGAGTTTTCCCAAGGGTTTGATTAGAAGGTTGATAATAACTTCATAGAACAACATTATTATTGATTCTACCTTCTTTCTTTGGCATGTGGGAGTCTAGACTTTGCTGATTATTTCATCTACTAGGTCGTATAATCATTTCTAGCTAGGGCATGGAAATCTTGGATCGAGCGCCTAGAGTATGAGTTGATTTTTACTCCCAGTAGAGGTGGCTACTATATGGTAGGCATGGTGAGTACTCTTTGAGGTGGAGAACCTTACTTATTGAGCTTGGCATCCATTTATGTGGACTTCCAGATTGTTGATATGCATTTCAGGAACTTGCTATTTTAAGTTTCAAACTTCATTAGATGTATTTACATTCTGGGTATGGTTATATTGTAATTTGCAAGTTATTACAAATTAGATTTGAATTATTCAAGCATTTATTTTTAGACATCCTTTCATTTGAAATTGTATATGTCATTTGAAATTTCATGGTTTATATCTCCAAAAGCATTTAAAAGTTTATAATCATCCTAGAAACCAAAATTTGTAGTAAATATCTCAGTAAGGGGGGGGATATCTCATTAATCACAGTTCTAAATGGTGGGTCCCTTGTACCAAGAACAAGGGAAAGAGAGTGTTTCATCTTAGTAAGGGAAAAATTATAGTGTTCCCAAGATATGAGGGGAGTAATCTAGTGGAAGACTATGTTCTAGACCTTGAATCATGCATCCCAAAAGAGGTAGAATGGGCACTCTAGTGTATACATTAAAAATCACTATCTCTCATTGGTGGGTAGTGTAAAAGCCTAGGTTCCCAACTTGGTGAGATATAAATGTATCCATTTGCACTAGATTTGAAAAGAGTAATGAGGACATGGACATCTTAGCCTACTGTAACAACTCTAACCCCATAGCATATACGTGCCTTTATGAAGAAACATGGATTGTTTGTGGTGAAAACACCCCAAGTAACCTATGGGTGTACACCTTCTATAGGACCTTAAAGACTTGGGTACATGCATGGTACATGTTATCATTCAAAATGTGCACTTATGGATGCTCTATCATGTGGGTAAGCTTAGAGATGGGGCATTGAGCATGAAAGCCTTGTGTGGGGTGCAAGAATCTAAGGCACTGGGCACAAAAGTGTTGTCACACAATTATATGCATGAGCATTGATTGTTTCATCACAATGATGGGAACCTCCCCAAGGTGTTAGACCCTTACACTCCTTAGGATGAGCTTTTGGAGTAGGTTAAATTCCTTCTATTCTAAGTGCACCTAGTTTAAGATTAGTATACAGGCCTAAGGAATAGAAAGGTCATCTACTGCTAATCTAAACTGAGGACCTTGGAGGGAAAAGGGAGGTAAAAGGTAAGGGATGTTGAAAGTAACAGGTGATGCTCTTAGAATAGAGCGAGTTCTCCTACTACCATAAACACAATACAAACTCTTGAGAACAAGATAATATCAGATAGTTTATGCCAAGTCACTCGACATGCATAAGTATTTTGTATAGAGGCATGGGAACATAATGCAACATTGAAAGGGATGAATATTATCCATAGATAAAGCCTATGTAGACCCTGGTGTGCAAAAGACATGACTTGCAAGTGAGTTTTGAGTCCAATGAAGAGGTGTTGGGGATGAATGACAAATGAGAGGGGACAAATGAGAGGGGTGAACATTACCCACAGACATAAATCAACAAACATAAATAACACATAGACCATTAGAATAACATAAGGAGGTGAAATTAATTCTTATTAACATGCAAGGTCTAGCCAATACAAATGCTCACAGAAGGAAATTTCAGCAACATAAGGTTACTAAAATGTGTCAACCCTTTTATAATGAAAGAACCAAGTTTTTATAGCGATCAAGCCTAGTTTATAATAAATGTACCACTTGGGGTGGCAGATGTAGCATTTAATCCTTTACAGTGCTACGGCCATGCTTTTTGAAGTTTGCTTGGTGATTAGATCTATGATCAGCAACAAGATCACTTTTGGATCCACGTGCATCAAGGAATGAAAGATTTTCCTAATAGATTCAGAGGATGGTGTGTACTCAATTCCCAAAGTTTGATAGCCACTTCTGCATTTAATTATTTTGACAACACCTTGATCTCTTCTCAACTTCTTCTTATTACTTTCTTTATATTGGTAGCTACTCAGCATGTGGTGCTACTTGACTTGTCTTAAATGTGCTACTATAGGAGAGACACACACCACCTCAGTGGGTTCTCAGAGGAATCTCTTGGATTTTAGGTAGGAGCAATGCAGATGTGACATGTGGAAGACTAGCACTTGTCTTGGGTAACTAAGAATTTCTTTGTGTAGGATGAACTCTGGGCTACCACATGGTAATGGAAAAAATAAGGTTGCATCCTGCATAATGGAAGGGTGAAGATGCAACATCCTGTGCATGAGTGTGAAACTACATTATATAAGCATAAGGAGGTATTTAAATAAGATTGTGCACAAAATTCAAATGTCTTTGGTGCTTTCTTTGTGACCTATAATTGCTCCTCATGAGTTTCCTCTACTTAGGCCTTTTAAAACTTGAGAGTCCTACATCCTTAAACATGTTTGACTTTTGACCTGTGTGCTATAAAATCCTATTTACATGTGTGCATTGGGAACCTTTAGTGAGTGTGAACCATCTTCTTTCTCCTACACAGACATGTACCTCTCTCTTAGGCTCGAGTGCAGATGGGAAGCGCCTGCACACATTTTTCTTAAAGTGCTTGGGTCATCGTAGGTATGCTATATCTTTGTAATATTTAGGAAGCCTTGCACCGACTAGAGCGTGACTTAGAAAGTCAATAATTCTAGTGACCTCTATAGTTTACTTGCCTGCTAAACGTGAATCCATTGGCCTTTGAACTATCCATTGGTCATGGAGTCTTTGGGACCTTTGGCTCTTTCTCTCATGATTGGACCAACCAAACATGTTTGACATTGAAATGAGTTGAGATTCACCTAGCAATACAAGAACTATGTTAGAGGCACTTACAGGAAAAGACCTAAGTTAATAAAACACTGCACATAGATGCTTAGAGGTATGAAACTACTCTAAAACAAGGGTATGTAAGTCACATGTTAGGGAAATGAAAATATCTACTTTACTTATTTACAACTTATACAAAAGATTAATGGAGATAGTGCTTGAGGTAAATCCCATTGACTGGGATAGGTAGCTCTTCTCCACTCAATCTGTCAAGTTAGAAGGCACTAGATGGATTGTTGCTGGTTATGGTATATGGACCACTCCATATTACATCAAACTTAGTGTGCCTTCTAGTTTTTACTCTATCTATATCCCATTTGAGCACTAAGTCTTCCACTTGGAAACTTCTCTCATTGGCCCTTTTATCAAAGACCCTTTTTGTTTGTGCCTATCAGAGTTCTATGGTGCATGTAACTTGTGCTCTAGTTTCTTCGATCTCCATGAGCTATGTCATTCTTACTTCAAGGGGATCACTCTCAAGAAACTTTGATTGATGTGTGAGTTATAATGAAGGAAACTTGTGGGATGATGATAATCTTCCTTCCCTTACATAAATTATCATGAAAGGCAAGTTTCTTATCATCCTCTTGGGTGTGATTTGATTAGCCTAAAGAGCAGTTCTAAGCTTAGTGTGCTAAGCTCATTGGTTATCCTTCAAAGCGTTTTTTATGATGTGAATTAGGTTCTTATTCATGGACTCAGCTAAACCATTACCTTGAGGGTCATAGTTTGATGATGGGCTCAAGTAGATGTTGTGCTTTATGGCCCACTCACTGACCTTGGTTCCAAAGAAAGTTAGCACATTGTTAGAGATAATTGTGGCTGGAATACCAAATCTTGTTACAATGCCCTCATAGGAGTTTAGGATGGATGTCTCATTAGCCTCCTTAAGTGAAACTACTTGTGTCCACTTTATGAAATAGTTAGTGGCTGTGAGAATCCATTTATGCCCATTACTTGATGGTGGATTAATCATGACTATAAAATCTAGGTCCCACTATGCAAAGGGTTGGTCAGCTTGAATTGGGCATAGTGGTAAGGATGCGAGCCTTTACCTTCATGTGAAGAAGGCACATTTCTTACAATTTTTCACATATATATGTGGATCTTTGAATAGAGTTGGCCAATAATAATTGGCTTGCATGATCTTCATATTAGTGGTCTTAGGTGAGTAATGGTCTCCTACAAGGCCATCATAAATTCTTGAAGAATTTTGTTTGTTTGCTCTGCTTCAATGTACCTCAAGAGGAATCCATTAAGATGCTTTTAGAAAATTGCATCTCCTATGAGAACATAGGGGATGGACTACAATATAAAATGCCTACGCTTTGATTTTTTAAGGCTAAGAGGATATATATTATGCTAAAGGAAAGCCCTCATATCTTGTTCCCAATTGGTTGCAACCTTTGGGCTTGTGTGCTCTTCTTCATGTAATATTAAGACTGTGTTGTCCTCTGGTTTCATTAATACTTTGGCTAACTACTCGTAGAATCCCTTTCTTTGTACCAAATTGGTGATCTAGATGTTTATGTCGTATTCCATCACCTTAGTGATTTAGCCATCTCGTTTCTCACTAATGTCCCTATTGAGAAAGAACTCCTTGATAATTGTGTGTGTGACCATAAGTTGGATCTTGTTATTGGAGAGCATATGCCTAAATTTATTTAGTTTTGTCACAACTACGAGTGTGTGCTTCGCTATGAAACTATAATGCATCTCATAATACTTCAACACTTGACTAAAGAATCCAATTCGCTGATCTAGTTGCTCTTTATTTTGCTACATCAAGATGGTTGAGATGCCTTCAAATCCATTTAATGCATATAATATGAAATCCTTGCTATAATTTGGGTTGATGAAGTTGGGGGCTTGCATGATGGCATGCTTCATGGCCTCAAATATTTCCTTACCCTCGTACTTCCAACTAAATGTAGCATTATTCATTAACATTACATTGAGAGGCTTGACCAGGATGGTGAAGCTAGACACAAACCTTCTCATAAAATTGATTCTTTCCAAGAAGCTCCAAATACTTTTCTTATGGCTCGAAAGAGGGAGGGACGAGATAGCCTTGACTCACTTTGGATCAATCATGATTCCCTCTTTTGAAATAATGTGCCCAAGGAGGGTGCCTTCATGAACTACAAAGATGTATTTGTTAGGGTTCAGAGATATTCCAAACTCATGACACTTTTCAAAGACTTGATCTAAGTGATCCAAATGATCCTTAGTGCATTTAGAGAAAATAGTTATGCATTGAGGTAAACTAATATGATATTATTGGTGAGTTATTTGAATTGCATATCCATATCTCTTTGGAAAGTCATGTCTATGTTTGTTAAATTGAATGATATGCACTGGTATGCAAATGTTATCCACTTAGTGGTAAACATAGTTTTGTATCGGTCATAATCTTGTAAAAGGATCTGGTTATAGCCCGAGTAACCATCCAATAATGAGAATCTTTGCTTCTATGAATGTTTGTAAAATCTACTCCATTGACGAAAGGGGATAATGATACTTTGAGGGAAGCCTTGTTCAGGTCCTTGAAGTCTACACATAGATGAATCTCCCCATTTTTATTATATATCGAGACTAGGTTTGCAACCCATGAAGAATGTTTTATCAAAAATATTATGTTGGCCTCAATGATCTTAGAGAGATATTTACACATCAATGGAACTAACTTGGGATTAATGGGCCTCTACTTTTGGCACATGGGTTACATGCCAGGATCGAGCTCAATTATATGCTACACTAAGCTTAGGTCAAAGCCCCTTAGATCCTTATAGCTCCATGCAAAGATATCCTCATATCTCCTACTGAGTTTAACAAAGCTTCCAATTTATAGCATGGAATAAACCTTACCATCTTTGAGAGTTTTACCCTCTGAAATGACTATGGATGCAAAGATTTATTCCTTGGCTATCATGATACCCCTTTCTCCTTTGAATTGATAATCAAAGTCAAAGATACTTTTTAGGGTGACTAGACCCCTTAGCAGTTTGTTTCCTTTCAATTGGATGACTTAATCTTCATATTGGGATTATAATTATGCCTGGTTCATGGCAGAAAACTCTACCTCATCCTAGAGGAAGTTGATGATTTTCTCATCACTTTTTAACACTTTCCAAATTTTCATGTTGTCAGGAACTGTCAATCTGACCAGCTTGATGAGTTGTTTGGACTCCTTCACAAAGTCACCCCAGATGTCATACTCTACACATATAGTTGCAAACCTATCTGCATCGATGTTATACACTCTTGGTAAGGAAATGATGTTGAATGCATTGAAGCCTTTTATTAGATCCCAAACTCTATGTTTATAAGCTTTAATCAAGTCATTCTTAGTCATGCTTTATGCTCTAACTTGGTTGACAACTAACTCACTATCACCCGGTGCTTGCATCACTTTGATTCCTTTCTTTTGCATAAGCTAAAGGCCTTAAATTATCACCTGATATTCAACAAAATTGTTCATGCTATGGAACTATAGTCTAAAATCATTGAAGTATTTTTTCTTTTGGGGTGATACCAAGATGACACTAGCTCTTGCACCGTTCTTACTTCGAAAGCCATCAAAGTACAATTGCCATGTACCTTTAGGGTCTTCACGTGATTTCATCAACTCAAGTAGTGTGTTATTTTCTTCCATGATGTAATATGTACCCAATCCTATTTATGCATTAACATATGGGTCATACTCAAATATTTCTCTTTCCCATTCATCCAATAGGTCATTTAGGATTTCCTACAACGGTGTCACGATCTCATAAAGAATAGGATCCTCTTGATCGAACATCGCACAATTCTACTTAATCGGGCTAGGAGAGTATGGCTTGATATGGTTTTTAAAGATAGGTTCTACCCTGATAGTCACTTTGGTCCCATAATTGGTTCTCAATAACATATGTGACCAATATGAAGACAAATATCCACCCACCTTTGCCATGAAATTTGAGGTGAGGTAAATGGAAAAGTAAGGGGGTAAGTCGATGACTACGATATCCTATATAATGGAAATGCTTAAGCATGCATATAACATTAGATTTAAATCCTTGATTTTACCTTCCACTTTGACCATCATGCCATTGAGTTGGACTACTCCCTTAGGAATAGGGGTGTACGTAATTCTAAGCATATCCATGATATTTTTGGGCATCACTGAGCTGCTTGCACCTGAGTAGATCATACAATTGTGCATCAGGTGCTGGTGTATGATTAAGGAGATGTATAATGGGGGCATCTTGTCTTTATTACACACTTATATTTCTTCTTTTGGCTGGCATAAGCTCATAAAAGTTACAAGCACTAGTTCAGGGTCCTAACACACTTGAAAGCCTTTCAACACATCTTGGAGCAAGTTACATTGAGATGCAGTAGTAAGATCATCCCACATTATGACATTGAGACTTATCTTCTTCATCTGTTATACTATATTGAAGGGAATCTAAGATCCCTTTGGTTGTGGCTTTAGAATAATAACCTCTCCTAGTGGTGTCAATGCACTGATGTGAGATGGTCCTTCCTTCAACGTAGCCTTCTCTAGGCACACTGGCTATGCGGGTGCCCTGGTTGGTATACCTACATGATTAACTTGGGGAATTGATGGTAGGGGAATTAAGCTATGGATGTATTCCTCCATAGCTCTTCTTTTGAATATTGAATTAAAAATAATTTGAGTGTTCCCTTTATCAAGTGCACTACCTTGATCCACATAGTTAAAGTCCTCTTCTTGGCAATTGATGAAAACAAAATCATCTTGGGGTTGAACTGATGCTTGGATCCCCTCCTTTGGTAGGGTTACACTTCTTTTTTGTTCTTGTAACTGAGGCATACTTTTCACCATGAGCACTTGGTTCAAGATTTAATTTGTATAGGTGGCTTGATTATGCATTTGATTGCACAAGAAGCACCCCTCAAAATCTTATGTTAGATGTTCTATATCGGCACAAGGGCTTTGGAGGTGAAGGCAACATTAGTCTTTTACACATAAGGCACTCTGTTATAGGTGAGCTAATTTTGGTATTGCATGTCACCTTAATAGGGAGGTCTATTCAACTAGTATTGTCAATGGAAAGGTTGATGGTGTCTAGGATACTGTGCTTGCTACCTTTTGAGGACAACTAGTTCATTCCCAAAACTTTATAATAGCACTTTTACCTCATATAATTCATTGGGAGATATGATAGGTAGAGTAGGTGGGCTCACTGTGGTATGATCAAGAACCAATGTAGGTTACATAGCTATTGGGTTAGGGAGAGGCTCTGTGAATATCAACATGGGGGTCTAGGCACAATCTTACTTGCTTGAATCAAATAATTCTCTGCGCGCACAACTACTTCACAGGCATCAGGGATAATTGTGCCTCCCATGGACTAAATCATCACTTTTATGTCACTATTAAGAGCTTTTAGGAAATATAAAAATGCAGTATTAAGAGACAGCTTACACAAGGGTGGGATTTTATCATCAACTCTCTAGAATCTAAATTTAAAGTTGACAATCATCCCATGTAGGGCTTGCTTTATGGTCAAGAGCTACTCTATCAGGGATAAGTGGTCACTTCGGTCTTCAAACTACTTTCATAACTCTTCACTGAGTTCATCTTAATTGTGAATAGAATTCGATCTCAACCCTTAGTACCATTGGATAACTTTTCCTTTGAATGAGGAGGCAAGTTTTCTAACCATGACATTATTTTTAGTGACATGGTCTACTAATTAGATGTTTGCAATGTCTTGGATATGCTCGATAGGGGAATTCAAATTCTAACCCATGAAGTAGGACAAACTTTTGAAGGATATGACTAGGATATTGTCATACTATGTGAGAACTAATGGATTACCTCCATTAAAGGGCACACACACTTGATTTATTGGCACAACCATGAATGGGATAGGGAATAAACTTCACCTTCTTGTATAAAACCTTCTGAATAACGACATAGATAGTGATTTGGGAGGTAACTAACTTACACTACATCTCCTAATAGGGGATAAGGATATTTAGACTCTCCCTATCCTTGAGGGCACTAGAAGCTCACTAAAATGGAAATTAATGCCTCTTGTAGATGATCTTGTTTTTCTTGGCATGTAAGGGATTGATATTTATAAGCCAGAGATGTTTGGAGTTACTAGGTACTCTTATTGAGTGTTTGCTACACTTATTAGCAAAATATAGTACCAATTCCTTTGATTTTCTTTAAATGGTCCCACTGGGCATGTTAGAAATTATTATCATTTGAAACGTGCACCCATGGATGCTCTATGGCATGAGGAAGCTTGGTAGTGAGGTGCTGAATGCAAAGGCCTTATGTAAGGTGCAAGAGTCTAAGGCACTGGGCATGGAAGTGTTGTCATGTAGTTGTGTGCATGAGCATCTGTTTTCTTGTCGCAATGATGAGAGCATCCCCAAGGCATGGGACCCTTATGCCCCTTGGGATGAGTCTTCAGAGTAGGCCAAATTCTTTTTATTTTAAGCACACCTAGTTTAAGACTAGCACACAGGCCTAAAGAGTAGAAAGGTAATCTACCTCTAATCTAAGCCTAATATCTTAGAGGGAAAATGGAGGGAAAAGGTAAGAGATGCTAAAAATAATAGGTGATACACCTATAATGGAGCGAGCACTCCTACGACCATAAACATAATTTAAACTCTTGAGAACAAGATAATATCACATAGTTTTTGCCAAGTCATTTGACATGCATAAGTATTTCATATAGAGGCATGAAAATGCAATGCAATATTGAGAGGGATAAAGATTATCCATAGACAAAGCCTACACAGACCTTGGTGCGCACAAGACATGACCTGCAAGTGAGTTCTAAGTTCAATGAAGAGGTGATGAATATGAATGACAAATGAGAGGGGTAAACATTACCCATATACATAAATAAACAAATAAAAATAACACACATATCATTAGAATAACAAAAGGAGGTGAACTTAATTCTCATTGTTTTATTATTTTTAAAAATAATGGAGTTTTATTCCTAATTAAATAAATGGGTCTGAGTAGATAAAATTAGTAAATAATATGCAGAATTAAGTTACTGATTTGTGTAAACAGATTGTATTTTTACCCTTTCTAAAAATAGTAATAATAGAGAGAAAATCAAACTTAGCTGGAAATTTACTGAGACAGATGTTGTAGGGTTTGGAAATTTTTGTACAGGCTTGGGAGACTATCACAAATAGGATCCTAGAGTTCATTTCTAGATTGGATAGGAGCATCGAAAGTGGGACACCCTATTATTTAGTGCTATAGTCCTTTTTTGACACTGTTGTCCATGTGATCTAAGTTTTTTGGGTTCTCCTCAGCAAGTATGTGTTACTCTGTCAGTGAAATCTCAAAGCCTAGAAGTCTGTAAAGTTCATTGTGTATCTATTTTAATCTTTAAATCCCTAGGAGTTCTTTGCTATATATCTAGGGACATGATATATTAATGTATATGGGTTGATGGATATTCCAGCATGTGGCACACATCCCCCTCCCTTAGTTATATTAAATTTTTCTTCACGGGAAGACATGGAACAAGTCTTCCTAGATCAATGGGATATAAAAGAAAAAGAGGATGAAAAAGAGGAAGAAAATAATGATGGTAATGAAGAAGAGAAAGAAGATGTTGAAGAAGAAAAATCAATTGAAGAAAATAATGACAATGAGGAAGAACATGTAGGTGAAGAATAATAATAATAATAATTGGATGATAAGTGTTCAAATAATTTGCCTATAAACAAATCTGAGTCAATTTTTCAATTTCATGAATGCATTCAAAATAAGAAGGTTGTTGTGTCCATAAACCCTACTAGTAAATATAACTTGTGACCAAACATCTATATGTTTAAGTAAAGAATATTAAGGAGGTTCAAGTAGATGGTAAGAATATTCAAGTGTTTGAGGAGTTGAAGCTCATTATGGAAAAATATATTTTGCATTTAGATTTTTATGCTTTAGAAATGGATGATGTGGATATGGTTCTTGGATATCTATGGTTAGAGACTTTGGGAACGATCAATATTAATGTTCAAAAAAAATTCATGAAGTTTTGGTATAGGAAAAAGGTCACTTTATAGGATATCATAGTGGGAAAGGCACCAATAATAGTCAAGGTAGATCATGAGGATGAGATTGAAATAGGTGATGAAGAGCATGTGAAAGATTCATATGAAGACATAGATAAAGATATAACACAATCAAATCAAAACACTTCATCTACTCAAGAGACAAAAGAACCACCAAAGCAAAAGGTGGAAGAGGTAGAAGAAAAGGTTGATAAGGTCAAAGTATCAGAAAAAGTTGAGGTATATAGACACCCACAACATCATGAGAGGACACAATCATGGATCCATGTGAGGGAGTATCCTAATAACAAACACTTTAGCTATATAAAAAATCAAAGTTCCATTAACTATGGATATGCATTGAAGCCAAAGAATACCTACCACGGTCATGGATGAAATCAAAGTAGTGTAGCGGAATATGGTACATGGAATCACAAGAGGAATAATTATGCATGGACACCAAAGTAGTACAATTATGATCATGAATGGAATCAGAGGAGCACAAGGGAATTTATAAAAAATCTTGGAGAGCTATCACCTACCAAGATCACATATGGATGGCTAGATGGTCAAGATTGGAGACAAGTGTGTAATGATTTGAAGCACACTCATTTTTTGGTTTCTTCCTATGTTTCAGGGACAAAACATGTCAAGGAGGGAAGTAATATTGTGTATCTAGGGATGTCATATATTAATGTATATGGGTTTATGGAGATGTTGACATGTGGCACACATCCCCCTTAGTTAGTTATATGGGTCCAATATATTAAGAGAATGGAGTAACTTGTGGAATTAGTGTATTGGGTAATGGTCAGCCTACATTGGGATTAATAGGTTACCCATTCATTGTTATTTAGATAAAGGTATATATAAAGGAGATGATTATAATTATAAGGAAACAAGTAAGCATTGTGTCTTCTATTGTAAGAGGATAGTGGAGGTTATCCCCTCGAAGAGACATTATGGGGTTATTCCTTCTTAAAGGAGTATTATATGGTATTGTCGTACTTTAATGGTGATTATTCTATTTTTGCATATATAGAATATTTGGACATCTTGGTCCACAAATATCTATTGTGTTGAGTTGATCTACATTATTTCCAATTATTATAAGTGTGGATTATAACACTCTTTGTGTTTGAACTTGAATGTAAACTTAGAAAAAAGAGATAAGGGGTTAGTGTGTCAAAGATACATTGGATGCACTTCACATTCTATGTATGAGCACATTGCCTATATACCAATACTCTGAGGAGGGATCAAGCTAATGTAGTTCTCTCATTGAAGTGTTTGGTGCAATTGTGTATGAAAATGTAACTAGATGTGAAACTAGGTGTACTTCAGATGGCTAAGGGCTGGTGTAAGGGTTTGAATAATATTAGAAGGTTATATGCAGAGAACAAGAAAAAGTGCTTGAATGTACTTTCTTTTATTCTTGTTTTTCTCTTGTAAATGAGTGTCAAACCTTTCTAAATGAACTTTGAATAGACTTTTATAGGGAAATTAATGATCATGAGTTAAATGAATTTGCGTTAGGCTGACATGTATTAAGATAAGGATCCAGGAGAAAATGATTGTTAAGACCAAAAGTACACTTGGACAATAGTGAAAAAAATAGGACACCCTAGGTTTCAACACTCCTATCCATGTTGGACATTGTTGTTAAAAGGGAATGAGACCTAGGGTGATGGATTTGGGCCTAAAACAGTTACCTGGGTCTAGAAGGGTTAAGTCCAAAATGTCATGGATAACTAGGAATCAGTGAAAGAATAGCCTAAAAGGGTTGTGCAAGCAAGTAGGAGGACCTACGGATTAGGTATCTTTAGCCATACTCAAGTAACCAAAATTTGCATTTATATGACTACATTTACCCCCCTATATTCTAGTGATGCAACAAAGTGAAATACCAGGATAAATGAAAAAATAGAAAGTGTACCTAAACTTACCTGCAAAGGTGAAGCCCATAAAGCTTGTGTGATGTTGAGTAATGTTGGATAGTGCATAGACAACACATTGTGCAAGTGTGAATCTGTAAAATGAAATAAAGAGTAGATCAATTCTTATTTTATGTGATATAAAATAAGAACATACAAAAGCTGAGTAAAATAAAAAGGAAGAGAAAGAAATAGATACACCTCACTGGATACACAAACCAATACAAAACCTGTTATGATCTTAAGTAAGGCTGAGTAATGTTGGATTATGTTGGATGATGCCATACTAAAATTTATATCATGAATGGAGCTAAGAGATCAATTCTCTAGAAAGTGGCTCAATAATACAAAGGCTAGCCCTTTGGCTTCATCATCATCTACTGAGTAAAGCTAGATGATCATGTGTGTGATAATGATGTCTAGACTATGTGTCAAATCCCTCTAAATAGGTGGCTGAAGAATATAAAGTCTAGCTAGACCTTTGGCTCCATCATTTCCCTATGAAGTGAAGCTATGAAGTGATACCAGTATAGAATAGATGTCATATGAGATGGATTATGGAGCCCATAGATGTTCTAAAAATCTAAAAATCTGGCATGAATAGTTGAATGTATGCTAGAAACTAGGCCACTCTTGGCCATTTTGAAAGATGGAGATTAGGCATGTATGAAAGCCACTCTGAAATTGATGCACTAGGTTTATGTGAAAGCCAACTTGGGAACTCAGGTACTCAAAAATTTTAAATTGTGTGAAATTTCAACTTGAAAAAGATGCCAACCACCTACAAATGGAGTAAGGCATGCAGCTATTGAGAATGCCTAGGTAATAAACTAAACTTAGAAACAAAAGAAGACCAATGTGTCCTACACATTGCCCCCAATCACTTATGTCTAGAACATGAATTTTGATATGAAAGTTATGTCAAATACCTATTCTAAAACTACTGATACCCCCTATATCTGGATTCTCTAAGAAAATTGTACTAAAATTACTGATTATGACTGATCTAGATGTGTAAAAACTATAGCTGAGCTGAATTTTTTTCCTATTATTAGAAAACCTAGGTGTTTTTCTACATAGACAAGAGTGCCAAAATGAGGACACCCTTGTGTTTGGTGTTGTTTTCCATTTTCAATGTTTTTATCTTGTTCTAAAACTAGTTGTTGATATGGAATTGTCATTATTTTTCTATTCTATTTTGACTGGTTTGACCTCTAGAATTTGAATTGGGTGATCTGAATATTATTGTTTTGATTGCTAGGATCTTTGATCTCTGTAATAAAACCCTTGTTTATTTCCCCCTCTTTTGAGGGTAGGAATGATTTAACCTACAATGACTACCCTCATAAGAAAAGAGTCCTACAAGTGTGTTATGCTGCATAGATACATGATATAGCAATGATATTTGACAAGATATCTCTAGATATAGCAGTATTTGTATTGAGAGATTATTAGATCAATAGGGGTATGCCTAGATAGATATAATAATGTAAAATCATGTGCAATGTATTGAACTAGAATTAGAAATGTTAGATGTCAGTTTTTATTTGGAGGGATGGAGCATGATGTCTATCATGGCATTTGAAAAAGCAAGGTAAATGCATGATATGGATCATGACATCGCAAACAAGGACAAGTAGTCAAGCAACAAGCATACAAAGTAAGAAGCAAGAAGCAAACAAGGTTGGCCAAGGGGCCATGAAAATAAGGGACATGGGCACATGTCACTCAAATTGGAAAGTAAGCATACAAGGCATGTTCAAATGCCACATACATATAAAATTTGAAATAAGCAAAGATTGACATGAGGGCCATAGGTACATACAAGAGTAAAAGCAAGGGACATTGGCAAATTTCCAAATGTACACATGCATGAATAGAAGTAATGGACATTGGCGAATGTCCTAAGGCACACATAGGAGACAAGCAGGAACTGGAAATGCAATCCAATAAGCTATGTTAAGCAAAAAGAGAAAGCATGTAATAACTAGAAAGATATAATCACATCTAACTAATTAAAGCAAGAGTGAAAATATGCAAGACATGTTAGTAAAAGACTAAGTACATACTAAAGAGATATACAAGTGTTAGATACTAGTGAAATCTTGATATAGTAATCTGTGTAATCTAGTAAGTAATGTGTAGCAACATAATAACTTGGAGTGTGTAGTGCAGGAATGACATAACATGAATGGTGTAGTCGTGTAGAATATTCCCCACAATGGGTATGTATATTGATATATGTCTCAAATATAGATGTAGGATGCCCCCTCGATGGGTAGAGTGAAGTAATCAAGGATCTGAATATCACTGCACACACTCAAAGAAGATTAATTGAAGCATGGTAATGTAGATAAATTGACAAATAATAGCATGAAAAAGCAAATGTAAGTCTTAACATAGTAGTAACAGTGTAAAGCATGGATGATGCATACAATCGAAATGTTTTTATTGTTTTGACATATTTGAATGTTTTTGGATTTTTTTGAAATTTTGATATGAGCTATGTATAATCAATTATAAAGAAGCTATGTACAATAAATCTAAGAAATTATGTATATGTAAACAAAAAAATCTATGTACAAGAAATACTAAGAAGAAATGATACTAACCAATGAGTCTTATGCGAGACTCCCCGTCATTATGTCCTATATCAAACAAAGGAATCGTGCGTGATTGTGAAACATGAAGAAATGGTTGTGAATATGACTCTAAATATTTGGATTTATTGTTCGTATCTTAGAAAGCATAATAACATGTGTTGTTCCATTCATCATTGTCATCTTGATCTTGAACCAATGAAATGCTAGTGTTGAATTTTGTTGCATCTAGATTTTTTCCTTTGATAAATTGTGTCTATGAATGATTTGCCTAGGATGTTCAATAAATCCCAAACCTTGGTGACAAACATTATCAACTATTGGAATTGGAGTAGTGATGCCTTGAGCATGCTTGCCCAACCCTTGACCTTGATAATCAAACTGTTGTAGATATTTTTGACCAAACCCATACTACTTTGAAAGTTGAGCCTCATTTTGGAGAGGTAGATTTGCATCTTTTTCATGCTTTACCTATGCTTGTGGTACTATTCCTTGTTCTAATTTTGTTTTTTTATCCTTTTGTTGTTCTGAGTTATGCTTTGGTAACCACTTTTGTACTATTTTTTTGAATTGACCCTTTGTAAATGTGTTCTTGTGTCACTATGGATTGCTTGACTAATTTCCCTTGTATAAGGTATTTATTAACAATTATCTATTGTATATGTGGTTTCAATGCCAAACATGAATCTGTGTAATGCCCATGCATTCTATGATATGCACAATAATATATGGATCTTTTTACTAGATGTAGAGGAGGTAATTTGATCAACTTAGATTTAATCATTTTCCATAGTACCTGACTTGAACTCGTATTTGATATTTGAATGCTTTAAGAATCAGTAGTTGTAGAGTTACTTTGTTATGATTTCTTGTTTTTATATGTAACATTGCTTGTAACCAATTGAATTGGTGAAGGTGCATATACATGATTAACATTAGGATGCCTTTGAGGTTTTTGCATTATAATATGATTTTCTAATGTTTTGATATTTTCATGTAATAGCTGATTCTACATTTGTAAATCTAAAATTAACTTTCTCATACTGGTGATTTGATCCCTTAGTGTCTCACAAGTGTAAACTCTAGTTGCTTCTGATTGAACATGTAAGCACATATGCTGAAGAGGGTCGAAAGAAGCCAGAGGCTGAATGTACGCATTAGGAACAATAGTATAGGTTGTCTCACCTTTTGGACAGCTAATAGCATGGACCTAGTTAGAGGGAAAATAGCTATCACCCTATTGAGGGAGAGGAGGCGATGGGATTTTTTTCCTTTGCATGAAATATGACATTGAAATAAGAGTAGCCAAAAAGGCATATACATCTAGGTAGAAACCATGTATATGGGCTAAAATGAATGTAAGTGGAGTTATAAGTTGTATAACCATATGATTATAGAGAACATTCCACATGATAGATAGCAAACAAGGGATAGAGAGCATGGAATTGTGCATTAATGCATAGAAAACTTTGACTTGAATCATGACATTTCTAATATGTTTTGCAAGATAGTCTCAAAAAAAATTCCTCATGAGAGAGAGAGAGTATGCAAACTAAATATTGAAATCTTGTGCATTTTTGGAAATGAATTTTGTAATATCATCTCTTATTATGAAAATTAAGCTTGAAAGGGAAAGAATGAAATTTTGTACTAACATATGATAGACTTCATCATTCATGTACATGATAAGGCCCATTATGGTTTCCTTGTTATTTGTAAGAGATGTAATAAAAAATTGTACATAAATGAGAATCATTTTTGCAATTTGATTATAGATGTAATGTGATACCTCAAGAAGCAAATAGGTGCTAGTACATGCAACTTAGGATTTAACAATGATAGTTTTGTAAAATAATATGAATTTTTGATATTTAAAATGAATTTCTGACTTAAGTATGCAAGTAAAAATTTAGAAATTTAAGCGAAATTGTTTGATTTAATTGGACCTAGTGGATGTAACTAGGGTTTTGGAAAAAATAAATTGTTGAAAATTATTATAAATTTTTGTAATTTGAAGTGATTTTTTAATTTTAATATGCAACTAAAAATTATAAAAAATTATTGGAAAATTATTGAAAAACTATTGGGAGTTAGTTGATGCAACTAGGGTTTGAAATAAATTTATTTTAAAATTTACTGCAAAATTTTAAAATTTGAGACAAATTTTTGATTTATATGTGCAAGCAAAAAATCATGAAATTATTGGATTAATGATAAAAATTACTGGGACCTAGTGTATGCAACTAGGGTTTGAAATAAATTTATTTTAAAATTTACTACAAAATTTTAAAATTTGAGATAAATTTATGATTTTAATATTAAAGAAAAAATTCAAAAATTAATGGAAAAAATCAGCTAGGAATTTACCCTAGGGTTTCTAGGGTTTTTATGCAAAATTTGAATCAAGTCGGGTTCACTAAATGTTTTATTATTTTTCAGAATAATGGAGTTTTATTCCTAGTTAAATAAATGGGTCTGAGTAGATAAAATCAGTAAATAATATGCATAATTAAGCTACTAATTTGTGTAAACATATTGTATTTTTACCTTTTCTAAAAATAGTAATAATAGAGAGAAAATCAAACTTAACTAGAAACTGACTGAGATGGATGTTGCAGGGTTTGAAAATTTATGTATAGGCTTGGGAAACTAGAACATATAGGATCCTAAAGTTTGTTTCTAGATTAGATAGGAGTGACAAAAATGGGACACCCTACTATTCGATAATATAGTCTTTTTTTGACATTATCTAGGTGATCTAAGTTTTTTGGGTTTTGCTCAGCAGGTCTGTGTTACTCTGTTAGTGAAATATCAAAGCCCAAAATTTTGTGAAGCTTATTGTGCATCTATTTTAATCTTCAAATACATAGGAGTTCTTTGTGCTTTAACTTGAATGGCAACTTGGGAAAGCGAGTGAAAGGGTTAGTGTGTAAAGGATATATTAGACGCACTTCACACCCCGTGTGTGGGCACACTACCTACATATCAATACTCTGAGGAGGGATCAAGCTAATGTAGTTCTCCCATTGAAGTTCTTGGTATAATTGCATATAAAAATGCAATTAGATGTAGAATTGGTTGTACTTCAGATGGCTAGGGGCTAGTGTAAGGGTTTGAATAAGCTTGGAATAATATTGGAAGGTTGTATGTAGAGAATAAGGAGAAGTGCTTGAATGTACTTGCTTGTATTCTTGCTTCTCTCTTGTAAATGAGTGTCAACCCTTCTAAGTAGACTTTGAATGGCATTTTATAGGGAAATTAATGATCATGGGTTAAATGAATTCATGTTAGGTTGACATGAATTAAGATAAGGATTTAAGATAAAATGACTGTTAGGACCAAAAGTATACTTGGACAACAACGCCAAAAATAGGACACCCTAGGTTTCAACACTCCTATCCAAGTTGGGCACTATTGTCCAAAGGGAATGAGACCTAGGGGATGGATCTATGCCTAAAAGAGTTGCTTGAGTTTGTAAGGGTTAAGTTTGAAAGGCCGTGGATGATTGGGAATCAGTGAAAGAAGAGCAAGGATTGTGCAAGCAAGTAGGAAGACCTATGGATTAAGTGGTTTTATCCATACTCAAGTAACCAAATTTCATATTTTATATGACTACACTCATTAACATGCAAGGTCTAGCCAATACAAGTGCTCATAGAGGGCAATTTCAATAATGTAAGGTTTTTAAAATGTGTTGACCCTTTAACAATGAAAGAACTAGGTTTTTATAGTGATCAAACCTGGTTTACAATAAACGTGCCACTTGGGGTGGTAGATATAACATTGAATCCTTTGTGGTGCTATGACCATGCTTTTTGAAGTATGCTTGGTGACTAGACATGGGGTCAATGGCAAGATCACTTTTGGATCCACATACATCAGGTAATGGAAGATTTTCTTGAGAGAATCAGAGGATGATGTGTACTCAAGTCTTGAAGTTTGATAGCCACTTCTACATTTAATTATTTTTATAATGCCTTGATCTCCTCTCAACTAATTCCAACTACTTTCTTTATATATGATATCTACTTAGCATGTGGTGCTTCTTGAATGATCGTAAATGTGGTACTACAAGAGAGATACATGTCACCTCAGTGGGTTCTCAGAGGATTCTCTTGAATTTTTAGGTAGGATCAACACAAATGTGGCATGTGGAAGACTGACACTTATCTTGGGAAACTAAGAATTTCTTTATATAGGATAAACATCAATCTACCACATGGCAATGGTGAAAAGAAGCTTACATCCTGTGCAATGGAAGGGTGCATATGCAATAGCTTGCAAATGAGCATGCAACTAAATTGGATAGGCATATGGAGGTCCTTGAATAAGAATGTGCACAAAAGCTGAAGGTTTTTAATGCTTTCTTTGTGACTTGTAACTAATCCTCGCATGTTTCCTCTTCTTAGGACTTTTAGAACTTAAGAGCCCTAAATCCTTAAACATGTGCACATTTTGAACTATGTGCTATAAAATCCTACATACAAGCACACATTGGGAACCTTTAGTGAGAGTGAACCATCTTTTTACTCCTGTATAGACTTATGCCTCTATCTTAGGCTCAAGCATAGATGGGAAGCACCTGTGCACCTTTTACTTGAAGCGTTTGGGTCATCCTAGGTAATCTATCTCTTTGTAAGCTTTGGGAAGACTTATACCGACCAAGGGGGACTTAGAAATTCAATAATATGTTTTCAATGAGATGTGCCACGATACAACCAACTAGGATTCACTTAAGGAATGGTTTATCCACACCTTCTCCTTTTCTTTGCAAAACCTTAAACTGATTAAGCCATTATAGTTAGTTCAAAGGTCAGTGTTTGAGGACACTAAAATATTAGAGGAGTGCCTAAAAGACATGTTCGATGAAAAAGGGTTATTGTTCCTAAATTTATTTAAAGTGAAAACCCTCAATAGTGACTCTAGTGATGAGGATGATGAAACATAGAAGGTGCACAACTAGAAGACTTTAACAGGGAAAATAAAGCTAGTGCACCAAGTTGAGGATATCACCCTAGAAGAAGAGGACCCTACCCATCTTCAGATATATATAACTAAGGGTAGCAAACATGTCAAGGATTCATACTAGATGAAAAATGAACCCTACCATGCACTGCTAAAAACTACTAAGGTAGATATTAGTTTAGAGGGGGAACCAAAGATTGTCACTCTAGGTGCTTATTGGTCTGACACAGAACTAGCACATATTGTGGATCTCCTAAAGGAATTCTAAAACTTGTTTCCTCAAAACTATAGAGACATGAAAGGAACACACCCATCCCTTGTGAAGATGAGCATCAATCTTGTCTATGTTTCAATACCTATCAAGAAGTGACCTTATAAGATGAACCCTAATCTTCATGCTAAGGTCAAAATAGAGATTGATGGTATGCTAGTCACAGGCATCATCTACCCTGTGCAATAATTTGAATGGGTTAGCCCCATCATCATTAACATCAAGAAGGATGGGTGCATCTAGATTTGTGTCAACTATAGTTTATTGAACACCACCTATATAACTGACCCATTTCCAACTCCATTCATTGATTAAGTCTTGGATGGCATCATAGGTTGGGAGATATACACTTTTACTGATGGGTTCTTAGGTACCATCTTGTCTAGATCGAGCAGGAGGATAAGCCCAAAACTATTTTTACAACATAATGGGGTTGTTTGACATACAATGTGATGCCTTTTGGACTGAAGGTGCGAGTTGTATTCTCCTGAGTGGTGATCATCGCTTTCAAGAACTTCATTCATAAGTTCCTCCAAGTGTACTTAGATAATTGGACTATGTATGGATTAGTTAAGGATCATTATGATAAATTACACCTAATGTTTAAGAGGTATAGGTAGTTATAGATAGATTTGAACCTTAAGAAGTGTGTTTTCACAACACCATTTGGTACTTTACTTGGTTACATCATCTTCTAGGATGATTTTCTTATTAATCCTTTAACTCCAGACTCCATCAACATAGAAAGATGTTTGTGCCTTCTTTGGACACTATGGGTACTATAGGAAGTTCATAAGTAACTATTCCAAGATTGTAGTGTTGCTAGGAGAGTTCTTGCAAAAGGATGGCCCATTCTATTAGGGTGTAATGCAAGAAGATGCATTTGAGACCCGAAATCTCAAACTAACAAATGCATTGATATTAGAATTTCCTAACTAGATTACTCCCTTCTATGTCCATATTGATGTATCTAGTATTGAAATAAGTGTCATTCTTGCGTAACCAAGTAAAGTAAAAATAGATCATATTATTTATTTTACAAGGCAAAAACTAACCAAGGTAGAGCAAAACTATACCATAATTGAGCACGAGGTGCTTGCCATGGTTTATGCCCTACAAAATTTTTAATAGTATTTGTTAGCAAGCCCCTTCATCTTCCTCACTAATCATGAGGCACTTAATTAGCTGGTGAACAAGCCCATTCTCCATGGGTGCATTTGTAGATGGATTATTTTAATCCAAGAGTTCTAGTTCTCTATTGTAGTAAAAATTAGAAAATAAAACTTGGGCCCAGATCATCTATCCCACATCAACTCTAGCAATGTAGCAGTGCCTATAGAAGATGATATGCCTGATGTACAACTTTAATGGTCCAACAAATCTTAGAAGACTTGGTGGAGATCATCATATTTTTGACATCTAGATCTATACCTCAGACTATGATGACTAAGGAGAAGAAGTTCATAATTTGCACTACCCCTTTTGAACTCATTGGTGGAGAACTATACATGTTGAGCCAATATGAGGTCCTACATTGATATATCCTAGAACATGAATGGGAATAATTCTTGCAATAGGTTCATGAGGGGATTGTTAGAGGCCATTGTAATGAAGATGTTATAGCGTGCAAGATACTACAATATGGGTTATAGTGGCCAAATTTGTTCTAAGATGTAATAGATTGCACTAAAACATGTGACATTTGCTAGTGCATGGGAAATCCCAATTATTAGGATGAGATGCCTCTCATCCCCATCCTTGCCTAGGTGCTATTTGAAAAATGGGCCATTGATTTTTTTGGGCATATTACTCCTATTGTGAGGCACATAGATGTATGATACATTATGGTGTCCATAAATTACTTCACTAAGTGGCTCCAGGCAACACCAACTAAAGATTATATAGCTACTATCGTAGCAAGGTTTATCTAAGAGAACATCATCAGTCACAAAGGATGCCCACTTAGCTTGACTAGCGACCATGTAATGCACTTCATCAATGAAAACATTCAAATCCTATTGACTGAATATATGGTGGCATATCATAAGATAACACCTTATCATGCCCAAGCAAATGGCACTGATAAGGCATTCAATAAGATATTGGGAACATGCCTCACAAATATATGCGATGTTGGTCTCAAATATTGGGATGATCATGTATCAATAGTACAATGGGCCTATCACACTATGTATAAGTACCTGAACAAGGCTACACCATTTCAATTAGTGTTTGGTGTTGAAGCCATTTTGCCCATGAAATTTCTAGTGCCCTCATTACACATCATGCATATTGGTCAATTAGATAACAAGAGTCTTTGAATGCACACCTAAAAGTCTTGGAGCACTTGGATAAGACACACACCCAAGAAAGATGGTGTTAGTAAATAGAGAAGGCACACTAGAAGCTATGGCATGATAAACATATCAAACACAAGGTTCTTATTAAAGGAACACTCATCTTGGTATATGATTCAAAGTACCTTAAGCACTTAGGCAAGCTATAGATTAGGTGGATGGGACCTTATGTCATCCATAATATATTGGATACTAGTGCATACAAGCTACACACATTAATGAGTAAAATACTACCTAGGAATTTCAACGATAACATATTGAAGCCCTATAGTCAAGAGGATGTCGCTTGTGCCATCAAGTACTAACATCTCCATCATAATTCATTTGCCTTATCTTGGACATAATAAAATTTGGCACAAGCCACATCATTCCTTATATTTGTTTCATTTGTTTTAAAAGAAGAAGCATGGAATTTTTAGGCCCATAGGAGAACTCTTATGGTGCTTACACACATAAATCCAATTGGGTGAGTTGAGCACATATGATATTTAAAACCCCTAAGACTAGACACCTAAGTTTTTGGGCATGTGAAGTGGCTAAATTTAGGAAGATGTACCAGTTGACAAAGGGAAGCACACAAGATGCTAGTGCATAAAACAACAAGAAGAGAAAATGAAGTGCTGGAGGACCAACACAAGGATTTATATGGGGTTGGGATGGTCGAAGCAAGAAAATAAAGCATAGAAAAATTGACCAAAAAAGAGAGGCACACTTGTAAAGAAGTAAAAAACTAAGGAGAGATGGAACTAAAGAGGTTGAATTACATGCATGTGAAAAGATGCACCCAGGTTACCATAAGAAGGGTAAAGGTCATGTCATGGTGAATAAAGTGCAAGAGAAAGATCATCAAGATAGCTAACACCCACCCAATGATCGATGAGAAGTGAATATTTGAATCACCTATCACTTTACCAAATGAATCGTTATAAACATTTAATGTTGTGACAGTGGATTTTCAAAGATTTTATGGGTTTAGAAAATTTCAATAAATCCATGCACCACCATACCATTAATCTCCAAAAATTAATGAGGTAGTTGAAACTATGATATAAAGGGGAGAATGGAAAAATTTGAAAGGTTACAAACTTTGTGAGAATTTGAACCAAAACATAGAGCCGAAGCCACCCACAAACCAAAAAAATGCTACAACAGTAAGAACTAGAGCACCCACAGCCTCCAAGCGAGAATGGTTGAACCAAGACAAAGATTACATTTTGATTTGAATTGGAAAGGAGGTGAGTGGAGAAGAATTGAGATAGAAATAAGGTAAGAGAAGTTATGTATAATGTTAAGGCCAACATTAACGGTGCACGAAGTTTGAGAGCTATAGGCACAATCATAGTTTTCATGACTGTGAAGGAGCACAAAGCACCATTAAAGGCTTCTAAAAGATCAACCAACTACACTTTAACAATAATCAATTTAGAATGGCTAAGAAACAGTTAAGTATAGGTCCATCACAGGTGTAGAAGAATGCCAAGAAGGCACGAATGGTGAAATAAGTAGCTATCATAAAATGAGAGGTGCAACTGGTGGAACGCATTAAAATCACGGTGGTTAACGTAGAAGTAAGTGCAAAACTTGATTATAGAGAGATCTAATTCCTCTTAGAGGTTATAGTCGGGGAGGAATGGGTATCCTTTGCACACATGTGCAAATTGAAAGAGTACAACCATCAGATGCCTAGAAACACATAGAAACTCAACCAGGACTAGATGGTTGATATAGGGAAGAAGACTAAGGTAGGCATGACACTCTTTGACATCTCCATCTGAGACAAACTAGAAATAAAAGGTGTGACCCAATTGTATGAGCTGCCAAGTTTTGGCAAACTAGAGGAATTAATATAATTCTTACTCTTGAGCATCCATGATGACTATTTATATTTTATAGGGAAGCACATGAGGATATCGAAATTCCTCATCAATAAGATCATGATACTCCTAGGTGTAGGGTTAGACATCCTATAAATGATGGAGGATGAAATAGAGGTTGAAAGGGTCATGAAGCTCCTATGCTACTACAAGGCAGGGTTCATGTTCCCTATCAAAGATATCCAGGACCCTCACATGAGGGATATAGCATGCCTAGTTAGCTCTAAACTATGCCCATTAGATGATGGTTTGACATAAATAAGACCTACTTATACATTGCCTATTACATGCTACAAGGGGTAAAGTTTAACATCTCCAAATTCATTATTGAGGATATTATTAAGAACACACTGGAGTGCTACAAGTCGTGCAAGACCTTTAGGTGGAGGTCCATGTTGATATTAATTGTGATTGAGGAGATCAGTATGCTCGATGGGGATGATGCCAACCTTTGGGTGTTCCCACCCCAAAATGACTCCTCTATGATGAAGTATCGAGACTTCATTTGTTCACCTAATTTTTTGTAAAAAATCAAAACAAGGGTGCAAGGGTGGTGCGACCAGTATATCAAGGCCTTTGGTATTAAATGGTATATCCTTCAAGATCTCCCCCAACATATAGTAAGAATGATAACCTTTGCCATTATGTAACACTTTTGCGTAGTGCACCTTATGCTCATGGATAGGAACTTGTCTAATTGGCTAAAATTGTCTTCTGCATTTTCTACCAAATATTTCATGGTAGTGTTAAAAAGGATTCCTAATGTATAATAGCTAGAGATCTCAGTGAAGACCATAGATCAAGACAGAAGCAGGTTGAGGCACCATTATGCGTACCCTAGAGAAAAGGCCACTAAAAATGAGGAGGATGACTCTAGTATAATGGACAGCCATCCCCTATGTAGGGAGATAATAATTGGGTGCATATTCAACCTCTATTATGAGATAAAGTCAAACAAGAAGTGCACCAATCTGGAAAAACATGATTATCGCCCCCACCTGATTGATGATAAAGGGAAGCCAAAACCAAAGACACAAGAGAAGACCATCCAGAAGAAGTGGGGGGGAAAACTTGAAGATAACATGGAGCTCATTAAGTCAAATATTTCCTTGAATGAATAAAATACACCTCCATCTCCCAAAAAGTGCATAACGTTCACACTAGAGATTGCTTCTTCCAGCAAGAAGCACAAAAAGAAGAAGTCGAAGGGACCCATTACATTCTAGACTATAAATCTAGTAGAAATGGAGAAAAAAGAGACCCTCATGCTCGGAATGGATAAGGATACAAAAGCAGAAAGTGTAGGGACATACATCCTATAGGAAGAAGAAGAGGAAGAGGAACCTAGTGCTAAGGATGTGTAAGAGGCCCTCCAAAGTGACACAACCACCACATGTGAAGAAGCAGAGGAGTTGATGAGTTCCCCATCCAATGAATATCCCTCCACACTACCTATACAAATAGAAGAGGAGAAGAGAAGGGTGTGGGAAAAAATGGGCCTAAGAAAGGAGGACATTATGAAGGCTTTAACACTTGAAGAGAAACACAAATTGGCCTAGGAAAAAGTAGAGGCCAAGGTCGAGAAAAAGGTAAAGAAGGTTTTTGCAAGCATAAGACAAAACATTGAAGTAGTTAAGAAAACACCCAGTGCCCCCACAAGAAAGGTAGAAGAAGTTGCATAAGAGGTGCACCCAAGTAGTGAAAGGGTGAATGAATAAAAAGAAGGCGATACTAGTGACTTAAATTAACAAACAAAGACTGTCGAGGAACCCCAATAGTAATAAGGTGATTCTGGTGCTGAGGGAATTAACCTAGAGGTGAACATTGAGAAGCCCTAAGAGGAAGAAGTGAATGAAGGGGAAAATTCCATGGAAGAAATCCCTAAAGAGCAAGCGGATGCATCCTTTGAAAAAATCACCAAAGAGAGTGATGGTGCCAGTGAAGAGGAGGAAGAAAACATAGAGGTGGTCATCATCAATAAGGATGATGTATAAATAAGCATAAGAAAGAAGGATTAGAAGGGATGGGAGGATAAATACCATTACATGTTTGATACCATGCTCCGCAAGCTGCCACAACTAGGATGTGCAAATAATTTGTGTTTGTATTTGATCATTACATGGATTAGCCTCACTTCAAGGCACCTAAAGCGGCTATTTTAGGCACATAATAGACTAAGGAAATACATCACTCCCTCTTCATAAACCCTTACATCATGAATATAGTCTGATCTGGGAATGTGCTTATTAGAATGGCCACTGAAGTTGTGTGTAAAAATATCGTCAATGATGGTAGGATGAGAAAATGGAAGAAGCTCTACAAAAATGCTGAAAATGAAGTGCAAGCCACCAAATTCAAGTTGTAGCAGCTATGTGAGTGCATAGAGACGATTGAACCATCCTTTCCAATCAACGTCAATAATTTGAACCTCTTTGAGGTTGATAAAATCTATGCACTGATAGAGTAGATACTCTCAAGGTTAAAACCAAAACCAACACAAGAAAAATAAGATCCTTGCACCGTGCTATAGAAAGAGCTTGCTGATAAGCTCAAAGAGTTAGAATAACTCTTTATAAAACTACAAGAGGGCACAGATGCAGATGATGCCATCTTCTTTGGCTTCTTAAACTAATCATCAACCATAGACGTGCACCTCAAGTAGGCAAATGAGGAGAAGGAAAAGTTGATGGTGTAGGTGTACTTAGTAAGTAAGTCAGAGTGAGTGTAGATAATGGGGAACATTAATATGCTAAGCAACCAAATAAAGGAGCAAGATAAAAACTTAGAAGCACTCTTTCACACTCTATATACTAAGGCATGTGAGCAAGGAGCAATCCTAGATGGGAATGTGAATAAGTCTAAGGCAAATGTAGAGGCCTTCAAGAAAGAGCCAAAAATATCAACATGCTTGTGTTTAGTGTTGCGTCCATCGAAATAGATAGCACCATTGAAGAAATCAAGCGTGCCATTAAGGGCTTTGAATACTTTAACATCGAGCTTAAGGAGAGCGTGCCCGAGTTCTACACTACCAAGACCTTGATAGCCTAGTCTGAGGACGGGCTAGAAACTTTATATGGGGTAATGTTGGGCCCCTTATTTTGGTAAGTACAAGATTCACACCAGATATGAAATCCACATCAGCATGAGGTAATCATTCTCCATGATGATGGATTTTTGGCATTTTGGTGCTGGTTTAAGGATCAGTGTATACCTTATGCTAGCTGGCATATGGTTAATCAGTTTTAGGATTTATAGGGCATCTTCAACGATTGGGAAATACATGGAAAATATAATATAAATTTTAAAAGGTGATGGAGCCAAAGATAATGATCATAAAAGCTCTAGCTCAGTACTCGGTGTGCACATTCCACCCTAGCAGAGTTGTTCTTAAAGAGTTATAAAAGGAGATCAAACCAGTGAAGCAAACAATGTGAAATTGGTGCAATTTTTTTTTGGCAAATTGAATTTACCCTATATACATTGATTGATCACCATTAGACTTTGTCTTAGCATGGATGCCATGAAGGCTCCATTTTATTATGCCCAAGATCACCTGTGAGCCTCTGGTCCATTAAATAGTATAAATCTTGAATATATTTCCTATTGTGAACTCTGTATTATTTAAAATTTTTGTTAATGAATATGAATGTTGCATTAAATTGTGTTTGATTTGTTCTATGTGTATTTTATATTGCTAATGAACTATTTAATACTGCAATTTCATTTTTTTCTATTGAGTAATGTTTGTGTTCTTCTGGTTCACATCTTAAATGGAGTCCTTGTGATAAAGGATGACATCAGTCGTAGCTTGTGTAAAGACTAAGTGTAGACAGCCTACACCAAAAATTCCTACCCTTGCTAGAAGTGCGAGCCTAGGATGAGCACTTAAAGTAAAATTAGCCCTTTAACCCTTCTCGTGCCTATATGATGCTAGGCTTAGTTTACCAAAGGTTTATGCCCATATGTTTATATGACTGGTCCACTTAAAGACTTGTACCTATAAATAATTAGGCATAGTCCATGAAAATCTTGTGCCTATAGATTTACTTAAGCCTTTTTTGAATTGACCAAGTCCCATAATTTATGTCTTGCATTATGGCACAACTAGCCCAATGCGGGCTCCAGTTCTTTCTTGATTGTGCTTTGTGTGAGTGCATAATGCCTGTACCTTATGTGAATTGATGTTGGCATAGCTGAGTGTAAAATGTTGAGCGTATAGGGAATATCCCATGTTTTCTCTTGGGTGTAATAAATCCAAAACCAACTAAGACAACTTTGTGTGCCCTTTTGTACAACAAGTTTTGTTTATTGTTGACCTTGAGTAACTCCTACATAGAAGTGCTAGCTCATCAAATGAAAACGTTGAGACATATCTTCCACTCATTAGGTCCAATACCTCCTAGAAATATTCTCTAACTCTTTTCAAGTTTGTTAATTTGATGTATTCTCTATCCATTGCAATTAGCTTGGATTTTTGTAAGCTGAACATAAACTATTCCTTATAGTCTTCTAGTGATTCATCCTCCTCTTGTGCCTTCTTGAAGATTTCATCCCTCTTATAGTTCCTTTTTCCAAAATAATATTTATATTTATAAATAAAATTCTCCTTCATTTCCTTCCAATTGGAAATTGCATCCTTCTTTAGTTCCATAAAACATCTAATGGTTGCATCCTTGAGTGTTACCGAAAACAAATTCATCTTTTGAGCATCTTAATTATAATCATAGCTACAACATAAGACATTATAATTAAAGAGGAATATATCTGGGATCCTCACTTGCCTTTACTATAAATTAGTAAGGGAAGAATGAGGGATATTATTCATAGGTTCATTCCCCACATGGGTGTGGATGGTAAATTTTAAGGTTATTGTTAGGATATTTATTTACAATAATAAAAAAACATTCAAATATATAATCCACTTTGAGGGGGTAACTTCCAATAATCAGAATAAATGAGTAAATGAGTTCAATAATGAAAACTTATGATGATTATGGAGAGCCATTCTCAACCATATATATGCACATAATTGGAAAGAGTTGCACCCATAATTGGGAAGGGTCACACCCATTCATTCCAACTATGTCAGCCTAACTAAATATTAAGAATTAATAAATGAAAGACAAAGGTTATGTTATCCATTCCATAAACTTAGTACTTATAATGTTAGGGGTGTAACATGTCTTCCCCTTAAAGCATTGTCCTCAATGCTTAGCAACCCAAGATGTTTTTGCATGACTTGTTCATCCTAACATGTTGCATCTTTAGTGGGCAGATTATTCCATTTGATGAGAAATTCATAATGGCTCGATTACATAATTTATTTAGTCGTGTCTCTATAACAACCTCAGGTGCCCCAATGAACTTCCCTTCTTCATCTAACTTAGGTAACTCAGACTGAACCAAAAGCTTGTAACCAATTACTTTCTTTAAGCATTAAAACATGAAAGATAGGATGAATTTTGGAAGAAGGTAGAAGTTATAGCTTATAAGAAACACTTCTAATCATGTGCAAAACCTTATAGGGCCATAAATTTTTAGTGTGAGCTTTATGTTCTTATTTTTTTTAAGTGGTCATTATTTATAGGGTTGCAGGTGATGGAACACCCAATCTCCTTCCGTAAAATGCCTCTCATTACAATGTTGATCGACTTATTGTTTTGTCCTATTTTGAGCAACCAAATTATTCGTAAGGGATTGAATCACTTCTTTATGGTATTAAAGATGATCCTCAATCACACGAACTTTGGAATGACCTTATAAATAAGATGTAGTAGAAGGCAGGGGGTAGCCATCAAGAGCCTCAAATGGTGTTATCTTTGTCACTGTGTGAAATGATGTGTTATACCACCATTCTTCTTGAGAAAGCTACTTAGACCATTGTGTTTGTGTTTCTAAGGCAAAATAACATAGGTACCTTCAAGACATTTATTCACAATTTTAGTTTGGCCATCTGATTGTGGATGAGAAGATGAACTTTGGGCAAGTTTTGTGCCCCATGTAGAAAATTGTTCAGTCCAAAATATGCTTGTAAAGATAGGATCATGATCACACACAACGATTTTGGAAATGCCATGGATTTTTTGTACCTTTTCCATGAATACTTCCACCACCATAGTAGTTTTGAATGGATGAGAAAGCCCACAAAAATGTACGTACTTAGCGAGTCAATCCACAAGCACTAATTTCATGTCTATGTTATTCAATTTAGGTAGCCCTCTAATGAAGTCCATTGATATTTCTTCCCAATGTTATACTGGAATGACTAATGGTTGTAAGAAACTTAGGGTCTTAATCACTTATCTTTTATTTTGTTGGCATATCAAACATTCTAACACAAATTTATGTACATCCCCCTTAAGGTCTTCCCAAATAAAATCCTTCTTTATACGATGATAAGTCTTTAAGAACCCAAAATGTCCTTCGATGGGTGAGTCATGCATTTGAGACAAGATACAAGATTTTAATTCTAAAATTTTGCACAACAAGAGTATGTCTTTATACCATAAGGAGTCTCCTTCCCAAACATAATTATCTATATAAAATGGATTATCTTGAAATAATTATATGATTTTCTTGGTTGGAGTGTCTTGTTTCCACTCTATCTGCACTATTTATACCCATTCTGGTTGTAATAAATAAATAGCATAAAGTTTTTCTTCCTCTACTACCTATCAAGAAAGTGCATCAGCTACAATATTATCCTTTCTTTTTTTGTAAATAATTTCAAAGTCATCCTAGCATCTTTGTGACCCATTTATGTTGTTCCTCTAAAGATAATTGTTGCCCCAAAAAATACTTTAGACTCTCATGATTTGTCTTAACTTTGAAATGCCTTCCCATGAGATATTGGTGCCAGTATTTCATTGTGTTACTGATTGCTAAAATTTATTTCTCATATGTGGGCCTTACCAACTTCTTTCCTTTTAATTATTAACTCTCAAATGCTAAGGGATGCCCTTATTGCATTAGTATTTCCCCAATGCCATGGCCAAATGCATCACATTCTACCACAAATGTCTTAGAGAAGGCAGGGGTAGCTATCATATGTGTGTAAGTAAGAGCTTCTTTCAATTATTGGAATTCTTGGGTAGCTAAGTCTGACTATGAAAATGAATTCTTCTTTAATAATGTTTTTAAGGGTGTTACTATGCAAGCATAGTTATGAACAAATCTTTTGTATTAGTCTGTTAGACCCAAGAATCTTCTTGAACCTTTGATATTTTTAGGTTTTGGCCAATCCTTGATAGTTACAATCTTCTTAGGGTCTACTTAAACACCTTCATGTGACATAACATGTCCTAAGTACTCCACTTCCTTCACCCCAAAGGCACATTTAGATATTTTTGCATAAAATTGACGGTCTTTTAATACCTTTAATATCCTTTCTACATGATGCAAATGATCTTCCCATGTTTAGTTGCAGATTAATATGTCATCAAAGAACACCAATATAGATTTACAAATAAATGCGTAGAAAACTAAATCAATGAGGCTTTAGAAAGTAGATGAAGCATTAATGAGACCAAATGGTATAACTAATAATTCATAGCGACCCTCATGTGTCTCGAATGCAATCTTATGTATATTCTCCTCCTTTACCCAAATTAGATGATGCCCCAGACACAAATCTAACTTAGTAAAGAAAACCACACCATTCAATTCATCCAATAATTCATCAATGATAGGAATAGGAAATTTATCTTTCAATGTGATTTTATTGAGTTCCCTGTATTCTGGGCACATTATCTATGACTCATCCTTTTTTAACCATAACCACTGGAGATGAATAAGTGTTAAATCATCTTACTCATGCTTGTTATGCTCTAGGTATATGTGTTTATCTAGTTTTATTTTATGTGTGGTTTAGTTCCACATTTCCTAGTTTAGATTTTATATTATTTTGCCTTGCCTATATAAGCAAGTGCTTTCATTGTAATATACATGTTTCTCTATGTTTTTGTAACCTTGTGTATATCACTAGAGTATAATAATTATTTTGTCAATTGGTTTCTTCTAATTATATGTTGAAGCATCAATGGTTGTGGTAATGAGCCATGGAGAGATCTTGGCTGAAGAGTTTTTATAACTCTTTCATGGTATCAAAGCCACCCTCCAAATAGCTATTACTCAACCAATATTATTGGCAAATATCTAGCATCTATCATGCACCTGTAGATAGTCACCTAATTGATTGGCATTTGATTTGTGCATTGAGATCTTGATTTTATTGGCATTAGCTAGATTTGCACTCCTTAGGAGCCTCCTTTTTCTCGATCCATGTGCTTTTTGGATAGATATTTTGTGCGGTTTCGTTTGTAAGCCTAATATTCTATGTTATATGGATCATAGATCTAAGCAGCATGGTTCTAGTGCATTGGAAGGTCAACGTGAATCATTGTTCCTCCACAATATACATCCTCCTACCGATTGTATTTTTAGTGGCATTCACTTTGCCAAGCATTGGATCTAAGTGGTACATTGGAAGGATATTAACATCTTCCATTATCTTTATTTGACATCATTTATTTTTGGATTTGCATTGGAAGATGAAGGTTGCATCTTGGCATCATCAGCTTGAGGTCATTTTGTTTCCTTTTGTGTGTGTTCCAATATGTACCATAGAATTTGTCCAAGCACCTATAGGAGGATATGGCATTTAGAGTCTAGTTTTGTTGTGTTGGAATTTTATTTGCAGACCTATGTAAATTTATTTTCTATCCAAAGACTGTATATGGTGGTTTATATCCTCTCGATTTCTTTTGGACTTAAACAATATTCATTATTTACTCTCTTAGTTTTTGGAAAAACTCCCCTGATCTCCTCCTTCACTGATAATATTGGAATTTTTATTGCCAAATATGTATCCTTTTTATCCAGTGTTGGAAGACTGAATGCATAATGTGGAGCGTTGGAGGGGAGAAATCTATACTCCTTTCAACCTAGGTTTGAAATGCTATGATGATGCCAAAGTAGCCCAACACATGGTCCTTCTCGTGAGCATTTACCAGGTGAGTAATGGTTTGCATTGGAAGGAGGCATCTCTTCTACCTTATGTGGAAAATTATATTTATGTGGGTACTAATGTTTTCATGTTATGTGTTGTAATTAGGAGGTGGAGTTAATATTGGTGGAACTAGTTTGTTTTTTCCTTGGCATTCTTATTTGGAACATTGGGTCTACATGGAGAGCATCCTTTGTTGTTGTGTGGAGGCTTGTCTCACTTTGGTGGTTTCACCATTTGCTACACCAACTGACCATCCCACCACTCCACCTTCTGCTGGTTCACAATCATAGCCTACATAGAGTTAATGTGCCATCAAATTACACAACTATAATCCACCTTATATCCTCTTAAACACAACTATATATTTGTTATTTATGTTAAATAACTATATTTTTTCCTTAAGAGGAAGTGTAGTTCACTCGCACATGCATAGAGGTGATTGGCTTGAATTTTTTTGAATTCTATTGATTTAAGAAGATTCCTAGTTCCTTGTCAGTTCCAACGAGTGGTTGGAAGGCTAGGTTCACTTTAGCTGTAGTAAATTTTTTAAACTTTTAATGCAAAGTTTATTAAATAGGCCTTATTGACGAAAACATAATTGTTTATTTTAATCGGTAGCTCAAAATCAAGTACCATTTTTTGTAAACTTTCATGTTTTCAATTTTCCCATGCATTGGTTCTATTTACATTGTAAACTACACTAAAATATAAAGTACCACATTTTGGGGGGTCTCTTCGCATTGGTTGTGTTGCATTTGCTATGGTTTATGGTGACATTTTAGCAGTGATGCATTTGCTATGTTGTGAGAGAATATTGATTGTTTTGCACGTACTTTATCTCTTTAGTTTATATGAGGAAGGTGTGGGTTGGTTTGGCAGGAGGTCAGACCCCCTTATAGGTAACACAAATTTCCTTCTTGCTTCTTTTGGATTGCATTGTCATTATTTGTTGCATTCATAGATACATTTTTGATGGAGTCCTATGTCTTATTATTGAGTGTACATTATCACTACTATGGGGTTTTATGTGATCTGGTCCTTGCATTATGCTTTGCACATGCACTATCTTGAACACATTTTTGACTAAGTCTGATGTCCTTTTGCATGTGCTTTGCACATTGTTATTTTTGGTTGTTGATTCTTTTTTGATGTGTTTGCATACATTATGGATTTTTTTATCTATCTACCACACTCTTCCATCAACCCACAACATGCATTAGTACTTTGACATAATGTTAGTTGTGTCATGTATCCTCAAGGCCCCTTTCTTAGTGCCTTGTCTTCTTCTATGGGGACACCTTTTTTGCTTCCTTGTTTTTGGAGCAACTCTCTTGATGGCTTGATTGACAAGTTGATAGTGTCCTCCTTTGGAGCTATTAAAGTGAAGCCTAGTGTCTTCCTTATTTTCATCTAGTGTTTTTTTATGTATGGGTTATATTGTACTCACACTAATTTATAGTGTTATGAGGGGTTTGTTGATTCAACCTTGTCTACCTTCATGCATTTGTGTGCTCTATTATGGGAACCTTTTCACTTTATCAATTTATTGTATTTTAAATCACCACCATGGGCCATCATATTTGAGAGACTTATCTATATTTCAACACCTTTTTTGATAGTTGATAGTCTCCTTGTTTAGAGTTATTCTGATGTATATAATGTTAGTTTGTTCGGTGTTTGAGTATTGGATTTGGAACACTCATGCAAACCTTTATTTCTCCACCCCATCCATTCATCCATATGGGGGGCATGTGATGTACATTCTAATTCTTAGTGTTGAGCATTCCTTGTACATGTTGTACTTTTTTTTATTTTGTCACCACTGATAGTCTTCTTGATTGAAGTTATTCTAGTGAAGTCCATTGTCACTTGTTTTATGATCAAGTAGTGGATTCAAACCACTCATGCAGATTGAGTTCTTTTATGACTTACAAGTATTTAGAGTGTGAAATTATTTAGCATCATCCTTGGGGGTTATTTATAGCTCTCTCTTTTTCTTTTCTCTCATTTGGGGGGGAATTTTTCCTACGGGTTTTCTTTCTTTTTCTCCACTTTATGAGAGTTATATTTTTTTTGCATTTTTGAGTGTTTTCTAGATTTTTCCTTTATACATGGGTATCTTATTCAGGCACTTTATTTATCAAAACCCATATGAGGATTGTTACTTGACTCCATGGCCTTCTTGGTGATTCTTATAGTGACATCAATGTGGTATCCCCACTAGTGACACTAGTGTGGTAGCCCCACCAATCTTTGTGCTCACTTCTCACAATCTTGTTGGACGGTGTTAAAGTGATGCTTCCTCAGGTTCATCATTAGACCTAGTACTTTGTATCATAGTGTTCATATCTAGTGATTCTCATATTCAACACCATTCCTACTTCAACTTGGTGGTTATAACAACTCAACATCCATGTACTCCAACATGATGGATTGGCGTCCATAAGGACACATGACTTCACACTACATCCTCTATTGTTATCCCATAACTTCAATTAAAGGGGGGTGTTAGAGTATCTTACTCGTGCTTGATAGGCTCTAGGTATTTATGTTTACCTAGTTTTGTTTTATGTGGGGATTAGTCCCACATTGTCTTGTTTAGCTTTTATATTATTTTTTCTTGCCTACATAAGCGAGTGTTTTCATTCTAATATACATGCTTCTTTATGATTTTGTAATATTTTGCATATCATTTAAGTATAACAATTGTTTTATCAATTGGTCTCTTCTGAGTATATGTTGAAGCATCAATAGTTGTGGTAATGAGCAATTGGAGAGATCTTGGCTGAAGAGTTTTGATAACTCTTTCAATAAGCACTTTTATTGGGATGAACAATAAATGAGTCTATCATTTTATTCACCAATTTTTCAATTTTTAACTTTTGTTCATAGGGGTAGTGGTAAGGTATAATGTTATAAGGATACTTCTTGGACTCAATTCAATTGCATGATCATGATCTCTGATTGGAGGTACACCTTTTGGTTCCTAAAAGACTTTTTGATGTTGTTGAATAATCATTTGAAGATTTGGTGGGTCCTAATTTTCTACATCATGTTCTTTCAAGAAATGTAATTATTTCACTATACCATAAGATCCCTTCTTAAGCACTTTCTCCATCCTATGAGAGCTAATAATTTATCTTTGTGGGGATTTCATCCCGTTAAGTGTGTGATTTTTTCCATTTATACTGAAAACCATGAATAGGTCTTAAAAATTGAAAGATACTAGTACTAGTTGTTTAATCCATTGCACTCCCAAAACTAAATTTGTTTCCCCAATCAATATGGAAAACATTTTTGAATTTAGCTAGTAGTCCCCCATTGAGAGCTTGATATGATGACATTTACCCCAAAAAGAGAGTTGTTTCCCATCAGCAATCATGACTTGAAAATTGGAGATTGGATACATAAATTAGTTGGTCTTATTGGCTTTTTTTTTTAATAAATGAAGTTATAGGTACTCCCTATATTGACTAAAACTACCACTTTCTTATTCTTAATATAACCCACCACTTTGAGTGTTTAAGGTGTGATTATCCCATTTAGTGCATGTAGAGAGATATTATAGATTTGTTCCTCCTCATAATTTGCATGCTTAAATTCTATTGTTGTTTCATCCGTAGCAAATTATTCTTCCTCCAAAACCTTATTGTCAATAATCATCAATCGTTTCTCACCATTGGCACACTTATGTCCTCTAGACCATTTATTATCATAATGCCAACATAGGCCCTTTTCTTATTTTTTTGCCTCTTGTTGTGGAGAGAGTTTGGTAATTTACCTTTGGAAAAAAGAGTTGACCATATTTATATAAATTATATTAATCACATTTATATCTCACCATCCCTAATTTTGATCTTACGTGAATCTCTTGGTAGCATAGTTTCATTGCTCAATGTGGAGTGCTTTTTCATTGCTTTCCTAACTATACATAGTTACAACAAAAGAACATCATGCTTAATTCATTCATTTATCCAATTAAAGTAAAATGTTAGTCTCTAATAAAGAGTTGCTTCTAGATTCTTGATTGCCAATCTCATATGCTTTTCATTATATTTAGCTAAAGATCCTATTTATTTCAAATTTGTTAGTTAGGTGAAATAAATTACCTTCCATGGATACTCATTGTTGACTACTAAGTCCTTAGTAAATTCATCCCAACTAAGCATTTGTCCTTTCTTGTCACTCATCATCCACTAGTACCATTGATAAGGTTCAGATTCTAGATGTAGTGAGGCTATGTTAACCTTTGCATTCTATGGTATATTATGAAGCTTAAAATATTCTTCCATCAGACTTATCTAAGATGTTAGATACATACCATCATAATTTTAGATGTCCATCTTTGGTAGGTGTAATTTTGGCCCTTGGAACTATTGTCCTATGTTTTCTTTATTGTGCCCTCTAAGATGGTTTTATTGTGTCTAAGTGACTATAGGATGTGGATTAATTAGGGAATTCAATTCATACATTAGATCATGTTTAAACCTATCTAAACCCTCATTCAAAGTGTTGAAAATGGGGAAAATAATTTATATTTGATTAAAGTAGCCATTATTTCACATCCCTCAGGGATTTTTCCTTCAATTTTAGGTGTTAAATAATAAAGGGAATCATTAGGATCAGTGATTGAAGAAAAGGCATCTATTAAAAAAGGCATGGATATTGATTTGGTTTTATTTATAGCTTTAGATTTTTTCTCAATTCTTGGAATAAAGTATATGGAGCAAGTGGTAACCACAAATAGTTAAAACATGTGTTGAATGAGGAAAATATATTCCACTGTTGACCAAATTTGACCAATGAATTTCAAAATGTAAAATGCCTCAAATATAAAAATACAAATAAAGGACCCTATCTCAAAATTTATGAACTTTTTTAAAATATAAACAAATAAAAAAAAATCCTAAAACTGCAGCCTGTAGATTCATTTTATGAAAAATCATAAACTCACAATACCTCACTCAATAATTATCACCCCCAATTTTTTTGTGTGGAATATTTATTGATTCTCCAACTCCACTAAAAATTTGTAGAAAAATTGGCAATGGTTTGCAAGATATAGCAAAAACCAAATTCTTTGCCAAAATCGATGCTCTAATACCACTTGTTAGGATATTTATTTATAATAACATAAGAAACATTAAAATAAAATCCACTTCGAGGGAAAAACCTCCAATAATCAAAATAATTGAGGAAATGAATTCAATAATGAAACTTATGATAATTATGAAGAGCCATAATCAACCATATATATAACCATAATTGGGAAGAGTCACACACATAATTGGGAAGGGTCATATCCATTCATTCTAATTACGTCAGCATAACTAAATATTAAGAAATAATTAAATGAAAGATAAAGGTTATGCTCTCCATTCCATAGCCTTAGTATTCATAATGTTAGGGGGTAATAATTACAGACTCATTGGCAGTGTTATCTTCTTGATGGTCCTCCACGGATGTCCTTATTATGCATAGACCAAAAGCTTTTGTCACCCACTCTATGAATTCTTAGTTAACATTTTTAATCTCTAGTGAGTAGTAAACAAAAAGTTTGGGATTTTCTATGGGAAAAGAGTGTCTCCTATATGAGGGTGAAAAGTGGGAATTATTGAGGATTTTATTAGTTGTCCTATAAAGAGCTTGTATAATTCAGTAGATTTTGAAAGTTTGATGTTCCTCTAAGGAGTTAAAAGGGGTTTAAATGCTCTTGGAAAGAAGTTTGGGCAAGGGTGGAGGTAGATGAATGCTAGATTATTGAGTATGAGGTTGCCAAGCAGGAATACTAAAAAATGGTGTAGAATGGTCCTTCTTAGAGGTATATAAATCCCCTTCTTCTTGATTCTCAACTTGTGCTACCAATCAAGTCAAGAACTCTTCCATCCCTAGCTAATATAATGACCAGTGTGGATTGTTTTTAGGTGTTTTATTGTGATATCCAATTACTGCAAGTTATAACTCTATTCGTATAGAAAAAATCAACCACTTAGGAGATAATATACTTAGGTAGTCTCATTCCCACTACATGTAAATTAACCAACTTCTTTTTGTATTTTTACCTGTCCTCCCCTAAAACAGGGTTAGTACAACATGTGTTTTTGGATTTTTCACTAACATAATTTTGCACAAATTAAAACTTATATTTAGAAAGTAGGAATTGTAACTAAGAATCATAAATTTATCAAACTTGGAGATACAAGTGTTGTGACACCTACCCCGATAATGACACCAAAATGATGAGTAGAATTTTAAATACCAATTAAACTAACATGGATTAATCTCTAAATGCACAACTTGATCTACAAGGTGGGGCAACCACTTTGTTTATAAAACAAACTACTTCATTAATTTTTAACCCAGGGTGCATTTAGATTTGATAAGATGTCAACACTGTATGTGTAACACTTACCTGTTAAATTATATCAATTGCAGATAGAAAAATACTTACATAAAGGAAAATACATGAATTAAAAGTACTTGGAAGTAAATCACACTTGAAGGAAATAAATGAATTGAATTGAATGTGGTGGAAGATTTATCTGATAAAGTAACAATCATTCAAACTTATTTAAATAATGTAGGAATTAATTATAATACTTAACTCACACATATGTAGAATTTAAGTGATTGAAATAAATATTTGCACACCAATTCTATTGACTAATCATGTAAATTTTTACTTTAAGTTCTAGGGAAGAGAGAAAATAAACTTGATATGGGTGTCGTTAAAAAACCTGTTTGTTTGTGCATGCATTGAATCAAAATATTGTGAAGAGCTCCTCTTTGGCTTGGGAGGAAGACCTGCAAATAAAAAAGCTTTGTTAGACATATAGCTGGGTGGATTGACTAGTGATGGCAAGATCCTAAAAGCGAGAGCTTCCGTAGGGGTTGTTAATCCACACATTTTTAAATAATTACGTTCACAAAACTGTAAAGAAGGACTTACATCAATAATCAAGAGGTAATGAAATTGAACATACAAGAAGTGCTTGTTAAAAAAAGGCCAAACACGAGGGATAAAGGTACCACTTTCCTTTTCTAAATATAGCTTGTCTAAAGCTTGTTGTGAGCCTTTGTATGGAAAATTTATATTTAGATGGCCTAGTTACACCTTCACTTCCACCTTTTGCTTGTGCCTAGGATCTTCACTAAAAGTCCTATTGAGGGGCCCCTCATCGCTTAGGTTTGAGTTCCAATCCTCCTCTTAAGTTTTAATGCTTTGAATTTATATTATTGATTTCATTCATAATCCTATAGTAATTAAAGATTGATACAGGAATGGTTACAAAGATAACTTTTCATAATAATGCTTCTATTAACACTAAAATTTCTTATTACTCCATTATTCATGGCCTATGTCCTTATTACATCATATACAAAGGTGCCCATCTATTATTGTCTAACAAGAAATGCTAAGATAACCAAATAGAATTAGGAATAAGTCTAATATAGGAGAACATTGCCAGTAATGGCTACATGAAAATAGAAAATGGGAAGTTATGTTTGAGATATAATAATAAAAGATGTTTGATCCAATGAAGAAGATCTATTGCCAACTTCCTTCAATCATAGATGTCATATTGTGACATGCAACATCTATTCTTCAAGTTGTTTCATCATGGGTAACAACCTCAATATACCATTGGAACGACTACAGGTCAAGATAAGCTATTGGTAATTGTTATCAGTTCAACATGGAAGTCTCTAAGTTTCTACAAGCTCATCACTTCATTGTTATGTGTTGTCACTGCCTAGATTACTATGGGCTATAACTACTCATATTTGTTACATGCCAATCCTATTTACTCACATTCCTTGAACACATAATTAGAAATAAACAAACATATAAGAGATAACCATAATGCATCTTAATCATAAATCAAAACTATTTCACTCATATAAAAATAGATAATATATGCATCAAGTTTATGGGAGGCTCAGAGATAGGTTTTTTGGGGTTCACAATACACCAATTACATGGATCATCAGCCAGCTCGATCTCACTACACCATTCGATAATTGAGAGAAATTCTACAAAAACCTCTCTATTAGGATTTTAAGGAAACTACCTAAACTTGAATTCGCTATATTTTCTTTACTTTGACTACATTCAGGTTATTCATTTTTATTTGCTACAGTATATTTTGTTGCCCTAAGATTAACTACAACATAAAAATCATAAAAATCCCCTATAATATCATAATAATGCACCAATTTTTCATCAGGTATAACTATATGAGGGGATGTCATTGAAAGGGCCACATATGCATTGGAAAATTCCAAGTTTACACCTAATTCTACTGCCCTTTCCTTGATCTAGTCTGGTTGGATTATTTGTGAAGGTAGGCTCAACCCCTCTCCAAGAACATGTTCTTGAATTTTAGACACATGTTTTCTTTGACCCATTTCTTTACCTTATTCAGTATACTATTACGTTTGGGTTACAAGTGTAACCTATATGATACTAGGTAAATTTGGATCAATATTATCATTTTCAACTAATCCATATCCTTCTTTTTGAAATAGAATAATTGCATCTATCTCATCTTATCCATATCCAACTAATCAAAACATGTTTTGAATTTGACTCTCAACGTCTTCATCTAAAACTTCATATGCTTAAGTGAAAAGCTATGTTATCCAACTTAACTCACTCAAACCCGTTGATCTCAAGTTTGTGATTTCAAGCCATCTACTTTGAATTTTAGATTTGAAATGATCTTTTAATGGTGAGAAACACTCATATACAATGGTTGTAGCTTGTGGGAAGTGTGTGATAACAAAGAAACAATATCAATTCACAAAATCCTTGCCTCTTCAACATTTTCCATTACTACATGAATCATGTGGCCATAAAAAATCAATAGATGTCTATTGGTAGAAGAAAATCCACCTAGTATTTATCTTTTAAAATGGTGTAGCTAATTGAGAAATAATTCTTTCTTCATCTAGGCGTAAGGTTTCAGCTACCATACATGATCCTAGTTCATAGTGTGCAATGTATTTTTTGTTGTCTTATCCTCTTGAAAATATAGAATCCATGAACTTTTTGGCCTACTACATTAACACAAGCAAGAATGGTGATCCATTCCTTTCTCTTTGGAATTATGTGATGAACACTTCCACTTCCTTTTTTTATTAGGACCTACATACCAATATTTCAACTAGCCTGCAGTCTAGTTTCATCATAGTTCCAAATTTTATAAACTCTACAGTGGTTAGCTTCAGAAACCTTCTCCAATTTATTTTAAAATGCATCTACAATAGAAGGCCTTAGCTGGAATGCTCTATCTCTATCCAAGCCTTCTGCTAATCTAATAGATAAATCTGGGTGCCTCTTCTTGAAACCAACCCACCAAGACTTGTTGGACATTCTATCTTTAAAAGGGTTAGGTGTATTTTCACATATGTGGTCTGTATATGACTTGAGTTGTATAGACCAAGTTTTTCCATATCTTTACACTATTTAACAACTTGGAGTTCTTCCTTATCTACCAAAATGGTTGGTGGGTCTTTTTTCATCAGTTGTAATACCCAATAACCAATAACTGAGTGAGGCTACAAAGATGGATTCCAAATTTTTTTACAACAGCTCAAGTGGATTACCCATTGTTTTCAACGTCCCTCATAACATGCTCCATTTTGGTTATAAACCACTGAAGTTCGATGGATACCTTTTTAGTTAATGAAGGTCATGTTATCATGTGTGTAGTAGTTTCAGGTTGTTTGTGTGAATTTGAAGCTTTTTCACCTTATCAATTTGTAGCATCCACTCTTCTTCCTCTTTTTGTATTAAGCCTTATCTTATGAACTATTTAATTTTTATTTGAAATTTTAATTCTATTCGCATCATAAAATATGGAAATGTTAATAACATGCATTATAAAATGATAACATAATACTATGTTAATAATAGTGCATCTGCTCTTCCCCTTCAATAGAAACACAAATGCAAACTGGTGTGATACAACATAGGTATGGGATTGTGGAAATCCAAACTAGTTAGTTGTGATTCAAATAAGGTATGGGCTTGTTCAATGCCAAAAACATGATGTTCAATGCAAGATAGTGAGGTGTTATTTCTTTTCCACCTTGAACAAGGTGCATGCATAACATGGATAAACACTCTTAACTAAAGCTTAAATGTCCCATATTTGGTTCCCACTAATACATTTTTTGGAATTTTAATTATCACCTATTGGTTTGAATTTTATAAAGGCTCTATAATGACACCTTGCATGGTAATCATTGTGTTGGCACCATATTGGCATGCCATACCTTAAAAATGGAGAATTAAATAGTTAACACTTGAGTTAATTTCATCACTTCTTGTGCCTATTGTCATTAAAAATGTTCATATGTGGATGCTTCATGATGTGGGGAAGCTTGGTGGTCAGGTGCTAAGCATGAAGGCCTTGCACAAGGTGCAAGAGTCTTAAGGCACTGAGCATGGAAGAATTATCGCTTAGCTATCTGCATGAGCATCGATTGTCTCATCACAATGATGGGAACATCCCCAAAGTGTGGGACCTTTACACTCCTTGGGATGAGCCTCTAGAATAGGTCGAATTACTTTTATTCTAAGTGCACTTGGTTTAAGACCAGTACGCAAGCTTAAAAAGCAAAAAGTTAAACTACCACTAATATAAAAGGGAAGGAGAAGGTAATAAATATTAAAATTAAAAGGCGATATACCCATAATAGAGTGAGCACTCCTACTACCATAAACACAATGCAAACTCTTGAGAACAAGATAATATCACATGGATGCATAAGTATTTCATATAGAGGAGTGGGAATGCAATGCAAGATTAAGGGGATGAAGATTATCCAAAGACAGCCTGTGCACAAGATATGACCTACAAGTGAGTTACGAGTTCAATAAAGAGGTGTTGGGTATGAATGAAAAATGAGAGGGATGAACATTACCCACAAACATGGATTAAAAAACATAAATAACACATAGATAAGTAGAGCAACAAAAGGAGGTAAACTTAATTCTCATTAACATGCAAGGTCTAGCTAATACAAGTGTTCATGGAGGGTAATTTCAGCAATGTAAGGTTGCAAAAATGTGTCAATCCATTTATAATGAAAGAACCAAGATTTTATAGTAAATCAACCTAGTTTTACAATTAATGTGCCACTTGGGGTGATAGGTGCAACTTTAATTTTTTTGTAGCGCTTCACCGCTATGCTTTTTGAAGTCTATCCATTGATTAGATATAGAGTTGGTAGTATGATCCTCTTGGGATACGCATGCATATGGGAATGAATATTTCCTTGATAGAGTTAGAGAGTGGTGTGCACTCAAGTCTTGATGTTCAATAACTGCTTTTGCATTTAATCATTCTGACAACACCTCAAGCTTTTCTCAACCAACTCCAACAATCTTCATTATATCTGACAACTACTTGACATGTGGCACTTCGTAATTGATCTTGGGTGAATAATTATAAAAATGCCACACATTGCTTTTTTGGGCTCTCAAAGGAGTCCTTTAGAGCTTTTAGATAGACATAGTGTAGTTGTGACATGTGGAAGGCTAGCAATTATCTTGGGTGAACTAGAGATTCTTCTATGTTGAGCAAGCATTGGGTGAACAAGTGGCAATAGCAAAAGGAGGGTTGCATGCTTATTTATTTATATTCTACATGCATGTACCTTTGATTTGGGAGAAATATTATGCTAAGGTGCATGCAAGAGTCACTATGTTTGAGGTTAAGGTATCACACAACTTTAGATTGTGCTTCTGCACAGTGATAGGGCACAGATGTGTGACCCTACGAACTGGCATAAAACTTCATTAGATAAGCATGGGAAAGCCTATGAATAAGAGTGTGCATGAAGACTAGAATTATTAAGTATGCTCATCATGATTTGGCAATTACTCACTATGCACTTCTTTTATTTGATCATCAATAATCCTGGAGTCTTGCATCTTGAACTCATGTACCTATTAAACTATGTGTCATAGAATCTTGTGCATGGATGTGCATTGAGATCTTTATGCAAGCGTGAGTCATTATGGTGTTGTTGCATAAACCTATACATTTTTCTTAAGCTTAGGCATAAATGGGAAGTGTCTACACACTTTTTTCTTGAAGTACTTGGGTCATTGTAGGTGCATAAATCTTTAGTAGGACCTTGATGAGCCTTACACCGAATGAGGGTTGACTTAGAAAGTCAACACTTCTAGTGACCTCTACGGGGCCCTTTCTTGCTAAGCAAAAATCTAGTGGACTTCAAAGCGATCAATTTGGCATAGATTCATTAAAGTTGTAACCTACTTGGCCTTGTGTCTAAATAAACTAAACAGATTTATACCCTCAATAAGCAAAATAAAGGAACAAGTAATAAATGTGCAAAGTGCACTTAGAGGAAACAAAACTACACTATAGAATGTGCACGTAGGCACTTAGAGAAATGTAATGTGATCTAATATATTCTACTATATACAAACTACAAACATGGGCCTTCACCCTCTTGGATCAAAATAGAAACCTCTTAGGTCCCTTGTATTACATGTCACCCTATTATTGATATGTGAGAGGTGGAGGTATGATGGCATCTGTTCACTGCAAATGAGGTACACCCTAGTTACTTATGAAGAGTGCTTGAGGAGGATAGTTTGATTAGGCCTCCCCTCAATGAATGACTCTACCATACTACACATAAGGTTTCTTCCTAGTTGGTTGATGTCTTTGAAGTGGAGCCAATCCCTCTCAGGTTCCTTGTTGTTTAGCTACGCTCTTTGCTCAAACCAATTCCTTTAGAGCTTAAGAGGCTTGTGTATGATTCTTTAAAAACTCATAAACTTAGCTGGTTGTCCTTGCTAAACCATTATATCTATTACTAACTCCCTTATAAGGTGCTTAGGATAATGGACCTAAAGTCCATTTGCTACTGTAACCTCCCTCTCATCTTTGTGTTGCTTATTAGGAGGTTGAGGCCCAAGCCTACCTATAATGTCTTCAAGAGGTGTACAAGCATATGTAAGTTCATCAAAGATTCAATAACCATAATTGAATATGTCAAACAGATTAGTTCTCGACCCTTTGGAAGGTTGATTTGATGGATTTCCTATCTCGTACCCCCTAACTTTTCTAATAAAGGCACCATCCTTGACCTTGGCCAGATCATAGTCTACTTATAGAGGAACATAAAATGTACATAGGATTTTGAAAAAATCCTACATTTCCTTATTACTTGTTTGTGCTTGTGCATTTCTCTCAAACTGATAGGGGGTTCCTCCTAAAGCATGTATTTCCCTTACTAGCTTTGTTCACCCCTAAGGTCTTCCTCTAGCTACTCTTCAATCTTCTGCATGAAAGGCCTCATTATAGCTTCGTGATTGACTTCATCCTCCTCCATATTAAATAAAAGATCATCTATCCAGGTGAGTACCTCATCATATCTCTTATGCATTTCCCTATTATGTAGGGTGATTTTTTTCATCATCCTCCTGCAGTATCCTCCCCTTCATCTGAATGGTCTTCACTTGCCCTCCATACAACTGGTCATCCTTTGAAAAAAGAGATGGTGGGAGGGAAAGAGATTTCAACTAGTGTATAAGAAGGGGATTTTATGAGGTTGGGCATTATAAAGTCAGGATTCATGGTCCAAGAAGGCTGCCATGGTTGTGATTGAGGTTCCTAAAGAAGGATGGGTTCTTGAGCTAGCACAGGCATAGGTTCTTGAGTTGGCATAGGTGCAGGCCTTTTAAAGTTTGGTACTTTGAAATTAGGGGATTTAATTGAAGGTTTAAGTGGTTTACCTTTCCTAAATCTAGGAAAGGAAGGAGCGAGGGTGCTTAGCTATGCTTCAATTTTTTGCATCTATGAAAGTAATCATCACATTTGCTCTTCTTTAGCTACTATCTTCCTAGCCAAGCATCTTTAAATTTGTGTTGCTCCATCATCTCTTTTTGAGTATGAGTTTGATGAGAAAACTCCTCTTGTTGTGTACCATACTATTTCTCTACTTCAATCTCCCTCAGCTATCTCTAGAATTCAATTTGTATATCGTAGATGTTCTTTTGTAGTGGATTAGGAAGATAATAATGTTGATCAAAAGCAAGGTAGATTATGCAGGGTTGATTAGAAGCATAACCAAGTTTTCATAGGGGATGAATTGGGGGGAAGGTTACAAGTGTTTTCTTGAGATTGGTATGAGAAATGGGGAGGGACAAATTTAAAAAAATCATAGAATAGGGGGTGAAAAGACATATTTTAAGTGCTCAAACTGATTAAACCAGTAGATTGGACATTCAAAGTCATTAGGTTCTTTGTGGAGTGTCTTCAACACTTGATAGCTATGGGTAGCACTAATTCCTTAGATTTTCTTCAACTTAGTCCCATCGAGCATACTATAAACTATTATCATTCGAAATATGCACTCATGAATGCTCCATGGCATGGGGAAGCTTGGTGGTGGGGCACTGAGCATGAAGGCCTTATGTAGGGCATAAAAGTCTAAGTCACTAGGCACATAAGTATTATTGCTCAGCTCCATACATGAGCATCAATTATCCTATTGCAATGATGGGAACATCCCTAAGGTGTGGGACTATTGTGCTCCTTGGGATGAGCCTTCTGAGTAGGCCAGATTCATTTTATTCTAGGTGCACCTAGTTTAAGACCAATGCACAGGCCTAAAAAGCAGAAAGGTAAATTATCACTAAACTAAACCTAGGATCTTTGAGAAGAAAAAGGAGGGATAAGGTAATAAATACTTAAAGTAAAAGGTGATGCACCTAGAATAGAGCGAGCACTCCTACTACCCTAAACACAATACAAACTATTGAGAATAAGATAATATCACACAGATTTTGCCAAATCACTCTACATGCATAAGTATTTCATATAGAGGCATGAGAATGCAACACAGTTTTAAGAGGGATGAATATTATCCATAAATAAAGCCTATGCAGACCCTGCTACGCACAAGATATGACCTGCAAGTGAATTTCAAGTTCAATTAAGAGGTGTTGGGTATGAATGACAAATGAGAGGGGAAAACATTACCCACAAATAAGAATCAAAAAACACAAATAACACACAAATAATCAAAATAACAGAAGGAGGTGAAATTAATTCTCATTAACATGCAAAGTCTAGCCAAGATAAGTGCTCATGGAGGGTAATTTTAGTAGTGTAAGGTTGTTAAAATGTGTCAACCCTTTTACAATGAAAGAACCTAGATTTTATAGTAAATCAAGCCAATTTTATAATTAATGTGCCATTTGGGGTGATAGGTGTAGCTTTAATTTCTCTGTGATGCCTTGCCTCTATGCCTCTTGAAGTTTGTACATTGATTGGATCTAGAGTTGGTGGCAAGATCCTATTGGGATACACGTGCATAGGGAAATGAAATATTTCCTTGATAGAGTCTAAGAGTGGTGTGCACTCAAGTCATGATATCTGGCAGTCGCTTTTGCATTTAATCATTTTGACAATGCCTTGAGATTTTCTTAACCACCTCTAGTAATCTTTATTATATCTGACATCTACTCGGTAAGTGGCACTTCTTGATTGATCTTGGGTATGGTTTTTTAGGATTACCATGTGTCACTTTGGTGGGATCTCAAAGGAGTCCTCTATAACTTTTGGATGGATCCAGTGCGGTTGTGACACGTGGAAGGCTAGCACTTGTCCTAGGTGAATTGGAGATTCTTTTGTGTTAAGCAAGCACTACGCGGCCAAGTGGTAATGGTCGAAGGAGGGTTACATGCTTCTTTCTTTGTATATTATGTGCATGTTGGACTATTCACACACCTTTTATTTGAGAGAACTTTTGTGCCAAGGTGCGTACAAGAGTCATTGTGCTTGAGGTTAAGGCAATGTGTGGCTTTAGATTGTGTTTCTGTACAGTGATAGGGTATAGATATGTGACCCTATGAACTGGTGCAAAAATCCATTACATAAGTGTAGGGAAGCCTCTAAATAAGAGTATGCATAAAGACTAGAATATTAAACACACTTCTCATGATTTGGTAATTGATCCATGTGCATTTCCTTTGTTTGATCATCTATAATCTCGGAGTCTTGCATCCTGAAATCATGTGCTTGTTAAATTGTGCACCATAGAATTTTGTGCATGGATGTGTGTTGAGATTCTTACGCAATCATGAGTCATAACAATGTTTTTGCATAGACCTACACCTTTGCCTTTGGCTTGGGCATAGGTGGGCATCATCTACGCATGTTTTGATTTAAGCTCTTAGGTCATCGTGGGTGCGTAAACCTTCAGCAAGACCTTGGTGAGCCTTGCATCAACTAAGGGGTGACTTAGAAAGTCAATAATGCCTCTTCCTTGTTATAATTTCAACATATGTTTGATATAATTTTACAAATCAATTATGTTTTGTATTTTCCTGAAAGAAATGTGAAGTTGGATACATAATTTAAACAGATCAATAATAGGTGAAAACATGAATGATATCTCAATTTAAAATAAAAGATTAATGTTTTCAAATAAGGGAGAGACCCTATAAGTTTACCTAAAATTTTAAGAGCTAAAATTCATATCTTAAATTTTTATAGCAATAGAAAATGAGATTAAACTCTATAAAAAATAAAATATAACTTTTTTGGCTAACATTTTATTATTACAAAGAGTTTTTATATGTGTGTGTGTGTGTGTGTATTATGTATATATGTATATATATATGTATGTATGTATGTATTTTTGAAGCACAATTACTGAGAGGGGGGGTGGATTAGTCTTTAAAACCAATCATGAACCATTTGAACAAACATATAGATCTAGCAAGCATAAGAAACTATCCACATAAGCATGAAACATGAGAACACATCATATATGTGGGAAAACCTAAATGGGAATAAAAACTATAGATATTTTCAAATGGAATACATTCCTATAATATAAAACCCAAATTTACTGAAGCACCAACTCCACATGGAGCACCAACCCCAACTAACCAAACACCTACTTGTCTAGGCTTTAACAATCACCCACTTGTAATGAGGTAACAACCCACTAGATGACCCAACACAAACTTAGTCACCTAATTAATTTGATAACCATTATAACACTATGTTTCTTACCCAATAGATGATGACCACCTCTTTAGCTCTTCACACCCTTATCCCTCTCAAATTGCCTTCCAGGCTTCTTCACTCAACTAGGTCTCTTCAAGAATTATTAGGTCATATGACCTTGATCTTCATATGAAGACACACTATCGTATCTTAATTATAGATTATATACATTCATGTTATGGTCTACAAGACCTCCTTCTGCTCAACAATGTGTTATTTCAATCACATGTTATCTCTTCACATAAATAGGCCTAAAATTGCCTTGTATATATACCATTTTTTGTTCATATGCCACTTAATTGGCTACTCACCGTTAAAATCTTAGGTTGGCCATGGAATATTTATTATTAAATCTCATAAAAATTATTCAAAATAATATTGAGTCCCTTTTGGTCTATCATAACTCTATTAGACCTCATTTAACTTTTAGGTCTCGTGGAGACCTAATTCCATTTGGCCTACTTTAGGACACATTACACTTTAACTTTCTTAGAACACTTTAAAACTCCAAAAACAATAGAGACATATCATACACAATATAATATACCCCCACTAATGTCTTCTAGGCTCAACAAGACATTTTACAATAAATCACTACTTGAAACCCATCATTAGCATTATTCACATTAGGCGTTTGAACACACAAAAAAGTATATCTTGAACAAATGTAGATAACACATCATTTAGCCACACAAAAATGACAATAAATCACTTATAAATAACCTAAATTACCTCAAAAATATCACCATATGAATTAGTCACTTCAACTCAAGGTATAGAGCCTCAAACTATTGTAACTTGCTTACTCAGAACTGCTAAGAATTTTAAAAACACAGTCATTAAATATTGACCATCAACAGATGTAAGAACAATTTCAAAGAATTTAAATGATCCTTTGACATCTCCAAACCATCTTAAAATATAAACATCATATGGTCTAGTGGCAACTATTAGTCTTACAGATGAAGTTGTTGACCTCACTACACATAGACCTCAAAGAGTTAGACAAGCCATTTTGGATTCATCATTTTCACCACTATAATTAAATTCCAAGATATAAAAAAAGCATGAATAATACACACCAGTATAAAAATATATATCCATGCACTTTGTTTCATCATTTAATCATGAAAACACATTCTAATTCATCTTCTCACTCCTGCCTAGGTTTTTCATTGTTTGCACAATTTGACCTCTTAGCGACTGGCTAACTTGGATTAAAAATTTAGCATAATTTATGGATAAAAACTTTCCAAAAATCTTCATGGACATGAAACATGAGTCTCTACCTTCTTCCTCCATCCATTTACTTATTATGTCCAATGCAACTTTTGACTTCTATAACAACTTCTTCAAAAATAAGCTTGTAACTCAACATTTTCTCTCTCATCTATATAACCAATACCACCTATAGGTACTTGAGAGAGTCCATTACAAGTTTCAATAGCTTACCTAAGAATATAAATCCATTTTTGGAAAATTTGAATAATATCTTCAACATCGGGTCCTTATTAGGGTTCTAAGAGGGTTTAAACCTATTTCCACTCTTAACAATCATTCATAAAGCATAACCCCTCAATATAAAATATAATGATTATAATTTTAACTATGACCCTTAAAAATATACCATGAATATCTTAGGATAACTTGTAAAGGTTTGATGAGATAATGAGCACAAAAAAATCCTTCTCGAGTTGAGAACCCTTCATTCTAAGCACTCGAGAGACCTCCAAACAAATTTTCATACCTTGTTCATAAAAACATGAGATCAAATTGTATGAACAATATTGAAAAAACATTCCTTACCTCTAAAAATTCTTACATGATCTCAAACACCTTGAAATCTGATCATGACCCTTCATTAGGTCACATTCTCTCTCTTTGCTCTCTAGACCTTAACCTATAAACCACATTAGGCCTTAAAAATGAACTTCATACTTATTTCCATGCACTATCCACCTCAATTACATACTAAAACAACCTATCTCATGCTTAAACACTACCATACATTCTTCACATGCCTTGATAATAGATCATGATACCTCATTATGCTAGGCAGGGTTTAGGAGTGGTTTAGGTGTAGACTTGGTCTAAAGGTGTTACCCCTATAGGCTCATCCTAAGATTCTCATGAGTGATCTAATTCCTAACATACATGATCAATAAACCTCATAAAACCACTCATGCCTATGAGCACTCATCTCACCAATCCATCATACTCGTACCTTCTCACAAGGTCTCTTCATGCCATGACTAGGCTTAGGCTACTTAAGCACTTGACCTCAAAGACTTGATAATTATACATTTGTTAAGAATGGAAATAATAAAACACCATTAATAACTGATACAATACACTACATACCTTTTTCTATGCTTACATATGCAAACCTACCTTTAAAACTGATCTTCATGCCTCATTAAGCCAGGCAGGGTTTAAGACATGTCTAGATGCAAACCTAGACTGAAGGTTCTACCCTTGTAGGTTCACTTTAAAAAAATTATGAGTGCATCCACACCTCATAATCATGCTTATAAAACCTTCACAATATCTCACATGCCTGAGATCATTCACCTTATCATGCCACCAGCACATACCTTAGCCATGTTATGACTAGGCTCAAGCTTCCAATGCACTTCACACCTTAACCTTTTCCTTTCATGTAACCATAAGACATTAGTTACCTTCAAATTATCTCTTGCCTTTAAATTATCTCTTGTCTTCAAATTCTCTCTTTCCTTCAAATTCTCTTGACCACACTCTTCTCAATGCATCTTATCTCATCACATATTGCCAATTAGATTTACTATGCTTCCTTTGCATGGCTCACCCTTCCATGGTATCTTGATATCAACCTTGACATCAACCAACAAAGAAGACAAAGATCAAAAAAATCACCTTTTCATATCAATAAAATAATCTTATACCTCAAAGACAACTCACCATACATCTTCACTAGATGGACCTTGACATCAATGACATCAACCTTGACATCAATGATAACACTTATAAAAAAACTCCCCCTTTCTCATTGATGTAAAACACACTACAAAATGATCATTCTAATCTACCCCATTCTATTATTTCTACCCCTTTGACATTAATGGCAAAGGATATTATACAAATTGCTATCTAGAATCACATGTTTTTACAATAAAAGTTCAATACATAGAATATGAAGCATTATAGAAACATGATCCCCCTTACTCCATGCATACCTTATTCAAATAAACTTATATCATAAAAACATTCACCTTGTCCTTGACATGATTTATATGACTCAAATTTTTGATCACACAATAGGCCACCATTTTCTTGACATCAACTAAAGAATTAAGGACTCCCCCTTTGTCTTCATAGCTTGAGTTCACCACATGAGTCATTATGAATCTCAATCATCCTCATCTTCCTTCAAACATTCTGATACCAATACCACTTCTCAACATAGATCACGCTCAACTACCAACTTCTATAAATAAGGAATAACTTTTTGCTTACCTCTCATATACCAACAACACTTCCAGCTCTATCAACATGTCTTCATGATTGCTACAATGTTTTTACTGACTGATGAATGTCTCCATGAATCCTAATGGAGTTAACCCTTACCATAGGGAATTAATACAACACAAACTTAGAAGATTCCCAAATCTCCATGCTCTCATAAGACTGATGATCCTTTAGGATCCTTTTAGGATTAATTAGTCTCTTATGTTTGGCCTCTTCATCATCTATGTGGTCAACAATATGAGATAATAATGAACACTCTTGATACTCTTCAATATTTGGCTTATGCTCTACCATAACAAATATTCCACTTTAGCTTGTAGACTGATCATGACTAAGCTTGACTATCTTTGGATTCCACACCTTGGTTTGTCTTCTTTCTTGAACTCTAGGTGCTTGAATCTTCTTGCTATGTCTTGATGATTCATGATGGCATAATCTTGCAATATGACCAATGTTAAGATAGTTATAGGAAACAACATCACTCGTGTATCTTGACTAATGTGAACTGTGACTCCTTCCATAGTTTTATGAGTACTCATTCTTGGAGGGTCTTCTACACTCTCTTGCTCTATGACCAAACTGACTACATAAGAAATAATAACCATTGAATGAATTTGCATACCTTATGGAATTAGGTTGTCTAACATAATTTGTCTTTATATTGTACTTGAGTTTGAATTTCTTGTTCATATTAGCATTCTCCTTATTTTCCTTTTGATCTACTTTGAAACTAAGACCTACCTTATGATTGGCAGATTTTTTACTACTCAAAATGTCATCTAGAGCCTCAGTTCTCTTTTCAAACCTCTCATAGGTCTTCATCTTGATAGTTGGTTGATCTAATTCTGACTTTAAGGACTCCATTTTTGATTCATACCTAGTGCAATCTTTTTCCTTAGCCTTTAGGCTAGCAGTGACTATCTCCATCTGAGTTTCAACTTGATTGATGATCTCATCGTGCTCCTTGGATGTGTTACTCAATCTTTCTTCAAACAAACCAATCTACTCTTCATAGTCCCTAACTAATGATATTAGTTTCTAATTCTTCTTTCTTTGGAACTTCAACTCCTCTAGAGCACTCACCAATTATGCATAAAGGTTCACTTCAACCTCTTATTTATTTAATTCTTCATCATCCATAAGACCTTTCCCTTTTGATCAGACCTCAATGTTTGTTTCTATAGCCATGAATAAGGTTTCATTATTTTCATTTTCATTTTAATTATTGTCATCATCACTATCAGATGTACTTATATCACTTACATCAGATGCACTATTATCTTCTTTGGTATAGAAACTTCTCTTGTTCTTGAATGACCCTTTCCTATCTTCATACTTCTTAAAATATTTATTGTTTTTGATAGGCTTATAGACCTTCTTATCATCACCATGATGTACATCATGTTCTTCATCATGCTCAGTCTTATCCTTGTTAGGACACTTAGATGCAAAGTGACCAATATTACCATAGTTGAAACATTTTAAAGGTAACTTAGCTTTGTACTTATCAGATCCAAACCTTAATTTCCTAGCAAACATGGATATCAATTCATCATCATCAATATCTGAACATACTTCATCCTTGAACTTCTTGGCTTTTGACACTTCTCAACTTTGAATGTTACTTCCTTCCTGGGAGGTCTTCCTTCATTTGTTCTCATCTCACAGCCAGTCAAGATGCCATGAATCCCATCCATCAAAACTGTGCCTAGATCTTGCATTTATTCTACTGCAGACACCTTTGAATAAAATTTAGAAGTTAGGGATCTTCATACATTTTGTACAATTGTAGACTCTTTCACTTCTTCTTTGAGACCTCTAATGACATTGACAACTTTATCAACTCTTAACAGGTAGGATGCAATGCTCTCATCTTCCTTCATACTTAGACTTTCAAACTATATTTTATGGGTCTAGAATTTATCCATCTTCACCTTGGTTTTTCCTTCATATATAGTCTTAAACTTGTCCCATATCACCTTTACTGACTCATAGTGCATCACCTTCACAAACTTTACCTTTGATAGGCCACATAGAATGGCATTCATTACCTTAGAATTGCTCTCACTTTCCTTCTTACCTATTATATTAGTTGGTGGTGTAGGAGGTGGACTATATCCATCCATAAATGATTGTCATATGTCATGAACCATTGAAATTAGATATGTCCTCATTCATATGCTCCAAAATTCATAATTAGTCCCATTGAAGAATAGAGCCTTACTAGTAGAGAAACCTCCTTGAACTTGACTACTAGCCATCCTTGCTTGTTAGGATCTCCTTTAAGCTCTTAGAAATGCTTCAAAGGATAGGATATGATACCAATTTTTAGAAGCACAATAACTGAGAGGGGGGGTGAATCAATATTCAAAACCTTTTTTTCAATTTACACTTCAAAAATCATGAATCATTCAAACAAACATATAGATCTAGAAAGCATAAACACCTATCCACATAAGCATCATGAAACACAAGAACACATCATATATGTGGGAAAATCTCAAAGGTAAGAAAACCATTGATCCCTATAAATGGACTATAGTCCTATAATACAAAAACTAAATTTAGTGAAGCACCAACTCCACATGGAGCACCAACCCCAACTAGCCAAGCACCTACTTATATAGGCTTTAACAAGCACCCACTTGCAAGGAGGCACCAACCCCTTAGATGACTTAGCACCAACTCAGTCACCTTATTTATTTGATCACCTTCAAAAAACTATGTTTCTCACCCAATAGATGATGATCACCTCTTCACACTCTTATCCCTCTCAAACTGCCTTCTAGGCTTCTTTGCTCAACTAGGTCTCTTTAAGACTGATTAGGTCATATGACCTTGATCTTCATATGTAGACACACTGTCAAATATTTATTATATATCCTCTAAACTCCTTTTATTTTCTACAAGACCTCCTTCTTCTCAACAATGTGTTATTTCATTCGCATGTTGTCTCCTCACACAAATAAGCCTAAAACTACCTTGTATATATACCATTTATTGTTCATATGCCCCTTAGTCGACTACTCACCCTTAATATTTTAGGCCATCCATGGAATAGGTCTTGAAAAATATCATAAACATGATTCAAAATAATATTGAGTCCCTTTTGGTCTATCATAACTCTTTTAAACCTCATTTCACATTAGGCCTTTGAACACATAGAAAAGTATGTCTCAAACAACTGAAGATAACACATCATTTAGCCATAAAAACATGAAAATAAATCAATTATATAGAATCTACATGACCTCAACAATATCACCATATGCATTAGTCACATCAACTCAGGGTATAAAGCCTCAAACTCATCACTGCAACTTACTTAGAACTACCAAGACTGTCAAAAACATAATCATGAAATATTGACCTTTAACACCTATATAACCACTTTAAAATGATTTAAATGTATGAACATGATCCTCTAATATCTCTATAATATATTAAAATATAAACATCATATTGTCTAATGGCAACTATTGGTCTTATAGACCAATTTGTTGACCTCTCTACACACAAACCTCACTGAGTCAAATAAGCCATTTTGGCTTCATCATTTTCACCACTATACCTGACTTCCAGCATCTATACCAAGCATGAAAAATACATGCTAGTATCTAAAAACATCTGCATGCACATGGTTTCATCGTTATATCATGAAAACACATTCCAATTCATCTTCTCACTACTACTTGGGTTTTTCATTGTTTGCACCATTTGACCTATTAGTGACTGGCTAACTTGGATGACTAATTTAGTATAATTTAAGGATATAACCTATCCATAAACAATCATTGACATGAAACATGATTCTTTACATTCTCCCTCCTTCCATTTGCGTACTATGTCCAATGTACTTTTGACTTCTTCAGAAATAAGCTTGTAACTCAACATTTTCTCTCTCCTCTCTCTAACCAATACCACTTAGAGATACTTGGGAGATTACATTACAAGTTAAAATATATTAACTAAGTGTACCAATCTATTCTAGTCACTTTTGATCAATATCTTCAACATTAGGTTCTTAATAGGGTTCTAAGAGGGTTTAAACTTGTTTCCACTCTTAACAATCATTCATGAAGCATAGCCCCTCAATCCAAAAATTAATTCCTAAAATTTTGAGATAGGAGCCTTACACATCTACCATGAATATATTAGGTTCCCATGTGAATGTTTTATGAGCTAATGAGCACAATAAAATCCTTCTCAGTGTGAGAACCCTTTATTCTGAGCACTCAAGAGACCTCCAAACAACTTTTCATGCCTTGTCCTTCAAACTATGAACTCAAACTATATAAACAAACTTGAAACAACATAACTTACCTCTGAAAATTCTTACATGAGCTCAATCACCTCAAAATATGATCATGAACCTTTATTATGCCACATTCTCTCTCTATACCTTGACCTACAAACAAAATTAGGCCTTAAAAATTACCTTCATGATTCTTTACATGCACTTTCCACCTAAATTACATACTCAATCAAAAAAATTCTTGATCAAACACTACCATACATCCTTCACATGCCTTGACAACATATCATGATACCTCATTAGTCTAGGCAGGGTTTAGGAGTGGTCTAAGTACAGACTTAGTATGAAGGTCTTACCCCTATAGGCTCACCCTAAGACACTCATGAGTGTTTCAATGCCTCAAATACATGCTCCAGTAACCTCATACAACCACTCATGTTTGTGTGCACTCATATCACCAAGACATCATACTCATACCTTCTCACAAGGTCTCTTCATGTCATGACTAGGTTTAGGCTACTCAAGCACTTGACCTCAAAGACTTGTTACTTATGCATTTGTCAATAATGACAATATGACAATAACATTAATAACCGCTACAACACACTGCATACTTATGTTCATGATTACATATGAAAACTTGCCTTGAAAATTGATCTTCATGCCTCACTAGGCCAGGCATGGTTTAAGAGAGGTCTAGATGCAGACCTAGAATGAAGGTGTTACCCATGTAGGCTCACTTTGAAACACTTTTGAGTGCATCCACACCTCAAACTCTTGCTCACACAATGTTCACAATCTCTCACATTCCTAAGATCACTCACCTTATCATGCCACCAACTTATACCTTCACCATGCTATGACTAGGTTCAAGCTTCCAATGCACTTGACACCTTGACCTGTTCCTTCCATGAAACCATAAGACATTATTTGCCTTCAAATTCTCATACCACACTCTTATCAATGCATCTTGTCTCATCACATACTACCAACTAGGCTTATTATGCTTCCTTCACATGGCTTACCCTTCCATGATTTGTACCTTGATATCAACCAACAGAGAAGACAAAGCTCAATAAAATCACCTTGTCACATCAAGGTCATAAGATCATACTTGAAAGGCCACTCACCATGCATCTTCAGTAGATGTACCTTTAAATCAATGTCATCAACATTGACATCAATGATAACACTTATCAAAAAAATATTCCTTTATCATTGATGGCAAACACACTACAACTTGATCATTCTCATCTCCCCCATTTTGGTATTTCTCCCCCTTTGACATTTATGACAAAGGGTCTTCCATAAACTATTGTCTAGAATCACAACTTTTTATAACAAAAACTCAAGACACAGAATATGAAGCATTATAGGAATATGCTCCCCATTACTCCATGCATACCTCATTCAAATGAACTCAAATCACAAGACCACTCACCTTGTCCTTGACATGATTGATATGACTCAAACCTTTGATCACACACTAGGCCACCATATTCTTGACATCAACTAAAGAGTTAGGGACTCCCCCTTTGTCTCCATAGCTTAAGATCACCACATGAGTCATTATGACTCATAGACCATCCTCATCTTCCTTAAAACATTTTTATACCAACACCACTTCTCAACACAGATCAATCTCAACTACCAACTGCTAGAAACAAGGAACAACTTTTTGCTTACCTCTCATATACCAACAACACTTCCAGCTTTGTCAATATTCTTGAATGTGTCTTCATGATAGTTAGCAAGATTCTATTGATTGATGAGTGTCTGCATGAAGCCTAACATAGTCACCCCTTACCATAGGGCACTAATACAACACAAACATAGGAGATTCCTAGATTTCCATGCTTTTGCAAGACTAATGATCCTTTAGGATCACTTTAGGCTTGATTAGTCTCTTTAGTTTTGCCTCTTCATCATCTTTGTTGTTAACAATATGAGCTGATAATGATCACTCTTGATACTCTTCAATATCTGGCCTATGCTCTACCATAGAAAATAGTCCATTTTAGCTTGTAGACTAATCAAGACTAAGCTTGACTATCTTTAGCTTCCACACCTTAGTTTGTCTTCTTTCTTGAACTCTAGGAGTTTGAATCTTCTTATTCTTCCTTGATGATTCATGATGATAAAATCTTGAAATATGACTAACATTAAGATAATTATAGCGAACAACACCACTCATTATCTTAATTGATGTGAACTATGACTCCTTCCATAGTTTTATAAGTACTCATTCTTGGAGGGTCTTCTACACTCTCTTACTCTATGACCATATTGACTATATTTGAAATAGTAACCATTGAATGAAAATACATGCCTTATGGTGTTAGGTTGTCTAACAGAATTTGTCTTCATATTGTTCTTGAGGTTGACTTTCTTGTTCATATTATCATTTTCCTTGTTCTCTTTTTGATCTACTTTGAAACCAAGACCTGCCTTTTCTTTAGTAGACATTTGACTACTCAAAATGTCATCTAGAGCCTCAGTGCTCTTTTCAAACTTCTTATAGGTCTTCATCTTACTAGTTGTTTGATCCAGTTTTGACTTTAAGGACTCCATTTCTAATTCATACTTGATGCATTCTTCTTCCTTAGCCTTTAGGCTAGCAGTGACTATCTCCATCTGAGTTTCAACCTGATTGGTGATCTTATCGTGAACCTTAGATATGTTACTCAATCTCTCTTCAAATAAACCAATCTACTCTTCATAGTTATTAACTAATGGTATTAGTTTTTTATTCTTCCTTCTTTGGAACTTCAACTCCTCTAAAGTACTCACCAATTCTGCCTCGAGGTTCACTTCAGCCTCTTCTTCATATGAATCTTCATCATCCATTGGGCCTTTCCCTTTTGAGCAACCCTCATTGTCTATTTCAATAACCATGAATAAGGTTTAATTATTGTAATATTCATGTTCATTACTTGTATCACTTACATCATATGATTTATTATTATTTTTGGTATAGAAACTTCTCTTGTTCTTGAATGACCCTTTCCTACCTTCCTACTTATTGAAATCTTTCTTGCTTTTGTAAGGCTTATAGACCTTTTTATCATCACCATTATGTTCCTAATGTTATTCATCATGCTCATTCTTATCTTTGTTAGGACACTTAGATGCAAAGTGACCAATCTTACCATAATTGAAACATTTGAAAGGCAACTTACCTTTGTACTTACAAGACCTAAACCTCATTTTCCTAGCAAATATGGCTATCAATTCATCAACATCAATATTTGAACATATCTCATCTTTGAACTTCTTAGATTTTTACTTTTTCTCAGCTTCGAATGTTGTTTCCTTCTTGGGAGGTCTTTCTTCATTTGTTCTCATCTCATAGGCAGTCGAGATGCCATGAAGCCCATCCATCTGAAGTGTGCCTAGATGTTGCATTTCTTCTACTACAGACACATTTGAATCAAATTTATAAGTTAGGGAGATTAATACCTTTTGTACAACTACAAACTCTTTCACTTGTTCTTTGAGACCTCTAATGACATTGACAACTTCATTAACTCTTAACAGGTAGGATGCAATGCTCTCATCTTCCTTCATACTCATTCTTTCAAACTACCTTCAGTGGGTCTATAATTTATCCATCTTCACCTTGGTATCTCCTTAATAGATAGTCTTAAACTTATCCCATATCACCTTGGTTGACTCATAGTGCATTACCTCACAAACTTTGCCTCTGATAAGTCACATAGAATGGCATTCATTGCCTTGTAATTTCTCTCACTTTCCTCCTTGCCTATTGTATCAGTTAGTGGTGTAGGAGGTGGATTGTATCCATACACAAATAACTACCATATGTTATGTCCCATTGACATTAGATATGTCCTCATTATGATGCTCCAAAATGTATAATTAGTCTCATTAAATAAGGTATCCCTATTGGTAGAGAAACCTCCTTAAACTTGACTACTAGCCATCCTTGCTTCTTAGGATCTCCTTTAGGATATTAGACGTACTTCAAAGGACTAAATTTGATACCAATTTTTGGAAGAACAATGATTTAAAATGAGGGGGGTGAATCAATTTTCAAAACCTTTCTTTCAATATACATTTAAGCAATCATGAACCATTCAAAAAAACATATAGATATAGCAAGCACAAGCAACTATCCACATAAGCATGAAACACAAGAACACATCATATATGTGGAAAACCATCAAGGGGAATAAAAACAAAATATATATACAAATGTAATAAATTCCTATAATTTAAAAACCAAATTTATTGAATCACTAACTCTAGATGGATCACCAACCCCAACTAGCTAAGCACCTATTTGTCTCGGCTTTAGCAAGTACCCACTTATAAGGAGGTACCAACCCCCAAGATGACTCAACACCAAATCAATCACCTAATTGATTTTATCACCTTTATAATACTATTTTTCTCACCCAATAGATGAATACCACCTCTTTAGCTCTTCACACTCTTATCCCTCTCAAACTGCCTTCTAAGCTTCTTCGCTCAATTAGGTATGTTTAACACTGATTAGGTCATATGAATTTGATCTTAATATGAAAACACACTATCATATCTTAATTATATATTCTATACACTCATTTTATGGTTTATAATACCTCCTTCTACTCGACAATGTGTTATTTCATTCACATGTTGTCTCCTCACATAAATCGGCCTAAAACTGCCTTGTATATATACCATTTATTGTTCATATGCCACTTATTCAGCTACTCACCCATAACCTCTTAGGTAGGACATGAAATTGGTCTTAATAAATCTAATAAACATTATTCAAAATAATATTGAGTCCCTTTTGGTCTATCATAACTCTTTTAAACCTCATTTCACTTTTAGGTCTCATAGAGACCTAATTCCATTAGGCCTACTTTAGGACACATTATACTTTGCCTTCCTTGGTACAATTTAAAACTCCACATATGAAAGTAAAATATCATATAATAATGAAATAGACCCCCAATAATGTCTTATAGGCTCAAAAACACATTTTACAAGAAATCACTTTTTGAAACCCATCATTAGCACTATTCACATTAAGCTTTTAAACATACAGAAAAGATTGTATTGAACAACTAAATATAATAGATAATTTAGCCACACAAACATGACAATAAATAACTTATAAAAAACCTACATGACCTCAACAATATCACCATATGCATTAGTCACTTCAACGCAGGGTATAGAGCCTCAAACTCATCGCTGTAACTTGCTTACTTAGAACTACCAAGACTGTCAAAAATAGAGTCATGACATATTGAACTTAAACACATGTATGACCAATTTAAAAGACTTAAAATGTATTAAAATTAATCCTCTAACATACATATACCATCTTCAAATATAAACATCATATGTTCTAGTGACAACTATTGGTCTTATAAACCAAATTGTTGACCTTACTACACATAGACCTCACTGAGTCAGACAAGCCATTTTGGATTCATAATTTTCACCACTATACCTAAATTTTATGCTCTCTAAAAATAATTAATAATACATACTAATCTCAAAAAACATATCCATGCACTTGGTTTCATCATTCTATCATGAAAACACATTCCAATTCATCTTCTCATAGTTGCCTAGGTTTTTCACCATTTGCACCATTTGACATATTAGTGACTGGTTAACTTGGATGACCAGTTAGAATAATTGAGGGATAGGACCTATATATAAACTTTCATGTACATGAAACATGAGTATGTACCTTCTTCCTCCATTTATTTGCTTACTGTGTCTAATGCAACTTTTGACTTCTAAAATAACTTCTTTAGAAACAAACTTATAACTCAACATTTTCTCTCTCCTCTCTCTAACCAATACCACCTTGAGGTACTTAGGAGAGTCCATTACAATTTCCAATATCTTACTTGATCATACCAATCCATTCTAGTCTTTTTTGATCAATATCTTCGACATCGGGTCCTTATTAGGGTTCTAAGAGGATTTAAACCTATTTCCACTCTTAACAATTGATCATAAAGCATAGCCCCCCAATCCAAAAACTAATGCCTATAATTTTTATCTAGTAACCTTACCCATATACCATTAATATTTTAGGTTCCCATGTAAAGGTTTGATGAGTTAATTAGCACAAGAAAATCCTTCGCAGGTTGAGAACCCTTCATTATAAGCACTTGAGAAACCTCCAAACTACTTTTCATGCCTTGTCCTTCAAACTATGACCTCAAAATATATGAAAAAAATTGAAAAAAAATAAATTACCTCTAAAAATGATTACATGATCTCAAATACCTTGAAATTTGATCATGACCCTTCATTAGGCCATATTCTCTCTCTTTGCTATGTAGACCTTGACCCGTAAACCACATTAGGCCTTAAAAATGACCTTCACACTTCTTTCAATGCATTCTCCTTCTCAATTACATAATTAATCAACCTCTCTCATTCTAAAACACTTTAATACATCCTTCACATGCCTTGAAAATAGATCATGATACCTCATTAGGTTAGATAGGGTTTAGGAGTGGTCTAGGTGCAGACTAGGTCTGAAGGTCTTACCCCTGTAGGCTCACCCTGAGACTCTCGTGAGTGATCTAATGCCTTGTATACATGTTCAATCAACCTCATACAACAACTCACGTCTGTGTGAACTCATATCACCAAGCCATCATACTCATACCTTTTCATAAGGTTTCTTCATGCCATGACTAGGCTTAGGCTACTTAAGCACTTAACCTCAAAGACCTACTAATTATGCATTTTTCAACAATGGAAATAAGAAAACAAAATTCATATCTATTAAAATACACTACATACCTCTGTTCATGCTTACATATGCAAACTTTCCTTGAAAATTGATCTTCATGCCTCATTAGGCCAAGCAAGGTTGAAGAGAGGTCTAGATACAGACCTAAACTGAAGGTTATACACCTAAAGGCTCACTTTGAAACACTTCTAAGTGAATCCAAACCTCATAATCATGCTCATACAACTTTCACAATATTTCGCATGCTAGAGATCACTCACCTTATCATGCCACCAATTCATACCTTCACCATGCTATGATTAGGATCAAGCTTCCAATGCACTTGACACCTTGACCTATTCCGTCCATGTAACCATCTGAAATTAGTTGCCTTCAAATTATCTCTTGCCTTCAAATTATCTCTTTCCTTCAAATTATCTCTTGCCTTCAAATTCTCTCATTCCTTCAAATTGCCTTTTGCCTTCAAATTCTCATGACCATACTCTTCTCAATGCATCTTGTCTCATCACATACTACCAACTAGGCTTACTATGCTTCCTTCACATGGCTCAACCTTCCATGATCTGTATCTTGATATCAAACTTGACGTCAACTAACAAAGAAGACAATGCTCAATAAAATCACCTTGTCACATCAAGGTTACAAGCTCATACCTCAAAGACCACTCACCACACATCTTCACCAGATGCACCTTGACATCAATGATAACACTTCTCAACAATATATATATATATATATATATATATATATATATGGGCAAAATAGTTAGATTCCTTCAAATAATGTGTTTCTCCTGTTAGTTGTTTTGATATTGTCTCTATAGAATTGAAATGGCTTGTAATTTATATAGAATAACATATGATAGTATTTGTTAGTTTCTTTGGTGTGCTTCTGCAACTCAAATGGTATTTTAATGGTTGATGATGAAACTATAGTATTTATTTCTTTTCAAAGTAATTTGACTAATATTTATCTATTTGCACTAATAGTTATATCTCCTTACTCTAATTAGGGTGGTTAGATATATATTGTGATACTTTTCAGCATCATCTTTCTTCCCAGAAACACTCTTTTAGATTAGTGGTTCACAAATATTTGTAGTGTTTTTCATTTTGGAAAAGTCATTTTCTACAAATTTGTTAATGTCACACATATAGACAATAATTTATTTCAATTAGAATGAATCATTGTGTGTACACAATAAGTTATTTCAAATAGAATGAAACATTGTATAAATTACAAAAAAATTGATTAAAATAATGTATAAATTACTAAATTATTTATATTATTTGTCTATCATATATATATATATTATTTTAAATAGAATGAAACATATAAATTATAGAAATTTGAATAAAAATACTCTATTAATTATTGAATTATTTCTATTGTTTGCTTACTAGACAAATGTGTTGCATTCTTACTACAAATATAAATTGTAACTGGTTGCTTCACCTAATGAAATGCCTTAAAAATTATAGCAAAATTCATCAAAAGAGTAGTATGTTAATAAGAACACATAATAAGGATTATTTATATAGGAAACTTGAGATTCAAATTTGAAAACTTTTATGATTTGTGGATTTACATCCCATTGGTTAATTTAATTTTATTTGGATTGATTTTTGTTGTATTATGTTAGATTAAGGAGAATAATTAGTTTAATATTATTATTTTTCATTTTTTGTCAAATTGCATTAAATAATTTGTTGAGTCTTATGTCTATTTTCAATTATGTAGGTACACCTATTGGAGTGGTGTAAGGAGCAATGAGTGAAAGATGTTTAAAGTTAATGGTTTGAACTTTTAAAATTAAAAATGAAAATGATAAGTTGTTTTGAAAGTTTACACATGTTGAAGAATTAAGTTGATAGGATTTTAACTTTTGATAGTAAGTAAAAGGACATGTTGTATTTGCTAAGTAATATAAAAATCTATATCACTGAACTCAGTATTAGCATTTATTCATGCAAACCATAAATTGAGATATTTATAGTTGAAATATTGTGTATTAACACTAGTACAATATTTTGTGTATAATTTTAAGATTTAATATTAAGTAGGATAGACTATCAATGCTCAATTATTAAGTATAAATTTATTGGTAATTATTGAAAATTAATCTACTTTTAGTTAAAAATGTGTTCAATATTTGGGCCCCACATCCTTAGATACCCTCTCAATGATTGGACCCCGCTTAATTATTGGTATCTCTTCCTTAGTGTAATCAAGGTAGAATTGAAATGAAATGATATATTTTAATAATGTCCAAGAGACCAATCAGTCTATGAGACCTATTAAGGTATAATTTTAATGAGATATCAAAAAGAGATGACATTGATTTAAGTTCTAAGGAAATTTGATGGAATGGTTAGCCTTCAATCCTTTGCATTAAGTTAGACGATTGTAAATTACAATATACTTCCATCCACCAAGGTACAGGTCCTATGTGATATCAAAAATTAATGACGTTAAATTTAAGTTCAAATAAAATTGATGAAATAGATACCACTTAGTCCTTAAAATTAAGTCAAAAATTGTATGGTCAATCTAAAAAAATGTAAACTTTTATCGAAAACTCTACAATGTGAACAAGACTATTACAATACTCTAATGTTCATTGTGTAACATGAAATCCTTTAAGGTCAAGGCGTCGTGGTTTAGCTTTTGAGATCCTTATATAAAATGAGCCACATTACACTGTTATAAGGAACTTGTCAAAATAAAAACACACTTATCATAAAAGGATAGGTGGCTCATAGAGCACTACTTGCACGCTACGTGAAATTTTAGATGTGAATCCTAACCAGTACATATAAAATAATATATAAGGCAATGCACTCTTGAGGGTCAGGTGGATTTTATGTTCTGAATTGATAACCAAGATATTTTATAGAAATAGGAAGTATACGTATGATAAATATATTATAAATAACTATTTTTTATATGTAAATGAATTTAATATATTTATGTATATTTTATGTGAATATTTGATAAATATTATTTTAAAAAATTATTTCAAAAATTATGTTTCTCACCAATTAAACATGTTAAACAAAAATAATAGATCAATGGAAAACTGGTTTTATTGGTTAACCTTTATATATATAATATTCAAATACTACACAATATACTTATTAAACCCTAAACTTACAGTACACATAGATATTGAGTCCTTTTCTTAAAACAAAATACAAAATATAAAAACTGACTTAATAGATTAGTTTGCTCATATACTTAAAAAAATTAATCCCATGACTCGATCTTATATACTAAACAAACCTTTTGGGGCATGCCATTTTATAATGTTGAAGTTATTTAGGTGTCCCTCCATTTCAAGGTAAGATTAACATTATTATTCCATAAATCAATTGGCTCCACCAAAATCAAGTTTTTATTTACCTTTTAATAATGATGTTTATAATTAAACCCCAAAAAATAAAATAGAGCACATGTCTTAAACCTTACACTTCAAAAGTTGTCTCACATATTAAGAATTGTTGGAAATCATTGGAAATCATATGATCTTTAAAGTAAATGAGTTAAGAAGGGGATGACTCAATTGGGAATGACTTTGGTAAAAATTTGACAATATTTTGTAAGATAATTCAATGATAAATATTATTTTGTGATAAATCATGAAGATTAATATATAATATTAACAATTATGTTAATGATATGTGATTTTTGAATAAAAAAATAATAAAAAATAAAAATTAGAGTACATCTTATATTTTCAAGGTTGTCTCACACATTAATAATTGGAGAAAATCATACGATCTTTAATAAGAAATAAAAAAATTAGAGCACATTTTACATTTCTAAGGTTGTCTCACACATTAATAATTGGTGAAAATCATACGATCTTCAAAGTAAATGAGTTAACAACAAAATGACTCAAGTGAGAATGAATTGGTAAAAACTTAACACTTTGTAAAATCTCCCAATAATAAATGTTGTTTTTTGATAAATCATGAAAATTAGTATAAATGTTAACAATCATATTAGTGATATGTGGTTTTTGTTTATTAATATTATATGACTTGTATTTTAAGTCTTTCATATATATTTAATGTATTTATTATTCAATATTTATGAACAATAATCATAATTTAACACTTGATACAGTATTAATCTATGCCCAGCATTTAATTATGCACATCCACATTAGAATATTTATCTTGTTTAAGATGTTTTATTATTTTTATTTTAATATTCATGTTATGACACTTCATAATTTAGTGTTCTTGTGTGAGAGAGAGAGAGAGATGATTGATTTGTTGATCAATCTTGTGGAAAATATTATATAATCTCACATGGTATTATAGGAGAAATGAAACCATCAATCATCATTTATTTATTGTGAATATTTGGTTTTTTTTGACCTATTTTTTAATAAAACCTCAATTTTAAGGAATTGTGTATATCTCACAAACCATTGTGAAAAAATCATTTTTTTTTGAGAAGTGAGTATCTCTACAAGGAATATACAATCTAATTTTTTACCTTTGTGACATATTCTAATTAATTTATTGTGATTTTATAATTTTCAATAATTATCTTCTTAGACAAAAAAAATCATTTTTTTTTCTAGTTTTCTTACAATTTTTGATAGGTTGGGAAAATTTTTGGTGGGTCTATATGCTTTGAATGTTTGGATTTGAGGGCAATCTCATTCTAAAATTGGGTAATCATCTGAAAGTCTTTTCCATTATGTAAGTTTTCTAGTTTCTTAAGTATGCCATGGATTTTGTGATAAAGGTTAGCTTAGATCCTATCCACTTTCATGGGACACATTTTACCAAGTGGAAAAATCACATGCAATAAATTCTTGGAGAGGTTGATTAGTTGAAGCACAATGATTAAGACAAATCATATTGTGATGAACATAATATTGTTAGAACCCTTGTTCTTGACAAAACTATGGAACACATTATAATGTACAAAATTATTTCCAACTCATGTCAAAATAACCAATAAAGTCTATAGTTTGACTAGATTTTAACTAGAGTTGTCCACATTAAATTCTAATGACATCATCAACATTAATATATACTCAAATTTTTAAGGAACACATTGTTATAATGTAGATATGGAAATTGAAGAAAGTAATTTTTTTTTTTGTATTGAAATAAATGCAAATATACATAAAAAGTTCAGTGTTCATAAGAGCATCTGAAAGTAAGAAGTTATTAGTAATAATTGAAAAACATCAAAAAGCAATGAACAATGCTAAGAATATACATAACATAGTGCTAGCAACAATCATAAGCCATTTGAAATAGACATAAACAAGGTTGAAAATATACATTACATCATCTCACATCATAAAGTCTATTTATATAGGCAAGAACAACCACAAGAAACCCTGTCAACTATCTTGTAAAAGAGACACTAAGTCATGGGCAATACAAATCCTCTTATTACTTGATAGATGATTCACTTGGTATTTGATTTGCTAAATCTGGAGATCTACCATTATATTTTTCTTTAACTCCACATGACATTGAGAGAAGGAAGAAAGACAAAAAAACATATCAGAGTAAAGCCTTAGAACTACAAAATCCTAGTGATTATTATGATTATCAAAAACTATTTTGCATCTGTTCCTTCAGAGGTATATTAAAATAACATGTCTAACACCATTAAATATAGCATTATCATGTAATCTAACCCCTAGTAAGGCCTTTTTCTAGCTACGCTTATGTCCAAAAATAGCAGGTAAGTCATAGAACATTGAGTTCCATCATTTTTTAACAAATGAGTATCCCTATAAAACATGCCTCATACTTTCATGTCAATGATAAAAGGGACAGTTGATCGGTTGGATCATAATACATTTCAACCTATATCCAATGGGTAGTTTGCAATGTAGTATCTTCCAAGCCTTCAACTGAGCATCAAATTTGACTTTTGTTTTACAAATTTGAGCAGTGATTTTTATCCAATACTTTTCACTGAACCTGCAGTTCTATTTGTTGTTCAAGTAAGGCTTTAAAGTCAAGACAAGAAGAAATTGGAAGTATATATTTTTTGAAGGAAAAAAAAAGAAAAGGATAAGAATCCAACCATAACCAGTCTTTTAAAAAATTACATTAGATAGGGGTATATAACTTCATAGATAATTTTGGTGGCACCAAGGACTACAAAAAAATCAAAAATGGTTTATACTTATTACCCAGGTCAAATTGAGTTTTAATAGTCTGCCATGATAACCAACTCAACGTATAAAAATCCCAAAGATCTCCAATGCAATAAACTCCCTTGTTAAATAAAAAATAGGACTGTTTAAGACAACTTAAGGCAAGGGGATGGCCCTGATAATGAATATGTTTGTTCCACCAAATAAAAGAGGTGGAAAAATTGAACCCATGATGCAAAGAGGCATCCCTCCATTTTAAGAAGTGACAAGTATATTTCCAAGCCTTCCAAATAGATTGTGAGGGTTATGAAGCTTTCATAGAGAAGAATGAAGCATGGATAATTTTATTGTGGCTAGGCTAAGTCTATTCCATATAAGAAGCTTCCATGGTTCTTCACTTCTGATGGCTCTAACAATCTAATTGGCCACTAAACAAACCCCTTACGTTTTTGGATCTATTAGCCATAAACCACCTTTACATTTGGGATGAATATAATAAACCCATGATGTAGATATAAAACCACGATTACCATCCCATTTAGCCCAGAGGAACCATTAGATAATTTTAATTAAGTCTTCATAACCTTTCTTGGAAAGCATCCAACAAGATGAGTAGTAAACATGAGTAAAAGTAATTGGAGCAAAATCATGGGAAAATGTTTGAGCACATTATGTTATAGAATATTGAATAATGAGTTACCAATGTCAAAGACAACTTTGTAATTATGTATCTTTAACTGGGAATCTCTACATGGCAGTGGGTAGAGCATAATCTCTATAGTTCTCTATATGAAACTTTTTTCTTCGAGGTCCCAGTTATCTTGAATGCTTGTATATTAGTATATGCTCAAGGATGATCCAAAAATATTGTAAGAAGGTAACCTTGGACACTTGAATCACAAAGGAGTTTAACACCACTTGGAGTTCTTTGGATGCAAGCTGTTAACTTTAGGTGGAGAGGCATTCAAAATAGATACATTTGGAGTATGTTGTGACCACCTATTCATGTCTTGAGGAAGAAAAAATCCAATTTCTATGAGAGTCAAGGGGACTCTATCTCTCATCAATTGCTTTAAAAATTAAGAAATTAATTATTGACCTTGGATTGGAGACTCTACCTATGGAGGGCTAAAATCTCCTGTGTAGGAGGCACATTTGAAAGGGGAGACTAGGGGTTGATTGAAGATTATGGGTTCAACATGGTAGCAAGCCAGCAAGCATTATGAAAATGAAATTATGATGAATCCTAGAAAAGAATCATGGGATTAAGCGATGTGAAAAGAGATTGGGAGACCTCTAGGAGTGTTGTAAGGAGCCACAGGGAAGCAAACATGCATGAAGAACCCATCACTTTCAAACCACATCCTTTACCACTTTTATCCTATGAAGGAGAAATGAGCTGGATTGTAGGAGTCAAAGAACCAAGTTTGAATCAAATAGGCTCCCCCAACATAGTGCACACTGATGCCTTTGAGTCAGATAGAGTATGAATACACAATTGGGTCACAGATAGTTTACAATCAAAAACTGCCCTGATAAGGGAGACTTCAACTAGGCTAATTGACACTCATTTAGAATCTACATTATATTTCCCTCTTCAAGGGAATTCTATGGTGTAGCTTGGAATGCCTAGTTGATCTGGCACTCAAGGCTAAAGTATAGGCCTAAACTTGGGTAACCAACCCTCTATCACACCTTTTTCATGGATACTGCTTTTGGAGGTGCTAGAGGAAGATTAGGAAGAGGCACTAGAGGAAGCAGACCCCCTCCTTAAGGGACAAGGGTTGGATCTTCCCAGAAACCACCCGCTCAACAACCATAACCCACTACGATCGACTATGGGATGACATTGCATTTACTTGAATACTGAGGGGTAAAGAAGTTGTTGAGCATGTTCACAAGTGCGAACTGATTTGGAGAATATAAGGCATCACATCATCTGAAAAAATGCTACTTAGTTTACAACCACGCTATTAGAGTGTGTACATAGGTGGTATCAAAAGTTTAACCCTCAATAATTAGTGGTAAACCATGATCATCTCAAAGTAGCCTTCTTATAGGAATTTGACATTCTTGAGTTTGAGCAACAAAGTATAGCGATGTTTAAGGACATAAAATAAGAACTTATAGAAAGTGTTCATGAATATGATGCACGATTCAAAATCTTACTTTCTAAATTGTCATTTTAAATAAACCTTTTTTAACATGCACAATGGTTTATGGGGGGACTTTTATTACCTTTTTGATAGACCTCGTCACAAAAAACTTTCACTAATATGTGTAAGGCTCTAGAAGCTTACCTTCATGCTAAAGTGGTTGTAAGCATGGATAATGAGATTAGTCTTTTTATGGAGGAATATATAGCATTCATGGCATCAAAACTTTAAAATTTGATGGCAAATAATGTGCATAAGACACACAATGGTGTCTGGTGTACTGACTGTGAAACTAAAGGGCATATGAGGAATAATTACCCATGCAAGAACATTCATGTGGTACTAAAACAAACATGTGAGATCTATCATGAAGAACATGATGTTCATTCTTGTCCTCTTTTGTAATGAGCTACAAACACTAAGGTGTTTGAGTATTATAAGATTTGTGATGCCTACACCCATGACACCAATGACTATTGGTTGATCAATGATATCCATGAAGTTTGAGTGCACGGCACATGCCAAACCTCAGTTGCTAACAGTCAATATAATGGTGGCTATCATGGGTGAGGAAGAGGCTATAGATGAGGAGGTGGATTATTTCCACCTAGGATTTACTATAAATGTGGGTCACTAGACCAATATTAGTGGGATTACTCAGAATATCCAACATGCATGTTCTGTAAAAAGGACCACTAGATGGAAGAATGTCCTGATCTATATGTAGCCAGCACTAAGGAGCATAATGAAAAGAGTGCCAACATGATTTGAATAGATAAACCATAATGGCATGCATGCCCAACCATCCCAATAGTGCAACAAGTGAATATCACCACTCGTAGTGGGGAATAGACTCAATTTACAACCAACCCGATCGAGAAGGTACATCGGGAAGAACCATAGGCTAAAAAGTACCTTGATGCTTAGCAACAAAAGGATGTCCTTCGAGATACAATGACACTTATGTGAGACCTCCAAGGCAAGATTCAATACCTCAAAGATAAGGATGTGACATAATGCATTATGGTACAAAGAGAAGATGGACCTTGACCAGTGGTGTAGGATAATTTCCAAGAACTGTGCAAGCATATGCTAGATGAGGATATTGTTCCCCATCTTAGTGATTAGATTAAAAGTTAGACCCACTTACCAAATGAATTCCACCCTCACCTCAATTAGCAAAGTAAATATTGCTATTTAAATCACGCTTGGTATCAAGAAACTCCTAGTTCCTCTACTCCCCTAGAATATGAAGAGATACTGGTTAATATTGCCATAAATGGATGGGTAATTTAGGATATTTTAGTATATATTAGCATGGAAGTTAATGTTCTCACTAAAGATGCCTAGAAGAAAATGTCTAGTCCAACCTTACAACCTTCACTTCATATCTTATTCATGGAAAATAAGACTCGAGTGCACCCTATTGGGGTCCTTAAGAATGCCACATTTGACATACTTGGAGTATCTTTTAAAGCAGATTTTGATGTTCTAGAATTGGTTGAAGTTGACAATTATCTAGCCCTACTGGGAAGGCCTTGGTGCTACGAGAACCATGTAGACTTGAGCTTTAAAAACTAATACATTAGTTTTGAGAACATTGATCAACATGTAGTAATAACTTTAGACCAAGCATAAAGACCTCCCTATATTGAGCCCATGAATGTTGATGAAGACATCAACCACTTGTATAATGTTAATGCTCAAAATGATGAACAATGTGATCCAACCCCATATGGTATTCTTTAATCAATGGATAACCAATCTATTTATGATACTACAAGTAATGCTTGTAACTATTGGGCCCATGGTGACTACAATCTCGTCGAAAGGTTGTGCATCACTGTTAACAGAGGGGAAAACATCTCACACCAGCCTCTTAAATGTCACAAGTTTGTGCACCTCATGGGTTTAGCAAAGAAAAGGCCACTGATAGGACCATATCTGGAAATACTTGATGAAGCCCCACAATTCCAAGGGCAATTGGAGGTATGTGATTTTGTCCAATGCCTTAAATAATTCTATAATAATGAAAATGATCAATTGAGGTCATTATATCATCTCTTTGATGACACTTCAATAAGGTGGTGGCATACCCATAAAGAGCACCTTTTGAATTGGGATCAAGTATGATCTACTCTCCATCACAGATTTCACCATGAAAATAATATCAAATTCACACTTAGTTACAGTGGCATGCAAACACCTTCACCACATATTGAGGTTTGTGAGAGCATATGACATGCTGAGGAAACATCTTTACTAGAATACCTCTAGTTGCATGCATTCTATGGGACTTTATGCACTGGCTTGGTACATTCATGAAGAAAGGCATATGGGTACAAGATTTAGTAGGTACTAAAAGAAAACATGAAGTCAACTTTGTCCTATTCTTCACTAAGGATGGACTTGCGCCTCATTCTTTAGGCCATGCGGGAAGTAGTTATTGGGGACCCACGTCCTATAGAAGACCGTCTGTAGCATATTCATCAAAAACCTAAATAACCCTTACATTTATTCACTGAGCCTTCCATCCTTTCAATTTTTGTACCATTGATAGATCCTGATGAAAACATCATGAAGAAATTCATCGAGGAAAATAGAAACTTGTCTTCCAAGTAGATGAAGGATCTAATTTGCTTAAACCCCATACCAACCATCTAGATGTCCTTGTAGGTATTGGTTCATGAATAGTTTGGGACACAAGTTCTCCAATGCACAAGCCTTATCATAGGCCCATTCAAACTATTCAACATAACATTGGCATGGAGCAAGATCTAAAGATGGCTACAATTGGAAATTATTGGACTGACACAAAAATTTCAAAGATTTTTTGAGTTGTTAAAAAAGTATCAAGATGTATTTTTAAGGAATTACAATGAAATGAAAGGAGTACACCCATATCTAGGGAAGATGCACATAAAGCTAATCGATGGTGCTCACCCCATGAAAAAATGACCATATAGGATGAACCCTAATCTCTGATTGCGAGTGAAAGAAGAGATTGATAGCATGTTCCATACTGAAGTAATTACTCTCCTCATCAAAACTGAATGGATCAGTCCCATGGTAATTAGTGTCAAAAAGGATGGGTGTATCTATATTTGTGTGGATTATCATGTCTTAAATGCATCTTGTGTGACAGATCCCTTTCTAATGCCTTTCACAGAGGAAATCCTAGAAGGTGTTACCAGTTGTGAAGTATACTCTTTTATAGATGGGTTCTCAGGGTACCACTAAGTCTAGATAGCTGAGGAAGATCAATATAATATGAATTTCACTACTAAATGGGGATATTTTGCCTATACTATCATGCCTTTTAGGTAGAAAAATGCCCTGATAGTGTTTTTACAGATAAGAGTTGAGGCTTTTAAAGATTTCATTCACAAATTCCTCCAAGTCTACATGGATGACTGGATGGTATATGGGTTGGTCAAGGACCATTGTGCTAATCTGAGACTCATGCTAGAGCATTGTTGAGTGTTGAAACTTTCCTTGAATTTGAAAAAGTTCCTATTTGCAACACCTATTAGCATACTTCTTGGGCATATTATTTGTAAGGAAGGTCTCCTGGTGGACCTAGCCAATATCTTTGTGATTCTCTATCTACCAGTGCCCAAGACTCAACATGAGGTGTGTGCCTTCCTAGGACACATGAGTTATTATAGAAATTTCATTCGAGGTTATGCCAAGATTATCGCACCCCTAGAAGAACTTTTAAAGCATAATGAATAGTTTATATGGACTAATTCCTGCAATGTAGCTTTTGAAACACTTAAATAAAAGATGATTACTACTCCTATCCTATAATTCCCTGATTGGACAAAGCCTTTTTAGGTCCACATTGATGCATCTATCATGGCACTCTATATGATACTTGCACAACTAGGTGGAGGACACTTAGATCACCCAATTTACTTTGCCAGTAGGAAGCTAACACTAACTGAAAGGAATTATGCAACCACATAATGTAAATCTTTGTCTATGGTTTATGCTCTATAAAAGTTTAGGCAATATCTTTTGGCCACTCCATTTACATTCTATACAGATCATGAGACCTTGAAGTATCTTGTCAACAAACTAGTACTACATGGGAGAATTTGCCATTGGATTGTCATATTTCAAGAATTCTAATTTTCCATAATAGTGAAACTTGAGAAGACTAACTATGGACCTTATCATTTATCTCGAATTAAGATTGAATACCTCTCACATGCCATAGAAGATGATCTTCTTGATGTACATCTCTTTTGAGTTGCTTGAGTACTTGAAGAAATGGAGGATATTGCAACATTTCTTAACACTGGCTATGCACCTGACTCTCTCACCACACAGGAGAAAAAGTAACTTGTAGCCTGCACCACACCTTATAAACTCATCACAAGAGATCTTTATAAAATGGATCATGATGAGGTGTTTCATTATTGTGTAATGCAACATGAATGCCCAAAAGTATTATGAGAAGTCCATGAAGGTATTGTTAGAGGACACTATGCTAGAGAGGCTACCACATGCAAGGTGCTACTTGCTAGACTTTAGTGGCCAACTTTGTTCAAAGATGTAAAGGTGTATGTTAAGCAATGTGATGTTTGCTAGCATGTAGGAAAACCTAATAGGAGAGATGTTATGCCTTGCAACCCATTCCTTCTTAAGAACAATTCAAAAAGTGGGTTATTAATTTTATGGGGCTCATCACTCGATCAAGATGACAAATGGGATCTTGATACATCATTGCAACAATTGACTATGTGTTGGGTTGAAGCAATGCCAACAAAATATTATATTATAACAACTATTACCTGATTCATCTGGGAGAACATTATAGCATGGTTCAGATGTCCCTTAAGCTTCACTAGTGATTGTGGAGCCCACTTCTTGAATGAGATGATTCGCATCTTATTGGTTGAGTTCATAATTGCACACCACAAGATGACACCATACCACTCACATGCTAATGAAACTATTGAAGCCTTCACTTTAACCAAAATCTACAATATTAGCCAAACTAATTTGGATGATAGAGTATCTATAGTACTTTAGGCCTATTGAACTACCTACAAGCATCTCAATAAAATCACACTATTCAACGTAGTGTATGGAAAGGAAGTGGTTATGCCCTTGGAGTTCTTGGTCCCATCTCTTCAGATAGTGCATAGAAAAAAACTAGATGATGAGGCCTCTTTGAAAGCCCAATTAGATGATTTGATGAAACTAGATGAGACTCGATTTCTCACCCATTGGAGTCAAGATGTCGAGAAACACAAACAAAAATGATGGCATGATCAAAATCTAAAGAAAAAAGTCTTTTCTCTAGGCATGAAAGTTTTTTTTATATGAATCCAAGTTTGTGTGCCACCCTGGAAAACTTCGCATCCATTGGGATAGACCATTCATAGTTCATAGTATTTGACCTACCAGAGCTAGTCGATTAAAATGAATGGATGGTCAATTCCTCTTAGGGCACTACAATGGAAGTCAGCTTTGGTTGTATTTTGATTCAATTTAACTAAAATTTTATAGTCACTAAGGCTTAAGGCCATTATGTTATGATTTACTATTTTCAATAAAAAGCATTGCCTTTGTGGCGCACATCTTTCCTTTAATGTAATCTTAAGTTTTTGTACATAATGTGTTTTCATGGAGGACCACAAACCTTTTTAGTGTGGGGTAAGGAATCATATATGTTAATGTAATAATGATAAGTACGCAAGTTAAGCAAGGCACATAAGACATGTGGGTGCTGAAGTACCAAAGGAGCAAAAGTCATCTAAGGTGCATAAGCAATCAAATGCACGTGAGGCATTTAATGCACTTTGAGAGGTTCCCACCATATGAGTAACAACTATCTTCCAATACACCAAAAAGGTGGAACACAATTATCTGCCACTTCAAAAAAATCCATGAGAAGGGATGGGCCATTAATGCGATGAGGTTAGTTATGGTGAGAAGCGTGTGAATAGAATGATGGGATAAAACCATTAAGGCATTAAATGATTAATACAATATTCAAAGTACAAAGGACATTAAAATATTTACATTTATGGCTAGAAGTGACAAGGAGAGGGAAGGAATTAATGAAGGTAAACCCCCTCGAAGAGCCTATAAATAAGATTGTTGAATCCATTTTACACTTTACCTTGCATTAATCTTCAAAGTGCTAAGAACGAGCGATGAACCAAAAAGCCAAAGACCATGACAAAATTGAATTTATTACAAAACAAAGTGTTTACAAGGTTGGTGAATTCATGAAGGTTTTTACTAAGGTGAGAAAGGAGGTTGTTAAGTCCAGATTGGTGGATAGGAGTGGAAATCTTTGAAGTTACAGGTTCTAGGTCTGTCATTGATGAAGCATGAAGATTGAGAGCTAAAGTAAGTTAGTATGCCATCATATATTCTTTTGGGAACATGGGATGGCCATGCATTAACCTTTGAGCTCCATTAAGGGTAATGTGTCCTAAGAAAAAGGCCAAAGACTCGAGAAGCTACCAACTATACTAGAGGAGGAACAGGTGAGTGAAAATTGGTTCCCTATTAGAGAAGAGGCTTCAGAGAACCAAAAAAAAGACCAAAAATAGTACAACATGTGAAAGGAGAGACAAGAGATCACAAAGAAGAAAGGGAAAATATGGTGAAGAAAGGGAAGCAGGCACAAGCATCGCTAGCACAAAATACCCCAACATCTCCCCCTCCATCTTTATTAATAGAGGAAATGCAATACCTAGAGTCGGTTTTATGCTAAGAGAACTGGGTCTCCAAGGTATCAACTGCCACAATATTTGACTATAACCACCACTAGCTTGGGAATGAAGTATATTTGTACAATGACTACCAAGTCAAGATCACCAATACAAGAAATCAAGTGGTTTATGACTTGTCTATTGAAAACTAGCTGGACCAAGCAAGCCTCTTCCAACTTTTCAAACTACCATACTTTGGAAAACCTATAGAGGTAGTACAATTTCTCCTCTCATTCATTCATGAGGACTACATCTACTTCACTGGGTGAAATATGAAGATCACCCCAGAAAGGATCAGTAAAGTCATGAGACTATAGTGCTTGGGGTGAATGTATTGGATGACTTAGCTGATACATAGGAGATTCAGTGGACTACCATGATGCTTATGTACCAAAATCAAGGGTATGCAATGCATATCAAGAATTTGTAGGATCCTTCCCTCAGAGTCATGGCATAGATCATTTCCACCAAGATCAGAGGGATTGATCATTAGAAGGAGGTGGACATGGCCCACCTATACATTGTCCACCAAGTCTCTCAAGGACTAAAGTACAATTGGGTGTTGTACTTTATCTAGAAAATAATTGAGGACGTAAAAAGGCCCATAAGATGCCCAAGTATAGGTTTCCTTGGGAAGTAATCCTTTTATTGTTTGTCTTTGACAAGATCAGGGTGCTAGATTACAGCTCAGGCTCATTGAAGTGGGTACATCCTCCCACTCACAGGTCCCCCGCTGAGCATTTCAAAGCATTCACTTGTCCCTAGCACATTACCCCCTCATACCAGATGAAGATGAGGTATTGGTTTGATAGGACGAAGGCGGCATTTGGAAATGAATTATACATCCTAAAGGATTTGTTGCCTTGGCTATATACCAAACATAATTTGTTGTAAAGCAACATTACTCTCTAGGGCACATTCACATGAATCCATTGAGAGAGCTTTCAACATGGCTTAAGCTACCATATGCCTTCTTCGTGAGATACTTCATATACTCCATTAATCAGATATATGATGCATAACCAATCATCCTGTAGGTGGAAAGGATTGATGCGAAGTGCCACACCCTCTAAGAAATGTATGTATATCTAGGCAAGAAGGCCTTTATGGGGAGGATAGAGATGGACTTAACTGATATCAAGGTTAAGGATATCTTGGTCAGGGAACAAGTACATAAATTATTCTATATGTTATACCCCTACTAGTACCCTCAAGATGGAGACCCTAAAGAGAGGCTCCCCTAGGTGCTATAGCCATAGAAGAAGTGATTAGAGTTGAGCACCAGTTCAAGTGGGTGTCAAGCCCAACAAAAATGGCAAAGGATGATAGAGGTTCAACCCTCCAAACCCACTACTTCTCATCTTTCCACACCACATCCATTTCCACCTCACCCTTCACCTTCACCACCTCATCCATCTTCATCCCCTCCTCACACTTCATCTCTTCCTTCCTCACCATCCCCTATTCATTCCACTCTTCCCCACTCACTGAACCCAAAACCTTTATCTCCTCAACCCACTCCACCTTCTCCACCTCTACGACCACCTTTGCCTCCACCGTCTCCAAGAACTACCATAGGGTCTGCCCCATAACAGCCTCCAAGGTGAGTAGCCCAATAGGAGACTCCTCAAGTACAAATCCATGGTTTGGGATCAAAATTTGAAAAGACTCCATCCCTAATACAAGAGGTTCCATCTGATGATCCCCAACTTGATGTTGGAGTAGTAGCTAGTGAGATAGCCATATGAAGCCATCAAGAGGCTAAGCTTGAATGGGACCCAAACAAGGGGAAGGGGCCAACTAAAGAAGAGCAAGAACAGAGAGAGTTGTCCACTATGTGTGAACATTACTAGTTTGGTGTAGATGATAAGGACCTATATCTTTGGTCATACTTATACCCCAAGGACATGACTCCAAACACAAGGAAGTATGTGTCCTTCCTTCTAGAGATGTACAATCAGGAGTCCTAGTTTGACATTCCTCTAGATTGTATTTTTTATGGCCTAGATGCTCTAGGACTACCAGACCTAATGAGAATTGATCCATAGAGGCTTACTCTAATAATGGTAAGTGCCACATTTTTTAAAATGGCCATGGAAATGACACTCTAGAACATTTTTTTAGATTTTGATGCATGCACAGTGGAAAGGAAACATGCCAGGGTAGTGGAGATGTACAATAAAGCAATTATAGAGAAGTAAGCGCTCGTCGAGGAAGTGGCCTCCTTGAAACAAAAGATATAAGAGGCCACGAAGGTAAAAGTAAGAGTTTTAAACCTTTGCAAAACAATTTTGAAGGAGGATCTGGCACTTGCAGATGGTGTACCACTTAATGGAGATGCCATCGAGAAATTAGAGACGTTGGTTAAACTTTTTCTCAAAAAACACAAGGAGTACCCCATTCCAAGAGATGAGGGGAGAGAAATAATTGAATAGTTAACCACAGTAGTTGACATTTGCAATCATGCCTTGGAGAGAGTTGGGGAAGTTATCCCCATTTTGGATAATATTTTCTCATGGCTCACATGCCCAAATAAAGTCTTGGAGGCTCAACTCCAAGCTGAAGAAATAAAGAGACAACAAATAGTTGATGCTACCCTTTTAATAAAATATCATGTTGAGCATGCGAAGGCATTAAAGGATGGTGAAATGATGGAGGGATCTATTAATAACCATCATCAACAGATAAATGTGAGTTTTGTCACACTCTATGGACAGGTTGATAAGGAGGTCTCTACATTGGAAGATGTTCAGAAAGATGCTAGCACAGTTTTAGATGAATAGGTGAAGAAGATCGAGACTCCAACCTAACTTGAGGATCTGAAAGAATCAAAATAGGTAATTAAGGGAATAACTATGTAGATCCTTAAAGCATTGTCCCATTGGGACAATCTATAAAAAGAAATAGAACAAAAGGCACCTGAAATTTTGGAAGATGCCAGTGCAGCTTAGTCTACGATGGACTAAGGGCATAGTGTGGGGTGATGTTGGCCCCTAAAATTTGACTAAGTATTGTTCCGTTTTGGCATGTGAAGTGGAAGGATCATTATCTATTTTGATGCAACTACCAGTACGACATGAAAGGACCATGGCCCAGGAGGGCCATGGCACATACCTAATAGGCATAAAAGTATCATGGCATAAAACTTGTTGGGTGTGGAAGGATAATATCATAGAAGAACCAACATGAGAGGATCCATTCAGAAGAAAATAAGTCATGAGGGACCTAAAATAGAGGACTCAAAATAAAATCAAAAGACTAGGGGAACGTATGGGAAATGGAGTGTGAGGGACATGGGAGCAGTTAAAAGAACAATTCAAATGGGACACTTCAACCCCATTGGTCGAATATTTTGTACCAACTCATGAGGAACGTAAAACTTAGCCATTAGAATATAGCATAGAGTGAGGATCTATGGGCGCAAGGACTCGAGTCTACAAGAATAACTGATTGTAAGAGCCATGACTCTTAGTTTGTGGGGAGTTCATTTACCATTTGTTCATGGTATTTATAATATTGGCACTTTGTCAGGCATAAACAAGTATAAATACCCCTATTTTAATCATTTGCATGGATGATCTGATAGAGAATAAATGATAAAGCTTTATCTTGTAATCCATCAAGCAACTAAATAGAAATCAGTTTCTATTGAATTGTGTTACAAGTGATGAAATATTCTAAGTGTTAAAAGATGGATATGGTTTATCTCTATGTTATTGGTATCTTTTTCTTTTTTTACTATTGTTAGATACTAATGATGATCCTAGTAATGGTGGTAGTTATATCTGGGACAAGAAGGATAATAGTAGTATGTTTATGGTATTAAATAATCATTTAAGAGTTATATTATGAAGGATGAACAAACATACATCATTGTGTTACAAAGCCTTTGGGAACTGCTCTTTCACTGTGCGCTTTGGGTGAGTGCGTGAGACTTAACCCTCACGTGATAGGGCCAGTGCATTAGGTTATTGGGGGAAACTTTAGTGCCAAAGTTGAAACTAACTAAAAGAACCCAACATTGAGGTACCAATTCCACATATCAAAGAGAGAAACCCTAAGACCAAAAGGTATCCCAATATACCTCGTAATCTCCCCATGTTTAATTTGTTTCCATTCATGAGGTATTCATTGAAGAACAGACCTTGTTTAGATCATCAAAAAATTAGTTTTATCATGAGTAAGCTTAGATCCTGAAACTGCATAATATAGTTCTAAAATATCCATCGTATTAGAGATATCTTTTTCAAAATTTTGTAGAAATAACAAGTTGTTATAAGCATAGTGTGAATTTATTACAACATCATTATGAGGAATATAAATTCCTAAAATGAGCTTTATTTGATTGGCATATTGAAACAGGTAACCCAAGGCATCAACTGTAAGGACATAAAGGAATGGAGATAAAGGGCATCCTTGTCTGATGATCTCTATAAAGGAAATGTGTTTGTCATCATATTGTTAATAATAATCCAAACATTAGCATCTTGAATAACATTTGAACATGAGATTGAATTTTTGGACTGAAACCCAACCATTGTAACATTTTAAGGAAGAAACTCTAACGTATTTTGTCATATGCTTTATCAAAATCAAGTTTGATCAAAATAACATTATGTCCCATTTGTTGATCCCATTCACATGTTTCCCATGTAAGAACAAGATTATCAAGATTATATCTACCTGCAAGAAACCTCATTTGTTTAGCTCTTAAAATTCCTTGCACCACTGTTTTAATCCTCATAGCCAGAGCTTTTACAATAATTTTATAAGAGGTATTAAGGAATGTGATGGGGTGTCAACTAGAATTAGTATCTTACTTTGTCCCTTTAGGAAGAGTTTGATTATGCCACCATTAATGTTCTTTCCTAATGATCCTTTCTTAAAAGCCTCTAGGTATAAGCACTAAAAATATTCCTTAATAAGATGCCACATAGCCTGGTATAATTCCATTGGAAGCCTATCGTTGCCTGGACTTTTGAAGAGGCCATAGAGAAAAGAGCTTTTTCTAATTCTTCCAAAGAAAGAATTTTGTCTAGAAAATGACTATATTCAGAGTCTATTTTGTTAGGAATATGCTCCCTAACAACATCCTCAAGGGCTTGTTGAATATCCTGCCATTGGTCATCTTTGAAAAGCTCCTCATAAAACCTTTTATATATATATATATATATTGAAGCACAATAGATTCATCCCTTATAGTGCCAATTCTTTCCTTTTTATGTTTGTAATTAATATAGTTGAAAAAATACTTTGTGCCCTTGTTACCTTATTTTATCCACTACAGTCTGGATCTAATTTTTGCCCCTTATCCTCTATAATTATCAAATTTATGCAATTATGCTTATGTTGAAACAATAGAACTTTGAAGTCTAGTATTACTAGGATCAACATTAAGAAGTTTTCTATCATGAACGAGTTTCCCTTGGAGAGATTTTTCCCTTCATTTTCGCTACCGAGCCATTCTTTTACCAAATGAATGAAGAAAAGTGATACATTGAGAAATGGCTGCACACCACCAATCGATCCAAGAATCCCCTTGTTCCATTTTGGGTATAGAGTTCCAGATTCCCTTAAGGGCAGCGAGACAAACAAGATTCTTTAAGTGGGAAATATTGAGTTTGAAGGGGAGAGAATTGTCAATACTTAAATTTTGAGACAAGGAAATGCTCCAAAAAATGGGATAGTGATCTGAAAGGGTGGTAGAATAGTCCACCTAAACACATAAACCCATCGAGTCATGGACCAATAGTAAAATAAGAGATGAATAAAATCTAGCTAATGTGCTCAATTTCCTATCACCTCCAATCCTATAGTTGGACCAAGTAAACCAATTTGTGGAGTGGATGGTGAATTTATTATGAATGGGGTCAACAACACCCAAGGAATTTTGACATTATAGCCAAATATCAAATTATTCTTTGTTGAGATTAAGTTGTTTAGGCCAGCTATAGTCTTGATGATGTTTCACCATGTTAAATTCACCACCTCAAATCCTATCTGATAGGACCTAGGAAGCACAATTGATTACCATGTTCAAGCAACTAAACACGGAATTTAACTAGAATCACAACTAGAATTCAGAAATAACACAGAATATGAGAGACAATACCCAATTGTATTAATACTCTTTCAGAAAGAAATTACAATGAAGAGACGCCACACTCTTCCACACCTTACAAGCTTCCCACACCAAGTGTACAGTAATTCACTTTCAAGAGTTCACTCTCTCAATTATAGTCCCAACACACAACTCAAACACAGAGTTGGTGTTCACCTCCAACCAGTCAGCATCACTACTGCCAGTACCACCAGTCAGTATCACTACTTCCAGTACACAAGTACTCCACGTACTCCATGACTGAGTACACACCGTACTCTAAGTAGATCTCCCCTGATATTGCTACCTATTGTGTTGCCGATCTCCCTGATCTTACTGCCACCTACAGATCAACTTGGTTTTGCAACACCTGTAAACCTAGACCACACACACACACACTTTTGAAAATCAATGATCTTACTTACCATGTAGATCTCTCTACACCCTGAAGAACCCTTGTCGTTGCCTCACCAAGTCCTTATGATTCTCCAAACCAGTACCCCGATGGATCTTCTACCAGATCTTGCTATCCCACAGATCTACTTGATCATACACACTCGGCACCCCTGTGGAACTAAGAGGAACACACATTGCTCTCTTCACTCTGAAGGAGCTAACCAAGCTCTCTCAAACTAGCACACTTTACAATATAGCCTATGAGTCTCTTAAATAGATCTCATGCAAACAATAATTAGACATCCAATTACAATAATTAGATCCACAGCTCCAAGACTAAAATTAGCCTTTAACATGCAAACAACCGGTTCATTAACAAGCTGTTCGTGAAACTGACAGTTTCAAAACCGCACAGGCGACCGACGTCGGTCCCTGTCTAGCTGGAGATGACCGACGTCAGCCGATCTTGACCGATGTCAGTTGCTCTACTCACTGGATATGACTGACGTTAGTTGATCAGACTGACATCAGTTGCTCTGTAACTCAGCAACCTCTCAACAACCTCCTCCATGTTTGCATCAGTGAATCTTTTAGCTCCACAACCTAACAATCTCCCACTTGGAGATAAACAGCTGCACTGTACCTGTACCTATACACCATCTAATTTGTTTCATGGCTTGTATTCCTCTTCAAGCTCAATCCTGAAGACCAACCACCACACATCTTGTGATGCAAATCCTGTCATCCAAGTAACCTGCCACATTCGAAGTGCCTGACCCTACATAGCATGTATACTTGCTGCTAGTCCCTCTCAGATACGTGAGAACCCACTGAACCGCTTTCCAGTGCTTCCTTCCCAGATTGGCTCCAAACTTGCTGATAGCTCCCATTGTGTGGGAAACCTCAGGTCTAGTACGCATGTACTTAACCTCATCATGTGAATCAAGACATTGTTCATAGAACTGTCCAACCATCAACGTGTTAATCGGTTTCACACAATCATCTAGAGACAAAATCAACTTGTGATCTTCCATGTCTCTAGAAACACACTGATGCCAAAGAATTTAGCTCTTCCAAATTCTTCATGACACACCTCTGAACTAACTTTACCTTTAGCTCAGAAAAACCTATATGTGTAACCCTATCATCAAGCAAACACACAACATACAGTAACAAGATGATGTTGCAATCATCACCCACCTGGTAAAGAAACCACAATGGTTACAATGACATTGACTAAAGCCATGCTTTGTCATCCACCTGTCAAACCTGTACCACTGTTTTGAAGCTTCCTTAAGACCATATAACCTAGCCTTCCATCTCACGTATCTATTCTCTCTATTCTTTAACCAAGGAATCCATTCATCTTTCAGTGCTTTCATACCGGCTGGCAACCCTACCAAATCCCCCATTTGGTTCTACATCCTAGAAATCAAATTCCTCATTCATGCCATGTTCCCACTATTTTCTGGATCATTTCTGCTCTACAATGAACAACAAGTATAAAGAAGAGGAATAACGAATTTGAGGCTTACTTACCCTTTTAGTCCCCCATATGGGCGTTTGAGACTCTTTGACAACTTACTATTCGCCCAAAATTTGTTTCAGTGACCGACCTCGGTCATCACACAGTCTGCATTCGACCGATGTCGGTTCCATGCGACTGTCTTGACTATTGACACCGATTTCCTGACCGACATCGATGTCTACCTATTACCGACGTCGGTCTTACCCTGACTGACACCATCGGCTCTGGTCTACACATGACCGACATCGACACCTGTCTATTCGATGCTGGTTCCTCCTGACCGACGTCGGTACCTATGTTCTCTTGTGAGTGATGACTTTTTACTCGCAAGCTCTCTTTGGATCAAAACCCTATCCAAACTGCCCTGCTCAGAGTTACTCAACCTTCTCCACTGATCTCTGTCCATCATCTCCTCCATGAACACCAAGGCTTTCCAATTCTTAAGTCTGTCAAAGACATCTGACTTCCTCTTAAGAACATGCATCTCTTTCTTACTCATGTGACCAAGCCTACAAAGCCACATCTTTGCAACAGAGGGAGAATCAATAATATAAGTAGATAGATAAAGGATACCTACTTTCTTACCACCTGCTAATTCAAGTGCATTTGCTGTGAGAGTTTCTGTGCATCTCTCATCACCCAACTTTTTTGAAGAAATTAGCCACATCTTCAAGACTGGGACCTACATGACCTCCTTCAACACCCATGTGTTGGCCATCTGCAATTTCAGTCGTACTTCCCCTTTGCCAAAACTTTGACAAGGCACACCAGCGCCTAAATAAATCTTTTCAAAGTCTTCAAGCACCTTAACATGGAAAAATACTCTATTTCAGGCTGCATGGAAAGAGGCAACATAATCTATAACACAAGATTCTACTTTATCCAAGGAACATACCAGAGCATCCTATGCAACAACACCTGCAACATCTGCTTCTTCAATTCCTTCATGCTGATCTTCTACCAACCAACAATATTTCTTTACCTGCTCTTTCTTTCCATAACACCATAATTGACTATTCGTGCCTTTGAGTTCCACTATTCTTAGCTTACTTTCTTCTGCCATTGCTATACTCCCACTCAATCAGAAACCCCTGAGAGTGACATGTAATCAAACACAAACCTGCTCCCTCCAACCTTAGCTCTGATACCACTTGATAGGACCTATGAAGCACAATTGATTACCATGTTCAAGCAACTAAACACAGAATTTAACCAAAATCACAAGTAACTAGAATTCAAAAATAACACAGAATATGAGAGACAATACCCAATTATATTAATACTCTTTCAGAAAGAAATTACAATGAAGAGACGCCACACTCTTCCACACCTTACAGGCTTCCCACACCAAGTGTACAATAATTCACTTTCAAGAGTTCACTCTCTCAATTACGGTCCCAACACACAACTCAAACACAGAGTTGGTGTTCACCTCCAACCAATCAGTATCACTACTGCCAGTACCACTAGTCAGTATCACTACTGTCAGTACACAAGTACTCCACGTAGTCCACGACTGAGTACACACCGTACTCCAAGTAGATCTCCCTTGATATTGCTACTTGTTGTGTTGCCGATCTCTCTAATCCTGCTGCCACCTATAGATCAACTTGGTTTTGCAACACTTGCAAACCTAGACCACGCACACACACACACACTTGCAAATCAATGATCTTACTTACCATGTAGATCTCTCTACACCCTGAAGAACCCTTGTCCTTGCCTCACCAAGTCCTTATGATTCTCCAAACCAGTACCCCGATGGATCTTCTACTAGATCTTGTTATCCCACAAATCTACCTGATCATACACACTTAGCATCCCTGTGGAACTAGGAGGAACACACCTTGCTCTCTTCACTCTGAAGGAGCTAACCAAGCTCTCTCAAACTAGCACACTTTACAATACAGCCCATGAGTCTCTTAAATAGATCTCATGCAAACAATAATTAGACATCCAATTACAATAATTAGATCCGCAGCTCCAAGACTAAAATTAGCCTTTAACATGCAAACAACAAGTTCGTTAACAAATTGTTCATGAAACCGATAGTTCTAGAACTACACAGGCGATCGACGTCAATCCCTGTTGCCTAGAGATGACCGACGTCGGCCGATCCTGACCGATGTCGGTTGCTCTGCTCACTGGATATGACTGACGTCGATTGATCAGACTGACATCGGTTGCTCTGCAACTCAACAACCTCCTCCATGTTTGCATCAGTGAAGCTTTTAGCTCCACAACCTAACACTATCCATAGTAGGTAAATTAATGGACAACTAATCCCAAAGCTTAGTTCGTTCTTTGGTGAAATTTGAGGCAAAAATAGAGCAAAATCCAATGAGTTGTCAATTAATAACAATAAGGGCCCAAACACAACTATATGAAGGGTCCTCACCCTTATCAATGACATATTTAGAGATCCACGGCAAAATCCCAATAACAACTCCACCTCTGCCATCTATATGAGATGTATGCAAAAAAAACCATCTTTCCAAACATTACATAAAGATGCCTCAAGTCTAGTGTTATTGAGCTTGACTTATTGGAGGAATAACACATTAGGCTCCCATTTCATAGCCACCTCTTTTACTTTAAACTTACGATGAGGGAGTGAAATCCCTCTTACATTCTAAGAGATTAAGTTATAATTCATGATGAAGATTAATAGAATCATCATCCTGAGATAACACATTGACATTGTTAGCAAGAGTAACATCATGATCCCTGGGTTGTCGATCATTAGGGGCAAAATAAGGTGATCTAGATCTATGATGGGGGTAAAGAGTAGGAGAACATGAATCACGAGTAAGAGGTTGAGGAGAGGAATGATGAAGAGTGGGGATGGATTCACAGACAAAGAGTTTGGGAGATGAAGGAGGGGGTGAGGGATAATAATCTTGGGATGAAGAATGAGAGATAGGAAGAAAGGAAGAGCTAGATGGCTCTTTCCTCTTCCTAACAATTCTCCACCCATCTAACATAACCACATATTTAAAGGAAGGGGTAGACTCAATCGGGGTAGTGGAAGGAATGAATGGGTTGGGAGAAGGAGGTGACGAGTGAGGAGTAGGCTGAGAGATGAAAGGAGGAGCTGCTTGGTTGAGGGAGATAACATGGCCACTAGATGAAGAAGGATTCAAGGGTGGTTGAGTAAATTTATTCCTCTTGATAAGATACTCATGAATCAGATGACCTTCTTTTGGTAATAAAAGCATGCATTTGGCTTATTTAAATAGACTAAAGGCTAATCCAATTCAAAACATGGGCCAATAAGTTTAATGTTCTCAGGGAATGGTCTATTCAAGTCTATTTCCATGCGTACCCTCAAATGAACCCTTAAACTTGAAAACTTATCAGAGTTATGCTTGCACTAGATTACTCTACCCCACTGGGCCGTAATGTCCTTTAAAAAGGGTCTAAAATCTGGATTAAGGTAAGGTAACTCGACCCACATGGGATAATATGAACAAGACAGACTTTCAGGATGGAAATTAAAGCTCCAATCCTGAAGGTAATAGACTTGCCCACAAATAATCCAAGTGCCATATTGAAATACGGCTTGACCATGATATGTTGATTTGAACATACAAGAAACACACCCTTTTCCTAGGCCTCTTAATGCCTCAATTTCCAATCCTCGATTTTCCCAATTCATACACGCCCATTTATAAAAAATTACTTCACTAGGAATACCTCTGAAAAAATAGAATAACATTTCTATTTTGGCATTCAAAAATAGAGTCAATAACATCATTAGGAAGTTGTATTTCTAGGGTTTTACTCGAATTAGAGTGCGAGTGTTCTTTCGGCATTAATTCATCTAGATTTTCACCTACATTGAAATTAACTTACAATGCATGATAAGAGATAATTGGGGGCTGCTATAAAGCTTGTCAATTCCAATTCCTAAAAAGCTGAATATGAGCAGTTGAGCTTCAAACACCCTGTGATCCCAAAATTAACTTGATGCAATACAATAATTCATTCAAGCATGACATGGGAACTTGAAATATTTTAAATCTGAATAGATTCAATCGAATATTTTTAATATGAATACATTCAAACCTTTTGAGAGATATTACTTTGCAATAATGTGTTGATGACATTGATTAAATCATGCACTTGGCTTAGAGGTTTTCATCACATGTGGATGATGAGTTTTTTGACGTTAATGCTACTATCTCTATCTATTGTTGTAACATTGTTAATGGCTCTCCTTTAGGCTTAAGAGTGTTATGGTTGCTTTCATTGACACATGTATAAATTAATTGCCTCTCAACTATTTTGAAGGGTTAAAGTATCTTTTATCATCTTTTTTTTCAACATTTCCTTTCAAAAATTGCTTTTATCGTGTAATTATTTTTTGTAGTTTTTCATTTCTATATTTTATTATTTAAATAATATTTTTATTTTTGTCATTATTTAATTTCTAATATTTGATAGGAATATTTTTTAATTTTGTTTCCATAGTTATTTAGTTTATAATATTTGACAGGTCATACAATGAGGTAAAATATCGTATATGGAAAAATCGACCCTGAAACATCGACCTACATGTTCAAAATCACCAAAACATAAGATGATCCAACACACCTTGAAATATTTCACCATTTTCATTATATGTAAGAATGTATTTGGATGCCAAAATAAGTTTGTTTAAAGTAATTGTGGGGGCAGACCAAACAAGATTTGAATCGTCATGTAATGCTTTAATTTATGATGGCTTACATTCTTCATGGAAAGTGATAGTCTCTTTTCCCAAACTCTATGTCAAAATTACAACTCCCTTGGTTTTGATTAGGTAACATCTATATTAGCTAGTTGAAAAGCCCAACATGTTGGGGTTGGGCCAACTGTGGGTGATCGAGTTTTGTCTTGGTGATTGGAATAGAGAGATTGTTTTGATTACAATGGTGTTGGAAAAATTAGAAGCAACCAAGAGCAATTTAGAATTTTAGGTTTGGGATTTGGATAAAAATTTGAAGCGAACATAGGTATATACAATCAATATCAAGATTGAAGTTGTAAATGCTTCGATTGTTTGTGATTATTTTTCCAAGCCATCCATCAAGGTGATCAAACACAGTTTGATGTGGTTGATGAAAAAACATTTACATATTGTACTTAGGCATGATCTACACCAACAATCATCAACATTCCAATTCCAAACCTTCATTGAAATGTGTCATCTAGATTTTGTGATAGATTGTATTTGTGTTTGTTGGGATTTAAGCCGACGCTTAGGCATTTAGAAGATTGTACAAATTTAAGGCAATTGTTGGATTGACATGACTTGCATCCATCAAAAAGGGGTGCCCAACTTGCAAGGTGGTAGGTTCTTTGATTGGATGTTTGCTATCGCGAAGGGTTGAGGAGGATAATATGGTGTTTATTTTATTGTGAAAAGGCTCCATGCCTAATGTGCAATTCAAATCAATGCTATAATGACAATGATATGGACACAAGACATTGAGGTTCCAAAGTCTATATTCTAACTTATGTTCATCTATATATTGACACCTAAAGAAATTACATCAATGCCATATAGAACTTACAAGTGATGAAATATTTTAAAAGGGCAATAACAAGGTATTTCATGTGATATCATACACCAGAGGGCCCATATCATACACATGCCCTGACTTCATGGTAGTTGTTGGATTTACATACCCTGCACCCATTACAAAGGGGTTTGTAGCTTACAGGGTGGGGGCATATTTTATTGACTATTTTCTATTTTATTACAAAAATACTCCACGTCTGATGTATGGATCGAATCAACAATGCAATGGTGTTGATGTGGGGGCAATACATTGAGGTTATGGAGTTTATCTTGTTGTTTTCATTGCAATTGAAGTGAGCACCAAGGCTTTTGTAAAGTGCATGCCATATGGGTGCATAAGGGGGAATAGTTCATGATACAATGTGAATGTCGTGGTAGAGGAGTCATTGGTTGAGAGAAAAGGTGGTTGATTGGCAATCAGGCCAAAGTGACACAAAGAGTTGGTGGGTTTAATTCTCAAGTAATAGGGGGTGCCCAAATCAAATACTTAAAAGGGGAAAACACTCCACAAATGAAAATAAAACACATACCCAAAAAATCATGAAAATTAAATATACATTTCTTCCAACGTAACTTGCACATTCAAAGCAAATATGCCAATTCAAAAAATTGGTAGACAATAACAATTTTCAAATCAGATAGATCATGATAGTTTTGTTTTGGGTAAGGGTTCAGGTGTCGCACCCTTCCTTGGGACATGTGACAACTAAGCCTTTTAATTATTGTCTAGATGAATTCCTTTGTGTGTGGTGGAGAGGGAAGAGATCCCTTCTATCGATAATAAGGTTGGCATTTACAACACCCAATTCCACCTCCCTTAACTCATAACTTGGTTAATGACTTCCTGACATTGTGAAGCCTAGATAACATCAAGTCTGTCTATTGCACGATCATATTATTTATATTAATATTAACACTAATGCATCATTAGAAGGAGAATTATAATACTGTTGTGGGGAAATGGTTGGTAGTTTCAAGCTTGTAGAGGATACCAATAATTGCAATACGGTTGTCCTCAGGTTGATAGACCATGTGTAACTCTAGAGGGTACCCGAGCACATGAAATCAGGCGCATACACCAAACCCAAAATTAAATATAAGTAGGTAGAATAATTCTTTGTAGGTATAATTACAACCACTTGTTATTTATGGCATGTTGAGATAGGCGATGCCACTATTTTGCATTTTGAATCCTTTGTAGTTGGTTGCTTGGATTAGATTGAGATGACCAAGTCCTAGAGGAAAAAAAATGAAAAAAAGTCATCCTCTACAAATGGAAAAAAGTAAGCTATATAAATTTGCATTATCATCTTCTTGGGGGGCATGTTTGTGAGGAAGCCTCCTTACCTTGTAAATTTCATCAACATTGGTGACTTTTAGAATTTGTTGATGGTGTGATGTAATTATCATATGCCTCCCTACCCTGAAGTCACTATAATTCCCTACAAGAGCTTCAAGATGCTTAGGTATTTGAATATCATCGAGGAGGAGAAATTTCTAATCTCTGATATAGTCTTCTAAGAGAATACATGCCTTGTAAATTGCTCCTACATGACCCCTTCCATTTGAGGTGCTCCACTTCTTAGCTTCTAAAATGGGATCCCCCATTTCATGAGCTTCAATTCTATTTCCAAACATTCCTTTAATTCATTAATAGGTTGGGGGCACACTTAACGTAGGTGAAATGTCATGAGAAACAACTGTTGGTTGCATTCAGTGCCAACACTCGATGTTCCAACCACACGACCAAGTTAAGACATATGCGATGGTGCTTCTAAGAAGACAAGTGCCTGCACTTAAAAAGGTCTTGATGTTGCCGAAAAAACACAATGAACTACCTCTAATACTTTACAAGTATATTAATTTATACAAAGTTTTGTCAATCACATTGATGTAACAAGTATATAACATAATATATTTTAATGCATAATATACTATATAATATATAATCTATAATACATTAACATATATAATATAATATACTACAATATATTAAAATAAATAATATAAAGTCATGTAATATATTAAAAAATATGTGAAAACATATTAAAATATAATATTAAAATTTAAATTATAATTATAAGAAAATAAATTATAATATATTAACATAAAATATATAAAAATATAATATAATATATTAAAATTAAAATTATAACTATAATAAACTAAAATTATAATATATTAACATATATAGTATATTATGTCAGTGGATCGTACAATCAAAGGTAAGCTTCAAAGTGGTTCGAATCAAGTGGATTTCATTATGTGAACTACCCATTTCGAAGTAAATCAATTTGTAACTGGTAAAAGACGTTTTTTTTAATTTAAATAAATGATGAAAAAGACTGGATGACAAGGCATCCAACAAATTTCCATCCCAAATTACATTCTTTCTAACATAATTTACAGTGTTCAGTATAGTAGTTGTAACCTACACAAAGGAATATATAACAATGAAGGTGGTGTCTAATTTGAGATACATCAGACCACCATACTATTTGGAGAGAATATACAAAGACTCGTAGAGATTCAATCCTAAATTTAATATTTGTTATAGAAGGTTTCTGAATAAAATTGTGTATTAGTTTTTTGATCGACGTTTCAGTTCAAACTCCATAAACCATCATCAGGGTGAGAGAATGAATAGGTAGATTTGTAGACTTAGCTCTTACTTTATAGATATAACCATGTAGTCCAGTGATGTCATTGTGAGTCAGGGAAGTGTGGGCCCCCTCAAGGAATAAGAAATTACCTCAAAACCCAAATTGAAGAATTTAAATTACCTCGGTTAAGTGTAGGATCTCATCCCCTAAGTGTTCCTCATCACAAATTTTAAACGCCCTCATGGTAAAGGTTTTTAGGACCCTTGATTTCTGAGGGGGATGGTGGTTGGAATCTACGTGGAGATAGAGATCAGTGTGAGTAGATTTATGATATATCTTGCGAGAGAAAGAACTGTCCACATTTCTAGAGAGGAGGACGTCTAAGAAAGGCTACCTCTAGTATCTAATTCCTTAGTGAACTTGATGAAATCAACCACCTTATTCAAATGAGTATGAAATTCCTCCAGTTTATTTAAACTATGTGGCCAATTGACGTGGGTGCCATCTACATACCTCTTCCACCAAATCGAGTTTGAAATAATTTCTTACTCCTCGTGGGGGCTCCCACTTCCCTAACTCACACTGACGTCACTAGATTTTTTTAAAAAAAGTTACGTCTACAAACCTACTTCTTCATTCTCTCACTCTTAATGATGAATCATGGAGTTTCAACTATAAAAAACTCTAGAGAGGAGGACGTCTAAGAAAGGATACCTCTAGTATCTAATTCCTTAGTGAACTTGATGAAATCAACCACGTTATTCAAATGAGTATGAAATTCTTCTAGTGTATTTAAACTATGTGGCCAATTGACGTGGGTGTCATCTACATACCTCTTCCACCAAATCGAGTTTGAAATAATTTCTTACTCCTCGTTGGGGCTCCCACTTCCCTAACTCAAAGTGACATCACTAGATTTCATAATTATAACTATAAAAAAAAGAGTTAAGTCTACAAACTTACTTCTTCATTCTCTCATTCTTAATGATGAATCATGGAGTTTGAACTATAAAAATACTCTCTCTTTAATTAAATTTAATAGAATACCCAAAATTCGTTAAAAAAAACATCCCTTCCATGTTCCTTGGACCATAGAGGCAACTGCTAGTTGATATTTAATGATCAATGCATATACGCTCACAACATTGAATCCATCGTCAGCACGGAGGACATAGCGCTACTTCATTAACATAAAAAATCTGTAAGACCGAAACTCCTGAATTTTTTCAGCAACACCGCGCGATAAAATTTAGTAAGATCACTCCCTGGACCATAGCCTACAGCATTTTATAGAAGCAGCCATGCAAATGAGTGCGAAACGGGAAAAATATATAGAAAGATGGGCTGCTGGAAACGCACAGTAGCAGCTGATTCAATCAGAATATGCCCACAATGGAAAACAAGAGGAAATTACTGCACTTCCTGTACTTTCAAGTAATCAAAAGCAATACAAGCCACACAACAATCCAAAGCAAATGGAAGGCATGGAAACCCACTTCCCCTTATTCTCCAAATTGGGTTTCATTGAGGTCAATTTTCAGAAGAAGGATCACCAGCTCTACTGCCCAAGAGAACTTACCAGAAGAAGAAATAATCGAGCAAGTATATGGGTTGCTCGAACAAAGAAGGTGGGTCCCTGCCCAATCTGCAATGAAGTCACTTGTCCTCCTCAAGACTTGTAATACAACACCTCATGCTATTTTTAGAACATTCATGCCCGCTTCTCAGTCAAACCCGGCAGTTTTCAACTTGGTGATGAAGGCCTATGTTGAAGCCAAAATGGTATCAGAAGCAGCTGAAACCTTCCACCTTATGAAATCTCATGGTATAGTGCCTTCTCTTTCCTCCTGCAATTTTCTTCTTGAAGCTTTGGTTGTGTCTGGGCAGACTGATAGGGCTTTGGAACTTTTCTCTGAGATGACGTCAATGGGTATTAGTCCTAATGTCTTTAGTTTTAATAAAGTGATTCAGGCCTTTTCTAAAAAAGGGCAATTAGAGAATGCTATTGGGTTGCTGTCTAAAATGGAGGAAATGGGTTGCAAGCCTGATATCTTTTCTTACAATGTCATAGTCAATGTACTCTGCAAAAAGAAACAGATGGAAGCAGCAGGTAAGCTTTTGGGGGAGATGTTAATTATGGGTTTGGTTCCTAATCATATTAGTTATAATACTCTAATTGATGGTTATTGTAAATGTGGGAATTTAGAAGAGGCTTTTAAGATTTGGGAGCTTATGCTCAAACAAGGTCTGAGGCCTAATTTGGTCACATACAATTCCATGATCAATGGATTCTGTAAATGTGGTAGATTAGACCAAGCCAAAGGCTTTCTGATTGAAATGCAGGAGCAGAATTTGGAACCAGACAATGTTAGTTACAGCATATTGATTGATGGGCATTCAAGACATGGAGATATCCATGGGGCTCTGGCTCTGCACGGTGAATTGATAAGAAAGGGTATTGAAATAAGTGTTTTTACTTACGATGTTCTGGTGAACGCACTCTGCAAGCAGGGTAAAATGAGGGAAGCAGAAGGGATTTTGAATGAAATGATTGGAAAAGGGTTGAATCCAGATGAAACTGTTTATAATATGCTGATAGATGGGCATGCTGGGCTGGGGAATACTGAAGAAGCTCTTGATTTATATCAGGAAATGGGAAGAAGAGGCATCACGCCTAGTGTCATTACTTACAATACTCTAATCAAGGGGCTTTGTAGGAAACTTATGATTGAAGAGGCTGTAAATCTTATAAAAGAGATGAACAACGTAGGTCTGGTTCCTGATACTTTCACATATAATACATTGATTGATGGGTATGCCAAGGGTGGCGATATCCGTGAAGGCTTCAACCTGCTTGAAGAGATGCGGGAAAAGGGCCTTGCACCTAATGTTGTGACATATGGTGCATTGATAAATGGATTGTGTAAAGAAGGCAGGATGGGTGAAGCTGAGGACCTTTTGAAGGAGATGGTGGATAGAAATATTGCACCAAATGTACAAGTGTACAACAATTTGATTGGCGGCCACTGCGCATTAGGTAACATGGAGGAAGCTTTCAGGTTGGAGAAGGAAATGCAGAGAAATGGCGTTATACCCAATAATATAAGCTACAAGTCTCTTATAAATGGGCTTCACAGGGAAAGCAAGATGCTGGAAGCAGAATATCCTTTGAATTGAGTCGTCAATGTGAATGCTGTTACTCAATGTTCGATGAGTATGTTATTTGAGGCAATAGCTGTAAAGGTCTTCAGCTATATGACGAGATAGAAAAGAAAGGCCTTGAGCTAAGGCATGCCTGCAATTAATTTCCATGGATTGATGAACAAGCTTTGCAGGGAAGATAGGATGCAGAAAATGGAAAGTTTATATAATCAGATGCTGGAGAAGAATCTGCTAGATGCTGTGGAAGAATCCACTTGCAGATGCAATCACTTATAACTTACTGATTCATGGGTATTCCAGACTTCGAATCTGCATAAGGCATTCCAGCTGTATAAACAAATGAAAGTAAATGATCTTTTGGCTGATGTAATAACATTCAGTGGTTTGCTTAAAGGGCTTTGAATTGTGTGCACGAGCTTTTCTTTCAAATAGTAGACAAGGGAGCAGTTCTAGTACTAATACTTACAATAGCTCATGCATGGGCATTCCAGAGTAGGTAATTGCATGGAAACTATCAGTCTGCATAGAGGCATGGTAGAAATTGGACTTTCTTTTAAACCTAGCCAAAAAAAAGAACTCACAATAGCTCATAGATGGGCATTCTAGACTAGCTAATTGCATGAAAGCTATCAGTCTGTGTAGAGACATGATAGAAATTGGTCTTGACTTGGTGTGCTTGTTTATAGTGAACTGATTAATAGTCTCTGCGAACAAAAAGTCAGAACAAAGGAAGCACAGCTACTCTTGAATAAGATGCAAGTAGAACAGCTCATACTATCTGGTTTTACCATACCAATAGACAGGAGCTTCTGATTAGCCAACACATATGCATAAACTATGTGATGGAGTGTTGACTGTTGCTCCTCAACTTCGTCCACTCTCAATCAATGGATTGCAAATGGAAGCCATGGAGAGCACTTGTACCTAGAATGAAATAATAGACAACAAATCATGCTAATGCAGTTAATCAGATTAGGGTTAATTACAAAACAGGTACATTCAAAAAGATCAGTTCCGGTACTGTTATAATAAGCACTTGCAAGAGACTAAGGTAAACATTAACATGCTACATGTAAAATATTTTGCTGTTGATGTTGATGGTTAGTCAAGTATGAGTAATGAACTATTAGTTTGACCTAACATAGGCAGGATTAAGTTTCTCTTTAAGTGGAAATGCATTCTCATTGGTGCGAAAGAAGCTTCCGTGATGGTTAAATTATGGATTATATTTTCTTGTTTGGACTGTTAATGCTTGACATTAGCAAAGAAAACGGTTGGTCGCTGTTCTCTGCACCTGTACATGACATTCTCTGTATCTATTACAAATGGTAAAACAGGTTATAGACAAGACAAAGCAGTTCTTGCTATGTTCCGTGCTTTATATCTCACATTTTGTCTGCTTATAATTTATTGAAACTTATGATTTTTTCTGTAAACTTTCCATTTTACTAGATTTTTTCATTCTGTAAATTAAGAAAAGTTATGATAAAAAGACCTGATTTTGGTTCATGGGAAATAAATCTTTTGGTATATCTGCTGAGGTAAAGCTGATCGGGCACCAGTTAGCTTTAAGTTCTTGGACTTTTGTTTATCTGTTACATGTGGGTTAGTGTAGGATATGACACTAGAAAAACGCAGCTCCTTATGAATAAACAGAGGATTGGAACAATAGTATGTTTGTACGTTACTCAAAAGCATGTTTTCTAGTGCGATACTATAGAAGTAAAAGGTGGGTAACACAGCTCTTAATGACCAATGAGGAAGCTTGTTTAGTGCGTGTTATTTTTTGGTGTCAAAAACATGGTTTTGCAATCATTTTGTTGACAGTTATGTCATCTTGTGGGTCATTAAAGAGGGCAATGATAGTTATGTTAGAATAGCAAGAGAGGTGGCCTTTCTGCTTTGGCTGCAGGCACTTTATTTGATTGAATTTTCTGCAGTTTGCTTTGTCCGTTGTAAGGTTTTAAGCCCCAATGTTCTGTGAATAGAGATCTCATATCAGCACTCGATTATCGCATTCACCTATTTGTAGGAGTGAGCCACTAAGAGTTCTGGTAATAACAACTAAAGCTGACAAGAGTACCCACACTCACAACAAGTGAAAAGAAAAATACTGTGAAAACTATTTGGGTAGAGGACGAATAACAATGATCTAACCTGAAAATAAATTACATTTTGGTGAGCTTTGATGCTGTTTCTCTGTTTACTAAGATACCTCTTGATGAAACGATGAATATTATTTGTAGTAACATAGACTCCCAAACAGCGAACTGGATAGAACTATGCTTGAGATCAACCTTTTTTCCTTTAGAGGGGAGATTAATGAAAAAAACAGAGAGAGTAGCAATGGTGTCTCCATTATCACCCATTGTTGCAAACTTATTCATGGAGCAATTCGAGACAAGTGCCCTTGCTTTGTACCCACTGAAATCTGACTGGTGGGACAGGTTTGTTGGCGACACCAATGCCATGTGGTCCCATGGTAATGAAGAACTTGATAAATTCCTTGTGCATTTAAATGAGAGATCCAACCAAATCTAGTTCACTATGGAGAACAAAGAAAATAATAATTCGCCTTTCCTTGATGTCCTTTTCTCAAAGAAGTCGGATGGATCCTTAGCTCATGAAGTTTATAGGAAAAAAACACATACGGATCTGTACCTGCAAGCAGATTCACACCATCACCTGTGCCAAATTTATTTTTTCCTTAACTCTTTGGCAACTAGGGCCTTCAAGATCTCAGACCCAGAACAATTCATTCAAGAGAAAGAGCACATCTTAGATGTCCTATCGAAAAACAGTTACAAAGATGGGAAACTGAGAGAGCTTTCCATAATACTTCCCTAAAGAGACAGAAATAATAATGAAGACTCTGAAATCCCTAGGATCACCATCCCCTACATTAAAGGTGTATCAGAAAAATTAGCTAGAATAGTGAGAAGGTTTGGTTTACAAAAAGCTTTCAAACCTCATAACACTATTCATACTTGTCCGAATTCTGCAAAAGATCCTTTGGATTCTAAAGCTCAAAAAAGTATCTATATTATTCCTTGTTCATGTGGAAAACCCTATGTGGATGAGATTCGTAGATCTCTCCAATCTAGACTTAAAGAGCATACTAGAGACATTCTTAACTCGTCTTGATAGCTCCACATTAGCTGAACACTCCCATGTTACCAAACACCACATATGAATGGATGAAGCTAATTATTGTAAGAGAACAAAATTACTTGAAAAAGGAAAGTTAGGGAATCTATTGAAATAGGAAAAAGACTAGCTAATTTAAATGGAGACAATGGGCTTGGCATTGGTAGTTTGTGGAAACCAATAATGAATCATTTAAAAAGGTAGGACAATAACTTTTTAAGTTTGAGAAACTATTTTTTAATTGAATTGTTAATCAATGTACATCAATTTTAGTTCACACTGTTGAGCCAACCCCCTTTTACTTGTGAAGTTTGATTATATTTTTATTTAAAGTGGTTCCTACTGGAGCAGCTTTTATAGTCTTTTTCTCCCTGAAGATGGATACACATATTTTATCTGAAAGGTCAGTAGTTTCTAATAACATTATGGATCCAAAAACCTATATTTCAAACACACAGCATCAGGAAAATCTACATAATCTCAAATTACATTTTAAAAGTGGAATTCCAAAGATTTATAGGATAAAATATGGGATGATGATCCTCAAAAAAGGCCAAGAAAGAGAAAGAGAGAGCATATTACTAGGACATTGGATCAACTCGTACAGGCTCAAAAGTGAGACTGGCAGATGGGCAAATCTTAAACAGTGAATAAAGGTTTGCAAATCCTAAAACAAGGGAAGGAAGGCTCTGTCAAGAGAAGTTGAAGATGAGCAAACATATTAAAGCATTTTGTATACGATGACATTCAAGATAAAAGCAAAATTATCATGACATTGGTAGATACAAGTCAATAATCGCCTTGCTTAGAAGGTCAGTATGATCTAGGAAGCTTTATGGCTGAAATCCTGGAATTCAGGTGCCAGCTAGAATATTCACGGATTCCTTGTTCTTGATATATAATTGACCAGTTCAGTTTAATGGAACATTTGCATTCATTGTGTTCAATCTTGGACCACTTTTTATATCCTGGATATCTTGGGCTATGAATAGGGTTTATAGTCATACAGTTTTATTGAACCGGGCAGAGCGTTCCCTGCATACCATTGCATGTGGCTATAGACTTTAAAGTGTGAAAATTGTTCCCTGTTTCCTCTTCATTTCTTCTTGAAGGGTTGACTGCACTATTGATGCAATGAATTTTATAATGGCAGTTTTCTATGCTTTTGTTTTATAATTGCATACATATACCTCTTTTGTACTCTGTTCATTTCACTTTACTGAGTTATGTATCCTTTTTAATCCTCCCAGAGACTCTTTTTCTTAATTTAATGCTAAATTTTACTTGAGTCCAAACTTCAGGAGGTTTCTGTATCTCGGCAGTCTTTCTTTTCGCGGTCTTAAGAATCTTGCTCAGTCAAGTTTCAGACTATCGACATTGAAATTGGAGTTTCAGACTTTTCTGGACATTATTGCTGGTTGCTCGTGTAACCAGCTATTTACCTTGCCGTTTTAAAATCTTACAATTTATATGCTATACAGTTTCTTGTCAACAGGTTAGCTTACCCAGCTGTTGTCAACTTTGTGGCATATTTGGGATCAGCAATAGTTTCTATGTTGTTTTTCAATTTATGCTCAAGTGTTGTTATCTTTACTTTGAGGAAGTGTGTTCTTCTATTCTATGACTTTTATACCAACTGTAGGAGCAGAACAATGTCAGTCTTAGGTTATATTCAATGTAACACGCACATATAGAAATTCACACAGACCCACCTATGTTGTTTGGGTACAGGTACGGGTATGTGGGTACGCCATTTTTCAAAAACCTTGATTTGGATATGTCGTGGGTATATATATATATATATTACTCATTTTTTTAGTAAAACACTTGAAACTACTTAGTATGAAAATATTTGTCTATTAAAGATAAAACACTTAAAAATATATAATATTCATTCATTCATTACTTCAAAGACAAAATGTACATTCAAATTTAGAATAAATCATCTCGATTGCCCTCAAAATCATGAATGCCACTCCCATTATTTTTCAATTTTATCATTTACTGACGCTTTCTCTCGCAGGGGTTCACCGGTTCATTGAATCTCCTAGAGTGTATGCCTTAAGAGGTGCACAGGGAATGGGGTGGGATCAGCTTGGGGCACTTTGCGAGAGATGTTCTCAAACTATTCTATCATACTTACATCCCTTCATGCAGCCTTCATACCTCCTATGATGTCTCCTTGAAATCTTGAAACCCTGAAATATGGCCAAGTCTGAAACCTTGAAACCTAGAATCTGACCAAGTCTGAAACCTTGAAACCCTAGAATCTGACCAAGTCTGAAATATGATATAGGATCCTCCAAAACTTAGAATATGCATTAAAGCTCCTAGAGGTCTGAAACCACCCTCAAACATCCTGAAAGTATATAAATAAAATATAACTTAAAGTATAAAAAACTTTATACTTAAATGTTTATTTTATTTACATATTGTTCGGACTTTGGTGTGGTCTTTAGAGTGAGGAGGCTGCTTTTATAAAGAGTTTGCAGCGATTTAGGTTTTTTTTTAAAATAGTTTTTATAGTTTTTTTTTTTGCCTTCAAGTCGCCGCAGCCTTGCCGGAAACATCCCGGGCATGCCCGGAGACATCTGGAACAGTGCTGGACATTTCCGGCACTGTTCTGGACATCCTCATACTGGAGGCATGCCCAGGCAGGAGTCGTTTAGGGGGGGGGGGGGGGCGTAGGGGGCGTTTCCTGCAACACAGAGACCCACATTCACATGTATGTATGTATTTGTAAATGTAGATTTAGTTTGAATGTCCACTGGCATGCCTATCCATCTTGATGTCTATACATGGATCTACTTCAATTTACATATTCACGATATCCGACATTGGTCGTATTAGAAATCATTTGAAATCTTTATTAAATTATTTAAGATATCAAGGAGAACATAACTTGTTTTGCTTTTATAGTTTGAAGCTGGGACATTTACTAGGCAAGAATCTTTAAAATTGCTGAAGAGTTTACTTTAGGACGATTGTTCTTGAAGAGTATTAATTTACATTTTTGTGATATCTGAAATTGACTGTATCAGTATGAAAGTTTCTCAGTCTTTTGTTAGTGTAAGATCCTGTTGGGTTTGGTAAATTACTTGCAAACATTAACAAGGAGCTAGATAAGTTTAGCTTCCATGGTTCACAACTAGTGGCTTTATTTGGGGGAAATCTTCAGAGATGCTGAAGAGTAACTCTTATCAGTAAGATTCTTTGTTTATATAATATTTATATATTCAATTTCTGTTTAAATCAATGACTAGCTTTACAAAAGTTAGAAGAAGTGATAATCTTAGGTTTTACCTAAGATGTATCATGTTAATGTTCGATATTATTGCAGTCATCTTCTTATTTCAATTATTAACTTGTTTGAAGTCTCTAGTTGCTTTCTTATGTGGATATTGCTTAGAACTGAAGCTAGATATGCCTGTCTTGTGTAGCTTCCTACACCTCTATTCTCACTGTTTATAAACCTTGTAGCTGCTTCTTTCAAAGTCTGTTCTTCCAGATACATTTTTTTTGTTTAACACCATTACATGTACAATATTTAAAACATCAACTTCTTTTTTCTAGGAGGAGATGAACCATAATGATCCGGGAACAATCTCGCATTCAAATAGTTCTGTCATATGTGTTGTGATAACTTGTGCCATGCAATCCACTTATGATTAGTTCTGTTCCTCAGATTGCCTCTGATATGCAATCCTATTTCATACCTATGAGTACGCTGTCTGGACACATTTGTATGTCTTTGCATCTTCCGAAATCCCATGTAAAACAACCAATTCTTTGTTTTCATTTATATTTGATGTGGATTTTGGAGATCTACAGGGCTCCACAACAGCACTTAACAGAACTCTAAATTTGTGTGGATTTTGGAGATCTATAGAGCTCCACAACAAAATGACAGTTTAGTGTCATCATTTTGTCATGAAATTTAAGGTAACAATTTAGGGGATACCTTTTGATGTTCATATCGACATTATCCTTACATTATGTAATCTTCAATGCAAAGTGTCAAAATGATGGTAAAGACGGATGTAAAATGTGTCATGGTTCGAGTCAGATTTGGCGTCACTGTTAAGAGTGACATCTATATAACGCTTTTATCTAATTTGCAGGTAACAGGAGTGAAATTTCTCTAGATAATAATGAAATGCTTTGGAAATGATGAGTATCTGCGCATATTATAAATGTAAAATGTGATGCTGTAGACGATATAAAATGTGTCATGGTTAGAGTCTGATTTGGTGTCACTATTAACATACATTCTTCTTCAATTTGCAGGTAACAGAAGTGAAATTGCACTAGTTGATATTGAAATGCTTTGGAAATGATAGTGTGTCTGTACATATTAAAAATGATATTTAATGTTGATTATATTCATTCTTGATTCTACTTCAGAGACCAATTTTACTGAGTTTCCCTTTACAAAAGCTTTAGTTGAATATCAGTATAATGTTCTCATGATTTCAAGGGTTTAAAGTCAGTATCAGTCTAATGTTGTCATGATGTCAAGGGTTTAAGCTCAGAATACACAATACATGCAAGATCTTTACTACAGCCTTCTGGGATCTAGAATATATAATCTATTATCCAATTGGTCCGTTGGGCGAGAGGCAGCTTCTGTGTAAACAATAGCACCAGATCATTACTTGCTCTTTTGGGGGGTGCATTTAACGCAGTCTCTTTAATGCCTCTAGTTTTGTTTGATGAAATTAGTTATTGTTAATTCTCTCTACATGTCCTTTGATAGTAGATCAAGACATTATCAAGATCTGTATGATTCGTGTTTTTGTGGTGTCAGTTGCAGTATCGATCTTAACTTCCATATACTGTTTGTCTGCATTTTAATTGTTTACGGAGTGTAGGTCATGGAATTCATACTTTGGTGTCTGAGTTGGTTTGGACAAGGAGCTGTCGGAAATTGTTGCATTTTTTTGGTGTTTGAATTGCTCAGAAGATTAGAAGCAATTGAAGCCAAATTCCAGCAAGATAAATCAGCCAGTCCGAGCAGTAGATCACATGGGGACGCTGATAGAAGCTATTTCAAAACAAGGAATCAAAGCTAAGGCCAAGGTTTCGGATTTCAATGCTGATCTAAACCCTACCTGTTAATAGACTCGCTGCAAGAACTAGAGAGGTATTTTCATATATAGAACATAGATGAAGGGGATCGAAGAGGAGTAAAGTTTGTGGTGGCAAGGATGAAGTCGCATGCAGCATTATGGTGGGATAACCTTTAAAATAGTCTGAGAAGACAAGGTAAAGAAAAGATCAGATTATGGTCCAAGATGCTAAAAGAGCTCAAAGCCAATCTTTTACCATCATATCATCTGCAAAATGTGTTCAGACACTTTCAGAATTTGAGGCAAAAGGAGTTTTCAGTGGTGTAATATGCATAATTGTTTATGAATTTGCAGATAAGAGCAAATTCGCAAGAAAATGGTGAACAGTCTATTACTAGATTTGTCAATGGACTGTGGTTCCAACTGCAGGACGCACTGGCCTTGATCAAGCTTCATTCAGTAGATGTGGCATTCATTATGCTTTGAAAGCTGAAGAGAAATTGAATCAGGGTAAGGGTAAGTCAGTAAGCAAGAAGGTTGACAGTACTTCCTTTAGAGGATGAGGAAGCTTTTCAAAATCTGTGAAGGATGAAGACCCTGAAGAAGGCCAAGAAATGAAGCCAGACTTCAAAGGAAGAGGGGGTTTCAGAGGCAGAGGAAGAGGAAAGCCTTTGATTACCGAAAGCTGTTGAAATGTTTCATATGCAGTGACTCCCATAAAGCTTTAGATTGTCCCCAAAACCCCAAAAGGGCATTGGTAGCACAAGAGGAACCTACAACACAAAGTCGAAGCAGAGGTTGGATAAACCTTGATGCTGCAAAGGAGCCTAATATCAAGAAACAAAGAGCCCGGATGCTGATTGGAAGAGAAAGAGTATCTTCTAAACAAAGTGCAAGTGCAAGGACAAAGTATGCAAGGTGATTGTAGATGGAGGATCTACATTCAATCTCACAAGTACAGAAATGGTACAAAAACTACAGCTTGCTTGCATTCCAAAATCAAATCCTAATAACATTTATTGGTTGAAAAAGGATCATAGTGTGTTGTGGATCAGTCTTGTTTAGCTGCTTTTATTATTGGTCCTTACAAAGACAAAGTACCTTGTGATGTGGTGCCAATGGACACATGCCATTTGCTATTAGGAAGGCCTTAGAAATATGACCAGATAGTAATCCATCATGGTCAAGATAATACCTATGAAGTAAAACTTGAGAAGAAACATCTCTTAAAATCAGGGAAAGAGGAAGAGGCTTTGGAAATTTGAGCTTTATCTCTTGTAACAATTGGTTATAAGAAGTTTTGCAAACTAACTAAAGGAGAAGTTTGCTGTTTGCTATGCCCAAGAGAAGAAAGGATTCGGAAGGGTGCCAACTTCTACAAGATGTGCAGAAATTAATGGCAGGATATTCTGATGTAACTCTAGCAGAATTATCAACAGATTTACCACCCTCATGAGGTATTGCACACCATATTGATTTGGTGCTAGGATTAAAACTTCCTAAGCAGGCTGCCTACAGGCTAGCTTCACAAGAGGATGAGGAAATGAGAAGGCAAATTTCTCATTTGTAGGCGAAAAGGTTCATAAGGGAGAGCATGAGTCCTTGTGCCACACCAGCTCTACTCTCACCTAAGAAAGGAGGCCAATGGAGATTGTGTGTGGATTCTAGAACTATAAACAAGATCACAGTGAAGTACCAATATCCATTACCCAGAATGTATGACATATTAGACTGCTTGGCTGGTGCAAAAATCTTCTCCAAAGTGGATTTGAGGAGTGGTTACCATCAAATCTAGGTTTAGGAAGGTGATGAATGGAAGACGGGGTTCAAAACCAAGGATGGTTTTTACAAATGGTTGGTGATGCCATTTGGAATGTGTAATGCTCCTGCCACTTTTATGTGAATTGTGAACCGGGTATTGAGACTTTACAATGAGAGATTTGTCATAATATACTTTGCTGACATTTTGATTATTAGTGGAGAGCTCGAAGAACATTTGAGATTTTTGAAAATAGTGTTTGATTACGCTTACAGAAAAAAGTGTTTGTGAATGTCAAGAAAAGTGAATTTTGTAGAGACAAGTTGGTGTTCCTTGGGAATGTGATTTCAGTAAATGGAGTATGGACCCAACAAAGATTAGAGACAATCTTGAATGGCCTGCTCCTCAAAGCATTACAGATGTGAGGAGTTTTCATGGGTTAGTAAACTTTTACAAGAGATTTATTAGAAATTTCAGTGGTATAAGTGCTCCATTAACCAATTGCACCAAGGGAAAGTCCTTTTCTTGGACTCAAGCAGCTGAAAGAAGTTTTGAGAAACTTAAAAAGGCAATGGAAGCTCCAATTCTTGCCTTACTAGACTTTGAGAAGATCTTTACCATTGACTGTGATGCTTCAGCATTTGCAATTGCTGGGGTGTTGAGTTAAAAAACTAAATGCCAAGAAGAGGTATGGCACTTATGATAAAGAATTGTATGCTATTGGCCAGACATCAAAACAAGGGAGACATTGCCTTCTGCATAGAGAATTCATATTGTTCACAGACAATCAAGCGCTGAAATATATAAGTTCTCAATCTTAAGTTGTCCCATAAGCAAAGATTAGAGCCAATCTTGAATGGCTTACTCCTCAAATCGTTACAGATATGAGGAGATTTCATGGGTTAGTAAACTTTTACAAGAGATTTATTAGAAATTTCAGTGGTATAAGTGCTCCATGAACCAATTGCACCAAGGAAAAGTCCTTTTCTTGGACTCAAGCAGCTGAAAGAAGTTTTGAGAAACTTAAAAAAAAAGGGTGACGGAAGCTCCAATTCTTGCCTTACTAGACTTTGAGAATATCTTTACCATTGAGTGTGTTTTTTCAGCAGTTTCAATTGGTGGGGTGTTGAGTGAAAAACTAAATGATGCCAAGAAGAGGTATGGCACTTATGATAAAGAATTGTATGCTATTGGCCAGACATCAAAACAAGGGAGACATTGCCTTCTGCATCGAGAATTCATATTGTTAGTAGACAATCAAGCACTGAAATATATAAGTTCTCAAGCTAAGTTGTCTCACAAGCATGCCAAGTGGGTCTTATATCTGCAAAAGTTATATATTTGTAGTGCATCATATAAGTGGAAAAACTAACGTGGTTGTTGATGCCTTAAGTAGGAGAGATCATCTACTTGTTACAATGACTAATAAAGTTGTTGGGTTTGAAGAAATGAAGAAAGAATATGCAGCTAATACCTGTTTTAATCAAACTATCGAGGCTCTCAACAATCTGGTAGATGCAGGTTAAGTGCTTTATGAGGAATATTTGTTGGATGATGGATTTCTGTTTAAGGAAGTCCAACTTTGTATTCCCATTGGGTCTAGGAGGGAAAGGTTGATTAGGGAAATGCATTCAAATAGCTTGGGAGGTCACTTTGGTAGAGACGATTTACATCTTGGTAAGTGATAAGTTTTTTTGGCTTCAAATGAGGAAGGATATAAATAAATTTGTTTCTACATGCAGAATTTGTCAAGTTTCTAAAGGTATTGGACACTAAGGTTGCTGCTACACGGTCAAGGATTCATAAAATGTATCTAGTAAAATTGCAGGGACTGCTGAACTCTAACAATACCTGGATCACAGAAGATGAACTCATAGAGTTTACTGAATTAGATTCACTGAACCAGGGGGCCCAGAATTTAAAAGAACAAGAGGATGATGCAAAATTGGTCCGTTCACGAGAGCTGTCAACTGTTGTGTAAAGTTAAGACTTTATTTTGCTTCAATAGTAGTTTACTTGTTCTGCCCCATTTCGGTGGCAATTGTAATAAATGCAGCTGTTGTACTAGGTGTTATAGTATTAGGGGAGTTTATAGTATTAGGAGTTAGAATATAAAATAGATAGGAGAGTGTATTTGAGATATTGGCAGGAAGGATATGTCTCTAAAAATAAAATAACATCAGAGTTTAATAAAAAGAGATCTTGTTTTTTGGGACATTATTAGCTAAGCTGGTTGTGTTATCCCCAGATTGTTTTCCTTTCTCACCTGCAGATCCAACAGAGATTGCTGACTGGGTTTTTTGTTGAAATAACATAGGTTGTCTCTTTTGCAGAACAGGAGTGTTCACTGCATCAATATCTGTCCTCTTACCTGGTCATTCTCATAGTAGAGACTATCAAAGAAACAAAAGCCCAACTCATTGTCTAGTATTTTTCTGGCATCTTCATTTTAAGAGGTCACACATAGTTGTCTCAAGAATCTCTACTAAAACTTTATGGAAGTTGGAAGCCCAAAATCATTAAGAAATCCAGTAGTCAAAAAGTTTGTATCTCTAAAATGAATCCCTTCCGTTTATAGTATGGCTTTTGATGAAACAGACCATTACAACAAGGTTCATGTTTTGTTTTTGAGTGACAATTCGTGGCGTGTTGCATTGTAAAGGTTTTCTAGAATCAACTGTGCAGTAATTATTGTTTTTTCTCTGCAATGATTTAAATCTGATATCGTTGGAATTTTGGACTGGCAAAGTGCTTCCACATCTCGTATGTTTTTTGGGGCCCTCTCTTTGAAGGAAAGTCAATAATCTTTCTTTGGAATGACCAAGCAGATATAGCGAAAAAAGAACCCGGGGCTTGATAAGTAGTGTGCCTCATACTAGCACACAAAATTAGCTTAAAACGGCCAAACCCATTCCCAATTTATACTTTTATCAGTCTTCAAAACTCGTGAGCAAAGTACTGAAATTTTAGAAAATGTCTTAAAAATAACTGGTGGCAAGGGACAATTAAATTTAGGAAGATCTCTACTTAACTATATTGAAGATGTTTGTTAGCTAGAAAGTAGAGGAGAATAGGTATAAGGGATAGTAGATCAGTGAACAAAGAAAAGGAAAAGGATAGGATCCACAACCAATCAGTCATCATGTTAGTAAATGGGCTATTCCTGTTCTGGGATCACCCCCTTTGGTATAAGGATCATGATATATTGGGTTTGTGGCATATCCATTCCAATATTTAAACTCGAATAATCGTGATGCTAGCTTTTGGAGTAGTTTAGAGTAGGATAAAGTAACAAAAAGCCAATGTTTTCCTTTAGGTTGCAATTAACAATACATTTCTGACGAGGGCCGCCGCCAGATAGAGTCGCCTATATAGAGGGGGGGGGGGGCTGCCCCAGAGAGTATTCGCTACACTCAAGATCAGATCTATAGGGGGGGAGGGCCAAAAAAACTCCATCTATATATAGGGGGGACCAAAGATAGAGTTAATCTATATAGAGGGGGAGCAACCCCTATACATAAATGGGAAGTTAAGTTGAGTTTAAAGTTTAGAGTTTAGGGTTAGTTATAGTTATATATAGAGGAGAGGGGAGGGAAGGGCCACCCCCAACCATATAAATAGAAAGTGGATTTAATGGGCTAGACCCTATATGTAGAGAGGGGGGGAGGGCCACCTCCAATAGATAGAGCCCATTCAACTCAACTTCACTTCCCATCTATATAGAGGGGTTGCCCCCTCCCCCCTCTATATAAATTAACTCTTATCTTTTGCCCAACCCCCAACCATATAAAGTGAAGTTACTTTGAGTTCCCTCTCTCTCTCTCTCTCTCTCTCTATATATATATATATATATATATATATATATATATGGGAGTTTATTTTCCTAGATATAGAGAGGGGAGAGGGTCCCTATATCTATCTGGGAGAGTGGCTAGAATCCCAATCCCCATCCCCATCCCCATCTCTATAGAGAGGGAGAGGGAGAGGGGGGCCAAAGAAACTCTATCTTGGGGGAGGCCAAAAAACTCTATATTGGGGGCTCTATATAAGGAGCTTTTTAGTGTCCTACACGATTTTTTCTCAAAACTTGGAAGAATGTGGCTCATATGCTACTCAATTGCCCTTTTGTATTGGAATAATGCAAAAAGACTGATAAAAGGAAGTTAGTGTGGCGTTATTTCAAGTTTGATCAAGAAACTCCATGAGAGTTGGCACCCCTCAATGGACAAATTTGTTAATGTGTGTTTTTCTATGAAACCAAGTTTAAATTGCTTTATATTGTGTTTGAGTGATTTTGGCACAGTGCTTAGAGAAGTGTCCATATACATGGGAAGTTCGACAACTAAGAGGCAAAGTTTCATTGTTTCTTGTTGAACACAAATTTTGGTGTATACAACCGTGTTCCATTGTTAGTAGTATTCAAAGGTGCTACTTATTCTCTTTTACGATTACCAATGGTTGGTGGAGGGAAGGAGACAATCTAAACTATTAGTTACTAAAAACCAAGCCCCGCCTCAAAATAATGTTTTGTTCACGAGATTCAAAAAACAACACAACATATAACCCAAAGTAGAAGCTAAAAGCTTTTGTCAAGTTTTTAGTTCTAAGTTATCCACTGTCGCAAGGTTGACTTAGTAGGCCAAACCCCAATGAAACTACGAACCAAAGCATTGAAATCGAAAAGTTCTTTTTGTGGTTCATAAACATTCATTTCCAAGCCAACAAGGGGCACATGGTCCAACTAGGCAAGACATTGATCCAAAAGCAAGAGGTGAAGATCCTCTTAGTTGAGAAGACAAGGGGCTATCTTTGTTGGCTTGATTTGATTAAGTATTGATTTTATGAGTGAAGAGAAAATGACCAATAAATTTATATGAGACAAGCAATACTAACATAATCTTTATGCTAAAATTTGAATAGGAGAAATTGCACACACAATATCACACATTTCACCTAGTAAACCATTATTGAAAAAAGTTCAGCACAACAACTTCCTTTGCTATTATGTTAAATTAATTGCATTGTAATACAATAATGTACTTCTCAGTTTTGCTCTACAACTATTGCATGTTTGAGTATATGTAGGTATATCAATAGGTAATTCCCTAAGTAATCTTACAATACCATGGGTACCAAAAACTATAGTCCAAGAATACAACTATAACGGTTCCCCATAAAACTATGGGTCATAATACCGTCTATATTAGTACTATTGTTAAAAATACCTACAAGATCATCAAAAGATCCAGATCCCAATTGTCGGGCTTGGCTATACAATACCTACGAGGTGTAACACATGCAAAATATATAATAAATATCCAACATTCTCTTACTTGTTGAACACTATGCATAGAGGTTCAATAGCTAAAGGCAGCCATGCCCATCGATCTTTTGCACCAAGAAAACTTCTCAATACTCACAACGTTCGTAAATGTATCAACAACATTATCTTCCGTGTCCACCTCTAAAAATATCTTCTTTTCCTCCGCCATTTCCAGAACAAAATGATATTGTACATCAATGTGTTTTGGTCGAGTGATACTTGGAATTCTTTGCTAGACAAATTGGTTTCTGTTGTCACAATCTACCCTTACAACATTTTAAATGAACCCAACAATGGAACACAACCTTTTAAGCCAAATTACTTCCTTGCTTGCATGAGTAGCAACCATGTACTCGGCCTTTGTGGTGGATATAGAAACACTTGTTTGTTGTTTGCTCATTCAACTTACAACTCTATTGGACAAGTTGAACACATATGCACCGGGAGATCTATGACAATCAAGATTTCCAATCAAGTTAGAATCCACAAAGCCATGCAAACTCAATGTCGTATTTTCACCAAGATTACACTGATAGCATATTAAATAGACATCCCTAGCAAATACCTGAAGATTCTCTTCACCATAATCTAATCTTTCTTAACTGGATTTGACATTAATATGCTCACTACTCCCACTACATGAGAATATCAGGTTTGATACATACCATTGCATACATCAGATTTCCAATAGCGCTAGCATAAAAGACTTTAGACATGTCCTCAATTTCCTGTTGTGTCTTGGACAATGTTTAATAGATAGTTTTTGACCAAGTGGAAAAGAAGTACTAATAGGGTTACTTCCTTGCATCTTAACCTTTGCAATATCATCTCGGTATATTTTTCTGATTTGACCACAGTTTTATGTTTACATGATCTCTTTTAATAACCATGCCCAAAATAAATTTTATAACACTTAGATCTTTCATACAAAACTGAGATGATAACCGAAACCGTTACCGATTAACATGTCATCTACATACAACACTATGATAACAAAATTTTCACCTTCTTATTTAAAATACACAGAGATAAGCGTTGATTCGTTCAAGCCCAAGTTCCATGCATATTTGTTAAATTTCTCATTTCACATCCTTGGTGATTGCTTATAGGTGTAAAGAGGCTTTTTAAACCTGTTGTCCCTAAAAAATATCACTCATTTTTTGGACAACATATGAACTATTTTGGTTCAACGGACCAAAATCCTCTCTCTCCTTTTCAATAATTGTTCTGAGCATTCAAGTTCTTCATTTTTCAAAGTTTTTCCAGAAATCTACGGACTCCGCATGCTTGAATCTATGGACTCTACAGGCTTGAATCTACGAACTCTGCAGGAAGAAAATCTACGGACTTTGTAGACCAAGTTCTACGGGCTTCGCAAGTTGATTTCTACTGACTTTGCAGGAAAGAAGCAAGCTCTCACCACTTAGGCGATTTCAAGGTTGGTTCAACAACAAGGTTCAACCAAAATGTCCATCGGCAAGCTTCTAAGCAAAGATTGAACCATTGAACCGTTGAACCTTGAACCTTTTGGTTCAAGGGTTCAATGGGTTCAAGGTTCAACGCCGTCAGCAAGAGTTAGCGCTTCGGCAAAGGTTCAACAAGTTCAACTGCTTCTAGGTTCAACGGCTTCAAAACACTTATCAAAGAGAAGGCTTGAACCATTGAACCACTTTGGTTCAAAGGTTCAACGGGTTCAATAGTTCAACAGGTTCAACGACTAAATGGTTCAACGTGTTTGGTTCAAAAAGATCAAAAAGACTTAGCCAAATAAAAAAAATGAGCCAATTGAACTGTTGAACCTTGAACCAAAAGGTTCAACGAGTTCACAGGTTCGACCAGTGCGATGAAGATCAAAGAGCTTAGAAAAAACAAGTGATGGACAAAGGATGAACCAATGAACCGATTGAACCTTGAACTGAAAGAGTTCAAAGTTCAATGGTTCATGGGTTCAAAGGTTCAAAGGCGGCCTCAGTCAAGGAAAGAAGCAACAAAAAGTTGGTTCAATTGGTAGGTTCAAGGTGGTTTCTGTTGTCACAATCTACCCTTACAACATTTTGAATGAACCCAACAATGGAACACAACCTTTTAAGCCAAATTGCTTCCTTGCTTGCATGAGTAGCAACCATGTACTCGGCCTTTGTGGTGGATATAAAAACACTTGTTTGTTGTTTGCTCATCCAACTTACAACTCTATTGGACAAGTTGAACACATATGCACCGGGAGATCTATGACAATCAATATTTCCAATTGAGTTAGAATCCACAAAGCCATGCAGACTCAATGTCGAATTTTCACCAAGATTACGCTGATAGCATATTAAATAGACATCCCTAGCAAATATCTAAAGATTCTGTTCACCATAATCTAATCTTTCTTAACTGGATTTGACATTAATATGCTCACTACTCCCACTACATGAGAATATCATGGTTGATACATACCATTGCATACATCAGATTTCCAATAGCGCTAGCATAAAAGACTTGAGTCATGTCCTCAATTCCCTGTTGTGTCTTGGACAATGTTTAATAGATAGTTTTTGACCAAGTGGAAAAGTACTATAAGGGTTACTTCCTTGCATCTTAACCTTTGCAATATCATCTCGGTATATTTTTTTGATTTGACCACAGTTTTAGGTTTACATGATCTCTTTTAATAACCATGCCCAAAATAAATTTTATAACACTTAGATCTTTCATACAAAACTGAGATGATAATTGAAACTTAGCTTTATCGATCATTTAATTATCATTACCGATTAACATGTCATCTACATACAACACTATGATAACAAAATTTTCACCTTCCTATTTAAAATACACAGAGATAAGCGTTGATTCGTTCAAGCCCAAGTCCCATGCATATTTGTTAAATTTCTCATTTCACATCCTTGGTGATTGCTTATAGGCGTAAAGAGGCTTTTTAAACCTGTTGTCCCTCAAAAATATCACTCATTTTTGGGACAACATATGAACTATTTTGGTTCAACAGACCAAAATCCTCTCTCCCATTTTCAAGAATTGTTCTGAGCATTCAAGTTCTTCATTTTTCAAAGCTTTTTCAGATATCTATGGACTCCGTAGGCTTGAATCTACGGACTCTGCAGGCCAAGTTCTACGGGCTGCGCAGGTTGATTTCTACGGACTCTGCAGGAAAGAAGCAAGCTCTCACCACTTAGGCGATTTCAAGGTTGGTTCAACAACAAGGTTCAACCAAAATGTCCATCGGCAAGCTTCTAAGCAAAGATTGAACCATTGAACCGTTGAATTTTGGTTCAAGGGTTCAATGGGTTCAAGGTTCAACGCCGTTAGCAAGAGTTAGCACTTCGGCAAAGGTTCAACAAGTTCAACTGCTTCTAGGTTCAATGGCTTCAAAACACTTATCAAAGAGAAGGCTTGAACCATTGAACCACTTTGGTTCAAAGGTTCAATGGGTTCAGTGGTTCAACAAGTTCAACGACCAAATGGTTCAACGTGTTTGGTTCAAAAAGATCAAAAGGAGTTAGCCAAATAAAAAAATGAACCGATTGAACCGTTGAACCTTGAACCAAAAGGTTCAATGAGTTCACAGGTTCAAAGGTTCGACTAATGCGATGAAGATCGAAGAGCTTAGAAAGAACAAGTGACAGACAAAGAATGAACCAATGAACCAAAAGAGTTGAAAGTTCAATGGTTCATGGGTTCAAAGGCGGCCTCAGTCAAGGAAAGAAGCAGCAAAAAGTTGGTTCAATCGGTAGGTTCAAGGGGCTACCCCAAAGCCAAAGGAACAAGTGCCCTTGCGGAGGGCAGTGAACCAAGGCCAAGAACCCTTGCAGAGGGTAGCGAGCAAAAACAGACAAAGTGAACTCATTCGAAAAAATGAACAAGGCAAAAGGCAAAGTAGACTCCTTCAGACAAATTGTCCGAAGGAATTCCTTCGAACATTTTGTCCGAAAGAATTCACCTGGGAAGAAAGCCCGATCGAAAGCGAAAGAAAAACCTGACTAAAAAGACAAAGTGTAGTGAAAGCCGCCACGTGTCCATTATAAAGCAGAGCAGAAGCTGCCACGTGTCATCTTCTGTAGGACTTTCAAAAAGTTTCTAAAGCTTCTATAAGTTAAGCGGAATACGTCACGTGTCCTGTTATGACTCAGCGTAATGTGACAAGTGTTTACATCCGCGTACCCCTTTTGAAGTTGCTCGAGCAAGACGTGTCGTGGATCTCATTTTTCGTAAGTTTCTAATGAGTTTCATAACAACGGAACTTGCCACTTGTCAAAGATGTTGAAAGGACCCCCCAAAGACTTAGACAAGAAGGGCAAATTAAGGACAAAGAAGCAACATGGACGATTCCAAAGGCAAGTTCAATTAAAGCGATTGGCTGAAAAGAGAGCCCGAAGACTCAAATTGCTACAGGGGAGAGAGGAGCGAGACCAAAGGACCATAAATATCTTCAAAAGAGTTATTTCTAGTAGGTGAAACAGTGGATCAAGTAAACTTTTGAGCGCACCAAATCAAGGATGCAAACTTGTTTTTCTTCCATGAAGTAATGGCAAATTGGACAGCTGCACAGACATCAAAAAAAGGACCAGACAGTCCATACTAAGAAGAGACATATTAGAGGAATAGACACGCCATAGTTATGGCAATGCACTGTTCCTAGCATGGTCCCTCCAGACATAATTGAAGGCGCATTGAAGGCATTCAATTCAGCATGGGCCTTTTTCATAAAAACAAGCACCCAAGTCTTTCTTGAAGCACTATATATTGTAATCTCTCATTTGTTACAAAGGAGGTCTTTTTGAATACAGAAGCAAAACTCTGCCCAAATTGAAAGGCGAATACTGAGACTTTGAGCTCAGATTGTATTTCATATTATTTTATCTAAATGAGAAAGCAAGTGATTCACAGACTTTGTGCTTTATAGCTTGAATCATTTTAGGAGATTGTTCTTATGTCTGTCTTCTGAATGTGTTCTTGTTTATTTAATTTAACAAGCAGAGCTAGTAGAAGTGATAAGGAAGGTGTCCCGAAACCAGTTACTTTTAGACTTTGTGCTGACATAATTGTTTTTAGTGTGTGTTTTTCTTTTTTGTTTTTGTGTAAAGGACCTTGAGACGACTTTGTGCCCTCATTGTTCTTTGTACCTCACTCTAGGGCAGTCAAGGTGGAGACTTTGAGCTACATCTTAGATTGCTAGTTACTTTGGACCCGGTTACCAGTGACTTGTTACCAAAAAGAGCCCTGTTGTTTGCAAGAACAAGCACTTCTGAAAGAAGAGAAGTACCTTCTATCCCTTCACCAAGATTTCTACTATCCAAGAAGGGATCTGGCTCTTGGCTAAATGTTACTTCTGAAAGAAAAAAAGTGCCTTCATCAATCACCCAAGATTTCTCTTCTGTTTGTTAGCATCATCTTTGAAAAAAGAGAGATGGATGGTTCATTCCACCCCTGTGTCTTACTTTTTGCCTATATATATAGTATATATTCTCCACATATTTAATAGGGAACCTTCCCTTGATGAGAGGAGAGATTTGTCCCCTTTGGATGTGGTAAACCTACAACATTGGACGACCAATCTCCTTATGCTATGGTGATAGGAACTATTTTGGTTACCAGTTAGCTGGCTGACAAAATATTCACCCAGTAGTTTTTGGCGACTTCGCTGGGGATGAACGTGCAGTCTGCAGCCTCAAGTTTCAGATTGAAGCAGTCCTTACCCTTATCCATTACATACTCTGGCGACTCTGGTCTGTGTCTTACCCATTATCATTATAACTTTACCATTTTCCTCCACCTCCATTATTTTTATCTGGTCTGCAAAACCAGAGCTGCTGGGAAAGAGTGCGCAGTTTGAAGTCTCAAGCTGAAGCAAGGCCAGTTCTTTTTAATTTTTGTTCTGCAATCTGGCCACTCTACCCAGATTTGTTATCCCTATTTTTCATAATTAAATCATGGCAATTCAAGGCCCCTGGGGTAACTCATTTGGCCCACTCAACTTGACTCCGCCTCTGCATGAACTTCCATGCAACTCAAGAAAGAACTTTTCCAAATTCTTTGGGGATGAGAGAGTTCACCCTGATGAACACATTGCAGCTTTCAGTATACCCTATGGTGTGATAGGGGTGGAATTTGAAGACGTGGCAGTCAGAGTTTTTGTGGAGACCCTACAAGGCGCCGTTGCAGAATGGTTCTATCATTTGTAGGCTCGATCAGTGATAGACTAGAACACCCTAAAAGCCAAGTTCAAAGCAAGGTTCAAGCCTGCAGAGGATGCACATGCCTTGCTAGCCTAGCTCACACAGATGGAGAAGGAGCCCAATGAACCTATGAGGGACTTCATTGCCAGATTCGACAAGCTGAGGCACATGATTCCCATGATCGCCTAGTCGACACCTCAGAATCTCAAGTGTTTCTTCATCAACTCACAACTCCCTGAAGTGAGTCTCTTGCTGAGACGGGCTAGACACATAGACCTTGTTGCTGCTCAAGACTTGGCTACTGAGCTAGAAGATGACCTTATTTTGGCAGGAAAGATAAGGAGATATTATAACAGAGATAAATCTTCTTTATCTTCTAAGTATCCATCTACAGGCACCACGAATCAGATGGTGCAAAAGCTGGCAAATGAACTGTTAGCCTTGAAAAGACAAATGGCCCTAAGTATGTTTGCTCCTCCTAATCAGGATATGCCAAAGAAGGCATTTCAACATCAACAATATCAAGACAATGCCGCCAAGAATCAAGGGTAGCGAAATCGTCTTCCTCCCCTACAAGGAAACCTTGCCCTTGAAGCGCCTCCAACCAACTCAGCAGTTGGATATCTGGAAACAAAACATGATTTCTCTTTCCACCCTGAGTTTGAGCAAGAAAATGACGTTGATATCTTTACAGAGGATCAAAAAGAATCAGCTGGCGACTCCCACATTGGTTTCGTGAATTACTAGGATGAACCCAAAAGTGAAAGTGAAGCAGTCGAAGGATCATATGCAGTATTCACCCGGTCCGAGAATCAATCAACCCAGCAGGCCGACAAATAAAAGATAGAGGAGCGACCCCAACTAGCAAATTCAATTGCTAAGCAGAGAACCCCTCTTCCTTTCCAGTCAAAGGACCCTGTGATTGCAAAAAAAATAAGTACATCGAACATTTCTGCACCTTCTACTTCAAATTCTCAGACTAGTCCTCCCCTCCCAAAAACTAAAAGGATGAACTCCCATCCCTTCTTCCAAGTCCATTTCAGTCATCTGATATAATTGATCATGTCAAAAAATTCAAAATTCAAATGACTGAATTTGAATTCCTGCAAGCCAATCCTGAGCAATTAAACATTGGAGAACTAAGTGTGGACCTGTCTGAGGCAAAAATTGTGGTCACCCAAACGTCAGCGCCTGCAGCTCAAATTCTGTTTGAGCTTTCAGGCAGGGGTAATTACTTCTTGACCATAGAGGATGCTCATGTTTCAGCGGATGAAAGTCCCGTAGCTGACAATCCAAGATTTGATCCAAAAAAGGCATCAAAAAAATTAGTAGGGCGCGGTACAAATGAAGAAGGATCTTCCATCTCCCATGAAGAGAAATCTGATAGAAGATCAGCTTCTGATGATGCTTGGATCCTAGAATTCGATGGCAGCGATTCTTCCACTAATGCTGGAGCCGAGATTGTGTTGATATCTCCTCAAAGAAATATTTTTTCTTCATGCAAGTTGCAGTTCAGTAACACCAACAACACAGCTCGATGGAAATCTCTATTGCTCGGATTGAAGACTACTCAGGATGAAGATATCAAACTCCTTCACACCAAAGGAGATGTTGAGCTGATGGTTTGTCAGGAGTTTGATGCTGACAATCAAAATATGTGCTGGACTGAACTAGTAGAACAACAAGCTATGGTAGTGGACCATACTACTGTACTCTGAAGTCAGCATAAGGAACTCTTCGCAGAGAGAGCAAGGAGTTACGATTTTCAGAGAGAAGACTATGTCTTGCCATGGAGCAAGAGGCAAAAGCCAAGAGGAAGACGCAGAAAACTGGTTTTCTGGTGGAGAGTTCCATTCGCCCGTCACAGATTCTAGGGACAAAATGGTTTCCTCTTAGTTTATCAGGATGGAACGCCATCTCCATTGTTTCACAATGGGCAGCGTTTGAATCACTTCAATTCTTGAAGTATTAGATAAGTTCATCTGTACATATGTACCTTTGTATAGTCTTTAGTTCTATTTTGTGTTTTTCGTTTTTGTTTTTTGGAGCCTTTATTTTTGTGTAGCATGACTCCATAGCCCAATGGCATACTTCAAGGCACTGGAGATTTTGGTTTCTACTCCCCTCAGCTGTTCCTAGTTTTCAACTGAAAGAAGTTCCCCAACTGGAGCCAGCTGTTGTCCCCCAAAAATATCACTCATTTTTGGGACAATATATGAACTATTTTGGTTCAACAGACCAAAATCCTCTCTCCCCTTTTCAAGAATTGTTCTGAGCATTCAAGTTCTTCATTTTTCAAAGCTTTTCCAAAAATCTACGGACTCTGCAAGCTTGAATCTATGGACTCTGCAGGCCAAGTTCTACGGGCTTTGCAGGTTGATTTTTTCGGACTCTGTAGGAAAGAAGCAAGCTCTCAACACTTAGGCAATTTCAAGGTTGGTTCAACAACAAGGTTCAACCAAAATGTCTATCGGCAAGCTTCTAAGCAAAGATTGAACCATTGAACCGTTGAACCTTGAACCTTTTGGTTCAAGGGTTCAATGGGTTCGAGGTTCAACGCCGTTAGCAAAAGTTAGCGCTTCGACAAAAGTTCAATAAGTTCAACTGCTTCTAGGTTCAATAGCTTCAAAACAATTATCAAAGAGAAGGCTTGAACCATTGAACCGTTGAACCATTGAACCACTTTGGTTCAAAGGTTCAATGGTTCAACAGGTTCAACGACCAAATGGTTCAACGCGTTTGGTTCAAAAAGATCAAAAGGACTTAGCCAAATAAAAAGAATGAACCGATTGAACCATTGAACCTTTAACCAAAAGGTTCAACGAGTTCACAGGTTCAAAGGTTCGACCAATGCAATGAAAATCGAAGAGCTTAGAAAGAACAAGTGACAGACAAATGATGAACCAATGAACCGATTGAACCTTGAACTGAAAGAGTTCAAAGTTCAATGGTTCATGGATTCAAAGGTTCAAAGGCGGCCTCAGTCAAGGAAAGAAGCAGAGATCGGTTGGTTCAATTGGTAGGTTCAAGGGGCTGCCCCAAAGCCAAAGGAACAAGTGCCCTTGCGGAGGGCGGTGAACCAAGGCCAAGAACCCTTGCGGAGGGCAGCGAGCAAAAACAAACAAAGTGAACTCCTTCGGAAAAATGAACAAGGCAAAAGGCAAAGTAGAGTCCTTCAGACAAATTGTCCGAAGGAATTCACCCAGGAAGAAACCCTGATCGAAAGCGAAGGAAAAGCCCGACTGAAAAGACAAAGTGTAGCGGAAGCCGTCACGTGTCCATTATAAAGCAGAGTGGAAGCCACCATGTGTCATATTCTGTAGGACTTTCAAAAGGTTTCTAAAGCTTCTATAAGTTAAGCGGAATACGTCACGTGCCCTGTTATGACTCAGTGGAATGTGACAAGTGTTTGCATTCGCGTTCTCCTTTTGAAGTTGTTTGGGCAAGACATGTTGTGGATCCCATTTTTCATAAGTTTCTAATGAGTTTCATAACAACGAAACTTGCCACTTGTCAAAGACGCAGAAAGGACCCCTTAAAGACTTAGACAAGAAGGGCAAATTAAGGACAAAGAAGCAACATGGACGATTCCAAAGGCAAGTTCAATTAAAGTGACTGGCTGAAAAGAGAGCCCGAAGACTCAAATTGCTATAGGGGAGAGAGGAGCGAGACCAAAGGACCATAAATATCTTCAAAAGAGTTATTTATAGTAGGTGAAACAGTAGATCAAGTAGACTTCTGAGCGCACCAAATCAAGGACGCAAGCCTGTTTTCTTCCATGAAGTACTGGCGAATTGGATAGCTGCGCAGACATTAGGAAAAGGACCAGACAGTCCATACTAGGAAGAGACATATTAGAGGAATGGACACACCATAGTTATGGCAATGCACTGTTCCCAGCATGGTCCCTCCAGACATAACTGAAGGCGCATTGAAGGCATTCAATTCAGCATGGGCCTTTTTCATGAAAACAAGCACCCAAGTCTTTCTTGGAGCGCTATATATTGTAATCTCTCATTTGTTACAAAGGAGATTTTTCCGAATACAAAAGCAAAACTCTGCCCAAATTGAAAGGCGAATACTGAGACTTTGAGCTTAGATTGTATTTCATATTATTTTATCTGAATGAGAAAGCAAGTGATTCGCAAACTTTGTGCTGTATAGCTTGAATCATTTTAGGAGATTGTTCTTATGTCTGTCTTCTGAATGTGTTCTTGTTTATTTAACTTAACAAGTAGAGCTAGTGGAAGTGATAAAGAAGGTGTCCCGAAACCAGTTACTTTCAGACTTTGTGTTGACATAATTGTTTTCAGTGTGTGTTTTTCTTTTCTGTTCATGTGTAAAGGACCTTGAGACGACTTTGTGCCCCCATTGTTTTTTGTACCTCACTCTAGGGCAGTCAAGGTGGAGACTTTGAGCTACATCTTAAATTGTTGGTTACTTTGGACCCGGTTACCAGTCACTTGTTACCAGAAAGAGTCCTACTGTTTGCAAGAACAAGCACTTCTAAAAGAAGAGAAGTGCCCTTTGTCGCTTCACTAGGGTTTCTACTATCCAGGAAGGGATCTGGCTCTTGGCTAAATGTTACTTCTGAAAGACGAGAAGTGCCTTCACCAATCACCCATGATTTCTCCTCTGTTTGTTAGCATCATCTCTGAAAAAAAAGAGATGGATGGTTCATTCCACCTCTGTGTCTTACTTTCTGCTTATATAAATAGTAAATAGCCTCCGCATGTTTAATAAGGAACCTCCCCTTGATGAGAGGAGATATTTGTCCCCTTTGGATGTGGTAAACCTGCAACATTGGACGACCAATCTCCTTATGTTGTGGTGATAGGAACTATTTTGGTCACCAGTTAGCTGGCCGACAAAATATTCACCCAACAAAACCTACACACTAAATCATCCTTTCCTTTTACCTTACAATTGTCTGGTTGCATCATGTAGATTTCTTCCCCAAGCTTGCCATGCAGAAAAACTGCCTTTACATACATCCATCTATTCTGTTTCAAGAACGAAAGCAACAATAATAACTAAATTTTTTTTATTGAATTTAGCTCAACAATAGGAAAAAAAAATCTCACCAAAATCAATTCCCTCTAAGAGAATCCCTTTGCTACCAAGAAATTTTATACTTGTCCATTTTTCCTTCTGCATTATATATTTTTTTAATACCTATTTGAAGTGAACAAGGTTTCTATCTAGAGAAAACCTAATTTCACCAAGTTCCATGTATGACTTTATCTAAGGACTTCATTTCTTCCTCCATATCCTTCTTCCAAGACTTATTTTAGTTTGAGCTAAGTGTCTCCTTTATAGTCTTGAGTCTTCATTAGTAATTGATAAAATTGATAAAAGAAATGCATAACAAAAATCGAGTGGACTACCTTTTTGGAATTCTTCTCACTCGATTTGATCATCTCAAAATTGGAGTTTATAGTTCGTCATCATCTGGTTCTCTGTTTCATTTGAATCTTTCTCTTGCAACTCTCTTTTTGGTTCATCTTTTGTAGTTGCTTCGAATTCAAACACATTCTCTTCTAGTTCAACAAGAAAATTTTCAAGTTCATCCTTTGGTTGTCCTTTTTGTTTTTGAACCCCCTTAAGCTCTCTAAAGATAACATTTTGACTATAAACAATCTTCTTCATTTATGGGTTCCACATCGTATATTCTTATTACTCCAATACTATATCCAATAAATATACACTTTGTTAATTTGCTTTCCAATTTAATATCTTTTTCTTTTGGAATATACATATAAGCATCACAACAAAAAAACCTAAGATGTTTAAGAGAGTGTTTCTTACCAATCCACGTTCCCTATGGAGTTTTATCAACCAACGTTGATGTGGACAACCTGTTGATTAAGGAATAAACAATTATAATTTCTTCTCCCCAAAACTTCCTTTCTTACCCTACAACACTTATCATACTTCTCACCTTATCCATTAGAGTCATATCATTCATTCTGCAACTCTATTTTGTTGTGGTTTATATGGAGTTGTCTTTTGTCTTTCTATCCCACAATCCTTACAGAGTGATCGAAAGCATTGGAGCAGTGTTTTCCACCATTATAACTTATGGAGACCTTAATCTTCTTTTTTTGTCTGGGTTTCAACAAGAACTTTAAACTCCTTGAACTTCTTGAACACCTCATAGTTATGCTTGATACAATACACCAATGTTTTTTTCAAGTAGTCATCTATGAAAAACACATAATACAATGACTTTCCTAGAGATAGAATTTTCATTGGTCCAAACACATGTTTATATTAAATGCAAAATACCATTTGCTCTAATAAAACTATTGGAAAATTTTATTCGAGTTTACCTCCCATATAAACAATGTTCATAAAAGTAAAAATCGAAAGGACAATAAAAAATTCCTTCAGCCATACCTTTAGTTTTTAGTGCTCGAAGACTTTCTCTCCAATATGACCCATGCTTTGATGCCATAACATTGTCTTTTCAACGAGCAGCATAAGAGTTAGAAATGGTCCATTTCTAATGTCAAGAACAACCGAGCTATTACACTCATCATTGACGATGTTTGCTTGAAGCTTGAACAATATTCCAGTGCAAACTCCTCTTGCCAGTACCATGGCTCCATGAACATCTTACAACTCTCCTTGTTAAATATCACCAGCGCAACCACATCATTCATCATGTTTACAAAAAATAAATTTATAGCCAAACTTAGAATGTGCAAAACATTGGAGAGAGTTTAAACCCTGCCATCTTTGAACATCAGGTTGACTCTCCCTTGACCAACAATCTTTTAGGTAGAGTTGTCTTCCAAGAAGACATCACCTCCATTGATATTTTCATATTCAAAGAACAACTCCCTGTGAGGATTCATGTGAAAAGAGGCCCCTGAGTCAATTAACCATGCATCATGGCATGCATGCGAGTTTGACTCTGCCAAGAATAGATCTTTTGAATCTTCACTAGGGGTCTTTGTTTCTACAAACTAAGAATCATTAGACGACTTACCCTTTTCAACCTTTTTAGATCTTCAATCTTTCTTGATATACACTGTTTTATCATAATTCTAACATTTCCTCTTATATTTTACTATAATCTTAGATTTACCTCTAGACTTTTATTGTCTAGTCTTCTTATCATTTCTCTCTTGTGAAAGACCTTTCACATGCAAGACATCATTTGTTTGATAATCCTCAATAGAGTTTCACTTCATTTCTTTTGATAACAAGGCTCTTACTATATCCTCAAATTTTATTGTCGATGTGGTACTAATTTTTGCCATAACTAATTTATCTCAATAGTCAGACAAAAAATAAAGTAATGCACTTTTCTTCTTTGTCTATTTAAATTTCAATAGAAAATAACTGACTTACCACAATATTGAAGGCTAACAAATGTTCAACTACAGAGTTGCCATTATTAATTCTCAATGAATACAATTTTTTTGGAGAAATAGTTTGTTCATTACGGACTTTGTCTCATACAAATTCGTCAACTTCTACCATAGTTTCTTTAAAAAAATCTCCATCTACACATTCAACAAAACAAAATCTGACAAACATCATTTGATTGAACTCTTCGCCTTCCTATCAATATTTTCCCAATCTTCTACCTTCGTACCCGCAAGTTGTACCCTTGATGCAACTCATTGATCTTTGTCTACAGGGAGATATTCCATCTTGAGCTTCCACAACTCAAAACGCTGACCATTGAATTTGTCAATCACTATCCTTGTGCTTTCCATCATTCTCCTTCACACAAAAATTTCCATGCTCAGATCTCTCACTTGAGAAATAGTTTATCACAAGTAAACAAAACCCTAGCCCTTCACAAAAATATTTAAACATGACTTTGATACCAAATGAAGAGAAAATAACTGATAAACCAATACAACAGAAGCAATATTAACAGAATCTTTATGTCGAAATTAGTATAGAAGAAATTGTACACACAATATTACACAAAACACAAGATTTCACCTAGAAAACCTTACTGGAAAAAACCCAACACAATAACCTCCTTTTCTATTGTATTAACTATCTTCCAATATAATAATGTACTTCTCAATTCTGCTCTACCCTTATTGCATGTGTGATTATATGTAGGCTTATCAATAAGTAATCGCCTAAATAGTCTTACAACACCATGGGTACCAAAACTATGGCCAAGAATATACCCTATAATGGTTCCCCCTAAAACTATGGTTATAACACCACCCATATTATTACTACAGATAAAAATACTTACGAGATCACCAAAATATTGGGACTGCAATTGTCGTGTCTAGCTATACAGTGCATAGAGGTTGTAACACATGCAAAGTATACAACAAATGTCCAGCAATGAGGTCACCTTTAGAAGTAGAGGGAACAAGACATCCTTATGATGCGGGGGCATCCATGGTAAGTCTAGTTATCCTACATAAACAAAAATATTAGTAATCTCTAAGTTATGAGAGTCAAGAGCATGATGCAACAAACCTTTGGGTTTGAATGGGACTCCTAGAAAGGGAATGGAAATGGAATCTCAGAAGAATGTTTCATTTAAGACTATTTGTTAGTATTCGATTTGAATCAGGTCTCTTAGAGTCAAAATAGAATAAGAGCAGGATGCTATGGATTGTCATCTATATATAGCCTAAAAGAATGAGTGAAAGAGGCAGCAAAAGAGGTTGTATGTTTTAGAGAAGGTAGCAATCTGAGAGAGTGAGAGGAGAGTGGGTTACAAGAGCCCTGAATGAGGTGCAACAGCTGAGAACATAATTCAGCTGGTTGTATCTATTTTTATGCTGTTAATGAAAAGAAAAATTGTGTGATTTTGGTATGTCCAAATGCATCCTTTCCCCTATTGTAGAATCTGATTTTTATTGCATAAACTGCTGTATTTGGGGCTGTTGTGGGAAAGTTGCAGGTGTATCCCAGCAAAGGGAAGAGGCTATGAGGTTGCAGGCAGTCCTCCATTGGACCCCCACCTTGACTGCATCATCTACCTCTACCCAACTGGTCTGGGACATATAATTGGCCAGAAATGGTCACTAGTTGTATCTACTTTTATGCTGTTAATGTAAAGAAAATTTGTGTGATTTTGGTGTGTCCAAATGCTTCCTTCCCCTTCTTGTAGAATTTGATTTTTATTGCATAAACTGCAGTATTCGGGGCTGCTGTGGGAAAGTTGCAAGCTTATCCCAGCAAAGGGAAAAGGCTACAAGGTAGCAGGCAGTCCTCCATTGGACCCCCACCTTGACTGCATCATCTACCTCTACCCAACTGGTTTGGGACAAAGATTCAATAAGAAATGGTCACTGCCTTACAACCAATCCTGAAATAGTTTAAGGAATAAACAAACCTCAGGTAAAAGACTTAATAAAAAGAAATCCATTGCCTCAAAGCTATAAGCTACCCTGCAGACCTAGGCAGGGCACCCAGCTTTGTGGACCTTAAAAAGGTGTTTCCTTTCCTTTTCTTTCCTTTCTACCCTTGAGCAAGTGCTACTGACATTTACGAACTGAAAGTGTTATAGCTCTTGGAATTAGTGCATTGCCTAAACAAAAATATTTGACTCTGCACACTGCTAATAACAGCATTGTACATGTAAATGCTCGCCAAATATCTTGATGGGGCATAAACAATTTCAACTGGCCACCACCTTGCTCGATCACACTTGCATTTAGACATCTTCCCTTGTTCCTCTATTATCAATTCATTTCATGTTCATATTTGTTTTTCCCTTTCAATTACATTTTAATAACAATTCTGATCAAGCTCAAGAAGAAATTGAACCTTTTAACTTTTCTTCAATTATCTTTAGTATCACAAATACACGAGACAAAGAAGTGTCAGATTTTTTTCTAAAAGCATTATTAATGGATTTAGTTTAAAGTATTAACTGTTTTAGTTGCATGGTTTTATTCTAATTGATAATTCAAATGGACTCTCGATTGCAGCTGTTTCAATAACAAAGTTAACTTTTTGCTATTAGTCTTTTGAGTTTTTGTAATAGTTGATTGGGTGCACGATGACTATGTTTGCTTCTTTGGCTTTTCCCTCTCTTCTGTGGCTTCATATTCCTAGCAAAATCTCGTTCCTGTTTGAAATGCCTATAAATACATGCCTTGCTACCTCAAGTCGGATATGCATGTTCGGTGCATCTTGCAATTGCTTATAAGATTTTAATTCCTCATTCATAACTGAGAAATGCCATAAACATACATTTGAGTTTAAGTGGTAAAGAGGTTAAAAGAATAGACCATATTCGAGGCATAAAACCAAATGCTTACCAATTATCTTGAACAGCACTGACCTTACATGGAACACACACTATTCACACATTGTAGCACATTATGTTGTAATAATGAGAACTGTGCTACCATCTACTCCTTTTACCATTCTTACAATTAGTATATCAGATTACAGTATTTGTAATTGTACAACTAGCACAGATCCATATAAACTCTTGTTATCAGATCCCCAACTTTTTCGCAGCAGGCTTTATGATTTCAACCCTGAATATAGAAAAATTAAGGGTACCAAAAAAATCTCTACTCATTATGCAGCTTCTTGTCATATAAATATCTAGAAAACTTAAGCTTCTGCTCCTGAAGCACCAGCTCCCTTCTTTTTGGTGGTGGTATTCTTGAGAATCTGCATTTGTCATTCTTGTGGTTAGAAATACACTTTCATACAAAAGTACTAGTTTTATATGTGTGTGAATGAATGAATGAGGGTATACCGAAGAGGATTTAAGCATTTAGGACTAAAATCTTTGTGGGAAGTGTTAGGTTGTACCTGTCTGAGCATTTGATTTTCATTCTGCAGGGTAGACACACTTTCTTCCAGCTCACAATTTCTGTTCTCAAGATCTTTAACCCTTGTTTCTAAGTCATTCAAATAAGCTTTCTTTCTTTCTCTTGCCTGCTGGGCAGACACTCTATTCCTCAGCAATCTGATAATGCCAAACAATAAACTGATCAGTCAAATTTACAATGTAATTTAAAAGGACAGCAAGTAACAATATATATCTATAACTTCATGGAAATGTTGGACGGTAGGATTTGAACCCAAAAAAATTTACCTTTTGAGACGCTTGTGTTCTTTGTCCACAGGGGTTCTTCCTCTTTTCCTTTGAACATTGGCACCGGTTGTGGGTGGGGGATTATCCAGCTGCTTTGTAATCGCAGAGGTAGATGGTCCTCCTATTGCTTGCATTCCTCCTCCCATTTCAGGAACCCTTCTGACATCTTCATCACTCTCATTTCCTGCCATAACTGTAAAACTAGCATTAGCTCCTAAAGATGCAAAGTACGCCCAGAGGGATGTGAATTTATTATTTTAATAAATGTGAAATACATGTCATTTTCTGACATATCCAAGAGGGTCATCCTCACTGTAGAGATGCCCCCTGTTGTAATAACAATTTTTTTACAATTTTACTCACTAATAAGAATAATATAACACCAAAGATCCCTAAACTTCAAAGAGAAGTGACATGAGGATCTCTACATGACAGGCCACATTTATCTGCCATTTGGTCTTGCCGTCCTCCTTGGCAGTGTCTACCCATCTCACATTTTTTATAACTAATAGATCACATAGTAACAGAAATCAAATATCTGAATACAGAGCCATTAACAGTTTATACAAATTACAACCTTGCAAAAAACAAACTGACAAAAACACTTGATATTGCAACAGTATACTATGATAAGGGCAAGCTCACAAAACTTTTAAGAACTTGATTCAGTGCCAGGACACTAGAACTAAATGATAATACCACTACCACCCTGACTATCAATGAATACCATAATTACCTCCAGACATGGAGGTACTAGTGCCATTCCAGTCAAAGGTATGATAAGGGCAAGTTCACAAAACTTTAAGAACTTGATTCAGTGTAAGAGCGCTAGAACTAAATGATAATACTACTACCACTGTGACTATCAATGCATACCATAGTTAAATGGAGACATGGAGGTACTGGTGCCATTCCAATCAAGGTATGATAAGGGCAAGCTCACAAAACATTAAGAACTTGATTCAGTGCCAAGATTCTAGAACTAAATGATAATACTACTATCACCGTGACTAATGATGCATACCATAGTTACCTGAAGACATGGAGGTACCGGTGCCATTCCAATCAAGATATGATAAGGGCAAGCTCAGAAAACTTTAAGAACTTGATTCAGTGCCAAAACACTAGAACTAAATGATAATACTATTACCACCATGACTATCAATGCATACCATAGTTACCTGAAGACATGGAGGTACCGGTGCCATTCCAATCAAATTATGATAAGGGAAAGCTCAGAAAACTTTAAGAACTTGATTCAGTGCCAGGACACTAGAACTAAATGATAATACTACCACCACCAGGACTATCAATGCATACCATAATTACCTGGAGACATGGAGATACTGGTGCCATTCCAATCAAGGTACCTAAGTAAATGAATAAGGGTGTGACTATATTATATATAAATGTAATCACCAGAAAACATGGGTACCGGTACTCAGTATCATTACTATACTAGAGTTTCCTGGGAACTATGATACATGTTTACCACACACCTCCACCAAGACATAACATTCTCTACTTACATTACCATAGCTTATCACTGTAACAATAATTATGTACATCATTCAGGACAAATATATCACAAAACTTATCTTCACAGCATTGTCACAAGGAAAGAGAACTTTGCATACCATCTTTTACTTGCCCCAGCGGGTCTCCTGCTGAGCTTGAAGACTTTTCACTTGTAGACTGTTGGTGAGGAGATGTTGAGACGGTAGAAGAATGCTGCATTTTGATTTTTATGGATGGATCTGATCACACCCAAATTTCTTTATCTCCGTTCACTTGTTAACAACACCCATCAAATGAAATCCAATTTTCATCAATCCCAACCAACACCCATCAAACAAAATTCAATACTCACCAATCCCAAATTAACACCTATCATAACAGATCTGAATCTCTCATTGAAAGACCATTACTTTTTCCAGACCCATCAGCAGAAATCAGCCTTCCTTAAATCTGTCTCTCTAGAGATAACCATTTCTTTTCCTGTGATCAATGACACCTAAGTTAACAATCCTCCTATCTTATCTTCCTGAAATCTTATATCACAGAAGAGAATCCTTCTAACCATTTCATAACATCTCTTGTTAGGGTAGGTATAAAGAAAAGTTATGCTGTCAAGCTTGAACACCATGACTTCAATTAATCAATCACTTTAGCTGGTATCTGTGCCTAATCGGAGCTATCAGTATAAAGTTATTTGTCATAAGTACCAGTCGCTGACAGGCTAATCAAACACCCAAAAGAGCCACGTAGATGCCTTCAGATCCATTACATTGTATATAGATTATGAAAATTAGTTCAACTCCTCACCAATTACCACTTAAAAGTGTTTTATTTTATAATCAATTCCACCAAATAATCGGGGCTTCTCTTTATGGATATCCATTCCATTAAATTATAGGTCTTTCAAAAATAATATTAAGATATTAATTTCAAAGTCTACTAATCAATTTGGACTCTTTGATATGATGTTAAAGTATTTAGAAATATCCATTCCATTAAATAATCAACATTCTATAAATTAATATTAAAATATTGAAGGGTTATTAGTTTTTCCAAATAATCAATATTTTTTGATTTCGTATCAAGATATGAAGAGATATCCATTTCACTAAATAATTAGTCTCCTTTAACTTAGTGCAAAGTTAGTAAATGATATTCATTTTATTAAATAATTGATTATCATCTATCCAAATAAGTGATTCGTTCGATGTAAAACTAAGATATTAAGGTGTATTCATTTTCCAAATTCATTCATCCACTGAATTACATAGAATGTCGATATCTTATATTTTGGAAATAAATATATAGTAGATTTACAATGCTCAGTAAATATACATCTAAATTAGTGAGTTCTTTTGACTAAGCAACAATGAGTAAGGAACATCCGTACCGCCAAAATCACCTAAATCATGATCCTACAAATAATCATCATCTTCACCAATCGAATTACAATCCTTTCGATAATATCATTTTTTTTAATTCAATAAAAGAATTTATAAATTAATAATAACATTACAATTAAATTACAGCCCTTTCAATTAAAAAATCATTTTCAATTGCTAAAAAGCTTAAGTGGGTATTTCAAAAACGTGAGGCATTTAATGCTTAAAAAAGGTATGGTCGTGGACAATTATTGGCCACTTGGTCTTGAACCAATCTAAAGGTAGATAGTTGGGAAACGTGTTTGCCTTATCACCGTTCATTGTTTTTCATCCAATGGTGGAGGGTTGAGAAACTTGTTCGCCTTACCACCATTCATTCTTGTTTTTCATCCAAATGAGGATCTATCTACTTTGTTGACTATAAAATTACATCCCCAGAACCTTCGAGATCATTTGAGGTGGTGGTTTACTAGTTAAGGAGTAAGCTACTAAACCATGATGATGACTTGGGTTTGAATTTTGCTACACCTCTCCTCTGTTAACTTAGTGAATTTTTGGGTGACTTTTGGGAGAATATAATTTTTTAAGACTATGGCTGTGAGGTGAAAGGTATTTTTAGTTTGATAACTTGTAATTTGGAGTGAAAATGACTTAATATTTAGTATATTTTATGTTTAGGGTATATTACGTATGTTATATGACATTTAGATGATGTTATGTTTATAATTATAGGAAAAATGATTTAATATTCGTATATTTTATGTTTAGGATTTATTACATATATTATATGGTGTTTGGATATTGTTATGTTTTGTGGTAGTTTTTTTTGCTCCTTAACAATTATAGTAATTCGAATTATTTTCTGGACAATTAGCAAACATGCATTTGGTTTGAAAGCGAATTATGGATCGAAACTTTAGGAGTCTGAACTTTAAAGCAACTTCACAAACACCTCGATTTTCTGTAGTGGCCAATGAGGAAAAAGTTTTATTCGCCAACCATTACACATGCCAAAGAGAGATCCTCGGAAGACTGAGACATGATGCATGAAGGTGACAAATGACTCTCTAGTGGTTAATCTCGAACATGTTAAAATTCAAAATAGTATCGATAATCTGAAAAGGCGTGCTCTCATTTATTGATTTATGGGCTTTTAGCCTACCTTGCAATATTTTAGAATATGGGCTTCAAAACCCTGGATGACTTCAAGAGAATATCAAATATCTATTTACCGCAATGAATATTTCCTTGTGATCTCCGCTCATGAAGAGGATAGGCACTAGATATTCCAAGGCGGTCCTTGGTTTATGGGATGAGTTGGTTTATTTATAAAGCCATGGTACTCTCTTTTCAAGGCAAAAGAAAATTTACCTTTTGTGGGGCCAGTTTGGGTTAGACTCTTTGGACTACCAACTAAATTCTGGAACCCTTTTGTCTTTATGGGAATAGGTAATACCCTTGGAATTTTCATGATAACTATCGATACTTCTTTGCATTTTGAGCACATTGTCTATGCAAAAAGTCTGTGTTCTAATAAAATTTAACAATTCCCTTTCTAAAAAGATTACTTTGCAATTTGGGGATGGGGTTTGGAAACAACAAGTTGATTATGAGAACATTCCTTTTAGGTGCACACTCTACCATGAGTATGGGCATTTAGCAAAGGATTGCAAACTTTATGGGCGTGAAAACCCTAAGGAAACCCTGATATATATATATATATATATATATATATATATATATAAAATTCAAGAACCCCAATTGTGGGTCTTCTATGTCTAAGAATCGTTTCACTTCATTGCCTTTTGAGGAGCCTCTAGAGGATGATGACCTAGTTGTGGAAACTGCAATACCTGAAATGCACTTAAAAAAATATCCTCACTCCACCCCACTAGATCAAGGAAAACACATTAATTCTAATTCTATCTCTCCAACAGATCAGACTTTGACCGTAATAGCTCAGAAGGATATCGGTCTTGTTAGAAAACATAAATTGGACAAGAGTGAGAAAATAGGAACAAATTTGGACGATGATTTGGATGACCCTCCCCTTCAAGAGTTAATCCCCTACTCTTCTTTTGTGGATATCCCTTCCATTCCAGAGCCAAATGGAATCAATCAAGCATCAAATAAAAAATGAAAATGGGCACTAATTAGAAAGCCGAGAGTTAATCCCTTACTCTTCTTCTTCGGTGACTTTTGGGATTATATTTTTTTAGACTATGGCTGTGAGTTGAAAGGTATTTTTAGTTTGATAAGGTGATGCAATTTGGAGTGAATTTAGATAAAATATAATCATTTGGGTTACAGGGAAAATGACTTTATATTCGTGTATTTTATGTTTAGGGTCTATTACATACGTCATATGATGTTCAGAGGTTGTTATGTTTTGTGATGGTTTTTTTCTCCTTGATAATTAGGGTAAGCCAAATTATTTTATGGATGATTAGTGAACATGCAACTAGATTGAAAGTGAATTATGGATTGAAACCCTAGGAGTTTGAACTTTAAAGCAACTTTACAAACACATTGATCTTCTGTAGTAGCCAATGGAGGAAAAGGTTTTATTTGCTAGTCGTTACGCATGTCAAAGACAGATCCTCGAAGGACTAAAACATAATGCATGAAGGTGGCAAATGACTCTCTCGTGGTTAATCTCTAGCATTCTAAAATTCAAAATAGTATCGACAAAATATAAATGCATGCTTTTATCTATCAATTTATGGGCTTTTGATCTACCTTGTAATACTTTAGAATATGGGCTTTAAAATCTTGGATGACTTTAGGAGAATATCAAATCTCTGTTTACCCCAATGGATATTTCCTTGTGATATTTGCTTGTGAAGAGGACATGCACCAGATATTCCAAGGTGGTCCTTGGTTTATGGGATGAGCTAGTTTATTTATGAAGCAATGACACTCTATTTTCAAGGCGGAAGAAGATTTACCTTCTATGGGACCAATTTGGATTAGACTCTTTGGACTACCAGCGAAATTCTAGAACCCTTTTGTCTTTATGGTAATAGGTAATACCCTTGGCACTTTTATGATGACTGTTGATACTTCTTTGCATTTTGAGCACATTGTCTATACAAGAATCTACATTTTGATAAATTGTAACAATCCCCTTCCTAAAAATATTACTTATCAATTTGGGGACAAGGTCTGGGATCAAGAAGTTGATTATGAGAACATTATTTTTAGGTGCAAAATCTACCATGAATATGGGCATTTAGCAAAGGATTATGTTATCAACCAAATTTGTACCCTACAGGAGGTTTGTTCCAGCCTCCTTCAATTTGATGTAACATAGAAACATCTCTCAAGTTGTGGGTGACTTATGGGAGAGATGAATCTCTAGATTAAGGGGTTAGCTCCCTTGCACCACACCTACAACTAACCACTAGTCTACTTGCTTTGAAAGAAATGGGATAGAAGGGATTAACACTAACCTTTGTAGGTGATGCACCAAGATTAACTCCATAAAACTACCATGAACTTGCACTATGAAAGACAATTTACAAAAACTGATCTCAACATTCAAGATTCCTCTAAGAAAAGTGTTTCAACATGAAGGTAAGATGCCATGCATTTCTCAAGATAGATAAATAAAACGTTTGATTATAGACACTAGTACTTTTCCTTACACTTAAAGAAACATAAAATAACTAACTACACTTCATGTGACTTGTTAAAAGGCATATTACTTACACAAAGCATGAAAGAGTGAGATGAACACAAGGATAAATAACTATCACTTGTCATTCAACCATGAATTACTTCACACACTTAGACAAGAAGTTGAGACTTAAAACTAGCTTAAAATCTTATATTCAAAGGCAAAATTAATACTTAAAATAGTAGGGCTTCGCCATACCAGATGTGTTTCAATTACAAAGCCAAAAGTGGTTGCTTATATAAAAAATTGAGAAGAGAGAGAGAGGGGCCTAGTAGAATGATACTACCAAGTGTCCACCATGAGTTACAAAAAGAAAGGAGTTATATAATAATCCTAAACAAACTTCCAAAGTCATGTGTATCTCTTCTGAAGATACTCCATCCTCCAAGTGGCATAGGAGTTAGAACTTGGCTTGACACCTTGATCATCTTCTTGAAAATTGCCTTTCTTGTATAAGAAAAGTGACAAATAGAATTATCAATCATCAATTCACCATGAATGCATTTATACCCTTTCATTTGACACCTTTCATGCATTAATAAACTCCTTTGATTTGACATTTCATCATTCATATGCCTAGGTGTCTTGAAACTCCTCATTTTCCACGCCTAGCTTGGTCCAAGTGGCTCAAAAATTGAGTTCATATTCTCCAAGTCGCTCTATCTCCATGGATGTCCTTCAAATATCTTATCATACTTGCAACAATTCATTTTTGTTCTTGTAAAAACTCCCAAGACTCCATTTTGCTCCTCAAGCTCTCACTAGGGCTACTTTTCTTATAGCCCTAAAAACCTATAAATCTCGTTATGTTAAAGAATGTACAGAGGTTATTGAAAAAATGAACATGTATTTGAGGACCCAGTATCACCTTACAACTTCATGTCAAATTTCATGTCCAAACTCTAAGTGGAAGTCCCTTTTTTACCTTCCTCTCTCCTCAATTAGGCCTCCTTGCCTAGAACCCTATTTTTCTACTCCAGATCTCTTCCATACATGTGAAATCATCCAAAATCATATTATTCACTTTACCTAAGATATAACCAACCTCCATGTCAAATTTGAAGCCCTGAAACCCTATGGAAGTATGAAAACCATGAAATGGCCTTGCCACCTAGTCTCATTTTAGGCTTGTTTGAGACTGCCTTGGAAAATAAGATTTGTTTGGCCACTTCCAAAATCTCTTATGCATAATTTTGGCTTTAAAACATGAAATACATCTCAAGTGACCTCCTCCAATGGTTCTCAATTTCTCCTTTGCTCAAAACCCCTACAAAACATCAAAACTCATTCAAAATAGTGCATTTATTGAAATTTGTACAACTACAAGTACATAAAAATTACTCATGGATAATTTAGTTAGAGTCCTCAACAACATCCATGAGTATTTAGGAGAAAACTAGGTCATTTCATGTGCTTTAGAATTCCATTTCTCTTGAGAGGTCATTCCTAGGGTTTTAGGAGGGTTTAGAGTGCCTTAGGTTCTTAAGGATTATTCATAAATAATAGATCCTCTTTCTCTCTCCTAATGCCACAATATTGTAGTTATGGGACCCATACATCACCTCCAAACATGACTAGGTCCCATGTAAAACCTCATGAAAGTTTTGAGTGTGAGAATTTGACTCTCGGATTGCAAGCAAGCCATTTGAGAGGGGTCTAAGTTCTTAGCCTTTGTTCATGCATGTCAGAGACTCAATCCAAAAATTGATGCCAAAATAAAAAAGTGTGGATACCCATTTATCATCCTTGAATACCATTGTCTTAAATTCACAAGGTCATGGTTACAATAAGTGAGAGAAAATTGGTCTTAAAATGTAGTCATGCATGAAGAGAGCTCAAGGTGTCTTAAGAGATCAAACTAAAATTTTATTTTCTCTCCCATGTTTATGATGAATATTTAGGGTCCATGATAACAAATTATAATTTTCAATGCCCTTAGGCCTTCACTTTATCTTAAACATGTCACTTTGTTCATGTTTGTCCATATGGACTTGTGTGTGTCTTAGGCTTGTTTGGCTTAAAACAAAGCCTATCTCCATTCTATCTCTTTTTATTAGGTTTGAGGATATAAATGAGATATTAATGACACTATGAAACCAATTTAAAATGGATTTCCTCCCTTATACCTTCTCTTTTCATGTTAGACAAATGACCCTCACTCAGCCAGGCAAGTAGGCTTCTATGTGGGTTGGGTTGTGTAAGCCTAAATAGGCTTTCTATATTGTTTTACTTCTGTCTTCATGGGTTTGAGGATTAATTGGAGTTATTTCATCACTATGGAACTCTTCATATGCTTCAAATAATCCTCCTTACCTCTTGTTTCCACTTTAAACAACAATTCTCATTCAGTCAAGTGGGTAGGCCTAAGTATGGTATTGTTGACTGTATATAGAGGTTTTGAACTCTGTTTTGACCAATCTCATTTGTCATTTCATCATATTTATTTTGATCTTTAGATGACCTCATTACTTTACTATTCACTTGAGATATACCTCAAAGTTTTTCATATACATTTTGTCCCTTACTCAAGCTTGAAACTAGCTTATTATTGATTGTAGCATGTAGGTGTCTATAAGAGAAGTGTGAGTGCATTTTTTGTTTGAAGGACTCCATTTCCATTCTTTGACACTTCAAAGACTATGTGTCATTTTTGAGAGCATAACATCCTTGTTTAGAAATCTCAAGTCATTATGATTTCACAATATATAGTATTCAATACTACCTTCTTTAAGTTTGACTATAGGTGTCAATATTTTAGGTCTTGACTGCACTTTGGGTCTCAAAGTCTTCAATTGCCAATCTCTAAACCTCTAAATGACTTTGTCATGTTGTTTATATCTTAGGACCTTCTCAATCTCTAAAAACTATATACTTCACCAACACCACTGTTTAAGGCAACCTCCTCAAAAGGTGGTTGTAGGTGGCTATTGGAGAAGTTTGAGCATAAGGTCTGGAAGCTGACCTTCTCAACCATGTCATAGCCTTGAAGATATCCAAACCTTATATAATTTTCATTCTCACCATCTCACAAAGTCTACTAGTTACTTTATGACATTTTCAACTTTTTGCCTTCTCAATTATATACACAGACCTATGTAGGCATGCTAGGCTTGTGAACTCAATCTTTTAATCATCTCTTGACTTGCAAGTGGTCAAACTGCTTATAATGGTTTTTGAACTTTCCCTCATCTACATTGATTTATGATACTTGATTTTACTTTACTTTTGTTAGTTGGTTTGAGTCCAAAATGAGGACCTACAGGCCTAGGGCATGTAGGTCTCTATTTTGCTTATATGGACTACAAAAGCAACTTCTTGAGTTCTTAGACACTTTAAACAATTGACACCGTCAACCTTGTCCCACTTCCTTGTCACTTTCCGAATAGATTAAAAACCCTCTGACCAAGCATTACATCATTTCAAAATTTGAATCACCTGTACAGACTATATGTATAGTCAACTTATGTATAAGGTCTGTCTGTAGAGGTTAGGTCTCTTCACGATGATTTTGGTGATAGTAGCAAGGGGTTTATCATGGAGAAATTAAAATATATGAGTTTTTGTTTCCTCTCCCCATTGTTTAGACATTTCAAACATAAACCTATATTTATGAATGTTCACTCACAGGTCTGCAAACTTGTGAGTGACTGAAACACTTATGACTTTTATTTGAGAATACAAATTTGGACCTCCACTCTCACATTTTTTCACCTCTAGTATTCAAATTTATCTCTCATGCATATAAATGAATTCCCATTACCATTTAGACCCCACATTGATGTTCATACATATAGGGAGTCATTTATGCACAAACCATGCATTTAAAAGAGCAAGACATGGTACCTCTTGAAGGATTATTTGTAGAGAGATACTTCTCAAAAGATAACATATGAATTATGAGAGAGTGAGGAGGATTTTCATGAGTAATGTAGTACTATAAACCTCTAAAAATGATAGACATCCCATACAATCAAAACTTGCAGTAGGAGTGATTGAAACATCCTATACATTGAGACACTTTTCCTCTTAGTGAAGACACTTCATGAATATGAATTAGATGATTAAAATACCATGGAAAGGATCTATTTGACCTCTAAAAACATCTCTCAAAACCATTCTTCTCCATCAAATTTTGAGGTGGATAAATAGAAGAAAAATCAGACCCTACTTGGATGGACAAGGCATAGTGACTTGTTATCACTCTTAATGATTGTTCATAAAGTAGGTTCCATAAATCTAAAGAAAATTACACTAATTTAATTATTATTAGGACCCATAATAATGGTCAAAGTATCAGCTGCTAACTCTCTCTCTTTTTTGGTCATACCATCCACTTGAATTTTGTCTTTCTAAGCTTGTGAAGGCAGCGATGGAGGAGAGAGAATGTTTGAAGCATATGTAAGACCTAAAACTTGGTTCAAAGATTGAAAATAACTTTTAAAATCCATAAGGACACTTTGAAACCATTTTCAATTGAAAAATGATCTTTGAAGGCCAGACAAGTGCCCAAAAGTGCTTGTAAAGTGGCATTTTACTCATTTTAGGTGTTGAACCTACAATTTTGTCAGTATCTCACAATTATTGACTATTATATGAAATAATGTACTTTTATTAACCTTTTTGAAATGTTTGTCTTGGAAAATGGTATGCATAACTCCACAAAATAGGCCAAAAGGTGACCAAAATGACAATTTTTCACATAAAAACATGATGAAAGGTTAATACATGATATTGTCACCTTAAAAACACATTATTGAAATTTTATAATTATTTTAACCATGTTTAACCTTTGACCACACTTGAAAACATCAAGACCTCATAAATGACCCTTAGGACTAGACAAGTACACATTAGACCAAACTTTGGACAAGGTTAGAAAATGATAAATATGACCACATGGAGAACATCTAGGACCATTTAAGACCATAAAAAGACCACATACAAGTTTTTTCAACCCTATGAAAGTTTAAAGTTAGAGGGGTTGACTAATTTTTACTCGAGGTCAAAATTTGGTCAACAAATTGGTGATTCATAGGGGTAGCATGCCTATAATACTAATGGATCAATGAAATTATCCTCCCATTGGGAAATGGAGTCACCCTTAAGCTACAAGTTGAAATTGACATGCCCTCATAAGACTTTAAACTCACACCAAACCACACAACAAAATCAAACACACTATGCCAAAGGTATTTTGTAACAACCCCGCTAAGTTTTACCAAAATATTGCAATAATTTAAAAAAAAATAAATGCACATATTCAACATACAAATTTCACCACGAGAAACCTAACTAGTGATCTTTAACTATTTTTATTAAATTTAGTTAACCATAAAGGTTATAGCTAATTCACTTAGTTAAGGATAACCATGAATAGATATATAAACCATGAACAATACTGAAACAACAATAAATATTGCTTATCATCATAAATAAAACAATACAAATTTAGTCACAACCAATACAACATTATAGCTACTGTTGTAGTAGTATAATGTATAAATGTTAGTATTTTCAGCACTACATTAAAATATCTTAAATAATAAAACATGATGCAAAGCTGCTCTGAGCAAAGTCTCCACAACTCAAGTATCAATATGTAATATCAAGTGTAGTCTCAAGTATAATACTCCAACTAGGAGGAAGAACATCATCTGAACATTTTTCTACACCAACCACGGACCATAGATCCCCTATGCTATCTCCCAAATAAGGAGATGACGCTCCCTTCACAGATGGGCAGATAATGATGGTACAAGAATACATAGTAATAAACTAGGACCTGTGTGTTGA